>CM014731.1:86825296-87143629 GCA_004329165.1 Spatholobus suberectus | reverse complement strand
GTAAAACAATAAATATGATTTTAATATTAAAATTAATTATAAAAATGAATAACATTATTAATTAAAAGTGTAATATTTAACTCAATTAAAATATTCAAAGATTTTGTCAATCCCAACTATAAAATATAACTAATGTGTAATGATATCAACTTTTATTAAGTTTTCTTCATTCTTGAAAGTAAGGACCTTCAATTTTTTTTACTTCCTTTTTCTTTGTAACAATAACACACAAGTTTATCATTATTTAGTATTTTTATTTTTTAATAATTCTTAAATTGTTAATGTTTTTAAATTTTATGTTATTTTTTTCTTGTCTCTCATATCTAAGCTTTAATTACTTTGAAAATTTATTTTTATATTAAAATTTCGTTTTTGTCCCAAATTTTAACAAGTGCTATTTTCAAGTTTTTTTTTCTAAATTTTTTTCCCCTTAGATGTAAGTTTCTTACTTTTTTTTTTTTTTTTTTTTTCATTTCAGATTTTTAGTTTATATTTTTAAAATTTTAGTTAAATTAAAAATATTGACCAACATTAACATATACAAAATATGTGACTTTCGTGTATCCTTAATTTTGACGATTCATTAATGACACCTAGAAAAGTTTACAAATTTCAAATTAAATGGTTAGTATAAAGCCTTATATTATCGAGGAAAGTTCAAAAGCACGAGTTAGATACAGTATAGGAAAGGAAATAAAAATGAAAATAATACAAAAGAAAATATAGAAAGATGAATAGAAGGAATAAAATGAAGACAAATATTAAAATAAAATGAAGTTTAGATGAAATAGTATAGAAATTAAAAGAAAAGACAAGAAATTTTAGCAAAGACCCCTTAAGGGGGTTGAAGATCAATTATTATCCTAAAAATGAGGAAAAGAGAAGCTACTGATATAGAG
Organism: Spatholobus suberectus; assembly: GCA_004329165.1. Taxonomy (NCBI): domain Eukaryota; kingdom Viridiplantae; phylum Streptophyta; class Magnoliopsida; order Fabales; family Fabaceae; genus Spatholobus; species Spatholobus suberectus. The sequence goes on along the minus strand of CM014731.1, from coordinate 87,142,730 downwards.
ATGAAAAATGTTGAAAAGAAAAAGAAAAGGTTTAGTGGAAAAGATAGAAACAGAAATTTCACGTCCAGTATATAAGTTACTTGTATGTTTAAATTGAAGACTTGAGTTCCCCAAATTTATCAAATTAAAACTACACAAATGTATTTCACTATCAGCAGACACCACATTGCTTTAGCAGAATATTCCGAAGAAACTACGCAGGGCCTTATTACATTTCTCGCAATAGTTACATGAATATGATTCTTTGACACAATTCCATGCTAGCATTATTAATTTGTCATGGAAACTGCATGGTAGCTATACAGCCCCATGCAAAATAAATTTGGGTCTGTAAATGTGAGAGGTAGCCAGTGTAAGAATTTTCATTCAATTCCAATTGTGAGCTATTTGCAGCTATTATATTATAATGCACAAATCATTAGCCAAACATCCAAGAAGATAAGCACCACCCAAAACTATTACATAACTTCCTCTCTCCAGAAATGCTAGCAACATACTCTCATACATTTTTTTTTATTAATTAAATTTTTTGAAAATTACAAAAATTTGTAATCCCATATGTTATTTAATGACTTTCTTATATTTTGTAGTTTTTAATAAATTTTAACCAATAATAAAATATGTATTAAGAAGAGTGTGTTAGATATGTGTGTTAGCATTTTTCTTCTCTCTATCTGTACATACAAATACAATTACAACATAACAGTCTAAAATTTGCACTCACCAACAGCCAGTGGCAGCGTGATATGAACACCAACACAATATCACCATCTTTCATCCTGTATCCAATTATTTTTCTCTTTCGGCCCAGTGGGACCTTCCTCACCGTAAAGTTCCACTGGAAACTTGTTAAATAAGTTCTTCACTGAATATCGAAGCATGCGAGGTAGAGCATTGATTACCTTATCCAGCTCAGTTTTGGTATCATAAACAATTTTGGGGCCCCACTGTCTCATAAACTGCAACCATTGAGGCTCAGTGACATCATTTTCAAGATACTCAGCTGCAACAAGCTCATAGTGAATACTAGAATCCACGTACAAATTACTGCGAGCTGCATCATTCCTAATGCCAATCCCAAGTTTTGAAGAACCTTGGATATAGGTCCCAGGATGAGGGTAACTTGCATGTCCACATTTTGATGAGTAAACAATAGCTTTATTGCCTTCAATATAATCCAAGTCATAGGCATCCACACATTCACCACCACTGTGCTGAGAGAAGTATATGCTATAGAGCTCTCCACTGAAGTTGCATATACGGAGTGTAAAATGCTCCCAGTCACCAACATGCTCTCCAATCTTGCTCAAAGGAATATTCTTAATTCCAATTTTCAGAGTGGCTGGCCCATTGAAAGGGCAAAACACCCACATTGCAATGTCAGTAAAAGTTCCACCAATAGCTGGCTTCACATGAACATAAAGCCTTGCACTGTTCAAGTCCCCTCGTTTGAGAAAATCCCTCTTATCATCAATTGGCAAGTCTATCCAAAACTGCCCATCATTTGTTCCTCCAACTGGTAGATTTGAGCCAGTTGCATCAATTCCCTCTCCTTTAGACCCACCCTTTGTGTACAACAAGGCTCCATTGGTGAAAAACCAAGCCACAGAAGATGGCAAGTAAATTTCCTCAGGATGAAAGAAAACAGTAGGGCCGTAATGCTTAATAAGTGCATGTATTTGTTGCAAATTTGGCATTGCTGGTAGCATATGATTTAGGTTCTTCAAGCATGCAACAGGCAGATCCTCTCTCATGTTCCAGCCACTACTGCAGAAAAAAGTCCCAACAGAAACTCCTTTCCCTAGCATGCCACGTTCACAAGGTCTCAAGCTCCATACCTGAAACGAAAACTCAGGCTTTCCAGAACCAGCAGTGAGTATTAGGCGGTAAGTTTGACATTTATCAGTGAGATCAGTACGAACACAGCACATTTCATCCAACAAAGGCTTGTCAGGTTTGTTTGTAACCAAGTAACCAAGGGCCTTATAACCTTCAGGAGGTGCAGGTAGCCAAAAGTATACCCCTGACATTTCCATACTTCCTGCATTTTGATTCCAAACTAACTTAAAATCAAGGGGGTTCTTCAGAGGAGGTGACTTATCTTGATTGTAAATATCAGCAGTTTCAGGCAAGCAAGTTTCCACTTCTCTAGCAACAAGTACAAAACTCCTTAAAGGCTTGTCACTGGGTTGACAATGGTGACCAAGGATATGGAACCTATCAGGTACTCCCACAGGCCTATAGAATGTAACAGCCTTTTTTGTGTCTAGCATAGCACTGCTGCTCCAAATAAACTCAAACCTAGAGACCCTGGAAACTTCTATTTCACCAAGATTTACAAGGCCGGAAGCAAAACCTTTTCCTGTAATGCAATATACAAAATAAATTAGTTCAGAGAGGTAAGTTAATGTTCTTTTCTCAAAATGTTATGTGGTCTTGAGGCTGCAATGTTATGCAAGAACAGCCCTTCTTATTTTTTTTTCCTTGGATAAGATACCACACCAATCTGTCAAGGTCAAATTGTTAGTGTCAACTAGAAACTTACTGCATATCATTCCAAAAGATAAATTCCTAAAAGAATTCAGGTTTGATGAATCATAATTTGTAAATCATACTATTATGAACGTCATTACTGGATGCACTAGCTTCAAATCTTATTAATGACATTGTATACAAAAAAAAAAAATGAATAAGAGAAAGCCATTTCATCAACTCTGCATAGGAAGAGACAAGGGGTATTTGCATAAAGGATGAAAAAAAGGGAGATGCATACTAGCCCTCAAAAGCCAATTAATAATAATATAATAATGTATATTCCTATCATCAAATTTTAACTGATATTAAGGAAAGGCCACATATAAATTGACACCTTGAGGCCATTGAGGGATTGGAGCCGGAAGAGAAAGGTTTGAGGGTGAGGGGAAGACGATTGAGCGATTGCATTTGTATTCCAACGAAAGCACTTGGAGCCACCTATCTCCATCAATCGCAGGTGCAGAGTTCAGTTTACACACTCATTTTCCGAACAAACGTTGTCGTACCAAACCGCTTTTAAATATGCACTCTGCGTTTGTTAGGAATTCTGGTTTGTGATTAACACCCTTGTTTAGTGTGCGTTCGAAAATGCCATGAAAACGTAAAAAATCACGTCAAATCGATAAAAGATGTCAAAGCTATAACCGCTGCTTCCAAACGGACGTGAAAAGTCACGTCAATTCTGGCTGCAAATGCATGTCCAAACAGTACTATGCGTTGCATGGCTTCTTTTCACCCACAAAAAAAAAATTGCATGGTTCTTACCCCAAAAAAAAAATGGGTAGCACGTACATGAATGTTGAAAAGAATAATGATATATAGACACCCATATATCATAAACACGACACTCATTTTTTTTTTTCTATCTTTTTCTTTTAATCAAATCATATTACTTATTTTACCTACACGTTTCTAACATGAGGTGTCTATACATTTTTATCCTATTGAAAATAAGGTAGATGCTAGGTGAACTACTTAAATAAGTGGTTAACTGGTGTCCATACATTTGAGTCTGATAATAACCCTCTTCATCTTCAACGTTTCCTCTTGATCATCACCCTTTAGCACACTCGTGGCTTCAATACGCACCGGAGAGAAAAAGGGAGAAAAAAAATGAAGGTGGCCAAGTCTCGGGTGTGGAAGCCACTTAAGAAGAAGAGGATTTGATATTTAGAGAGAGAATCAGTCGTAGGGAAAGACGGCAAAGGGGTTCGCAGAGAGAAAGAGAAAGATGACGACACTGCATAGTGATGGTGGTGGGACATTTTTCCCCTTTTCAAACAATTATATACCAACCAAAATGAAAATTTTCTCTCAGGAGGTTGTTCCCCTTTGTTGCTCTGTTACAACTAATTTGGTCCCCTCTATTTGCCTTGAGAAATACTTGCAACACTCTTTTTAACATTCTTTTTATTATTGGTTAGAATTTATTGGAATCACAAATTTTGGTAGGTCTTGTTTCTCATTTAATGAGTCTCTCTCCTGATTTAAATGTGAAACTTATTAAAATTTGTAATTTTCAATAAATTTTAGTTAATAGTAAAAAAAGTGTTAAAAAAAATTGTTAAAGAGAGTGTTGCTAGCATTTCTAGTTTGCCTTTTAGTTAATTTGTGTTTTTGATTTGGACGCGAATTATTATTTTTTTCTCTACTTAAATTGGGTGGAGTGATGGGATGAGGGTATATGAAAGAGTGCTTGTCTGGTTTGGTAAATTTGGAATTTGATTGTTTCCTTTTCTTTCTCTTTTCCTATATCCCTGTAAAACCGTGACACAAATGCATGATCACTTGAGTGAGATTCTAAGTTCTATTGTATTGTTGAGCGAAAATAAAGTTGAAGAAAAGGTTGCATTACAGAGCTGCTAGACGTGGAGATGTTGGACAAAGAAGATAGCGTGTAGTGCAGTGCAACGATGAAAGGTGGTGATCGGGAGGGAAAGTCAGGGTTATCATTTGTCAGACTCAAATTTAAAAAATAAGAAGAATTAATTTATGATTTTAAAATCTTATGTTTTTAATAAATTATTAGATAAAAATCTTGACTATTTATTATTTTATATTATCTAACGGTGAATTTTAGTAGTTCACTAGTGAACCATTTATTTAGACAATTCAGCATAGCATCTGCCTAAATAAAATATTTGATTTTGAGATAAGTAGATTTCTTCGTCAATGCAACAAGGGTGCAAGTTCAATTTTGATCAATTTTCATTATGTGTTAGAACTTTATTATGAAAATAATTTGAGTTTTAAGTTATGTTTTGACATGTAATGGCTATTGGAATATAAGCCTATAAAGAAGGAATAAAACAAATGAGCAATGACTTTTGCACACCCAAACATTACAAATACTCCATTATACCCTTAATTTCTCTCTACCTCTCTTCTTGTCATATCGTATGCCTATTACATCTATTACTTCTTCTTTTATTTCTTTCTCTTTCATGTGTACATATGAGTGCCCAAGAAACATTTTTCAAAACAAAAATATCGTTTTGTGTGGATATTTTCATGGTGGAACTAAAAAAAAAATAAAAAATCACCCCATACCTTAAATTGAAAGAAAAGAAGAGGGAAAATTTTGATCAAATTCATTCCATTATGTTTTAAATAGTTTAAACAATAAACTCTAATATATTCCATTTAATTTTGTGTCATTTCATCTTTTCCATCAATAGGCTATTCGTAATCTTAGTTAAATATTTATGGCAGTGTAAAACTTTTTCAACCGTAGCTCCTTTAAATTTGAAACTTGTTTATATATACTACTTTTTTCCTTTATCTTGAATACATGATGAAAGTTCCAAAATTTGTTTAGAAGATTAACCAAATACCGAAACTTTTCCAATTAATAGAGTGATGAACTCCACAAAGCTCAAGCCAAACCCGCTTGGACGAAATTTTTGTAGGAAGTGTCGTACATATGTAAGACAGTTAGATTACAGGGATTAAGTGTTGTAGGTACATCCGGTAGCAACTTTTCTTAGAAGTTATTCTTTTCAGCCTTCTCGTGTGTGTGTGTGTGAAGAAAAGAATACTTTGTTCTCTTCTTTACTTCACGAGCAAAATTATGCTCTGTAGTTTTTCCATTCGGTACCTATCATGCATAAATAACATAATCTATTTTTATTATGGAGCTTCAATATTTTTTTACAAATGTGTAATTTGACCAATTTTTTGTTGCTTGCTTCCCAATTTGATAGGGTCTTGTCTAGGCATGGCAAGAAAACCCAAACTCACAAGTATCCGTCGGGCTCTCACCCAATTTTGACAAAAAAATATGCTTTGATTGGGGTTGGGATCGAATTTGGGTTTTTCTCGACATGTAAAAGTGGGGTCGGGAATGTAACTTCCTGTCTCCGTTCCGCTACACTTTTTTGTATAATATTTTCATTATAGTGCGTGCGCACAGGCACACATACATATATAATTAAGATGTTATTTTTATATGTTCATTTTTTACAATAATTAAAACTATGAATTAATTAATTTAATAGTTAAATAATTCAAATTATAATAATAATTAAATAACAAACTTAAAATTATATATTTAACTAAAATATAATATAATTTTTTTTAAGTTCTTTGTTATTTATTAATTTTTATATATTATTTGAATTAAAATATAATTAATAACTTAATATATAATTTATTTAAAAAATATAAGTAAATTAAAATTAAAGACAAAAGTGTAACGAGTTCTCCGCAGGTTTCATTGATCCGACAAAACCCGACAAAGATGGGAATAGGTTAAAAAATTTTAAACCCGTATCCTTTAAACCCAAACCCACCCTGCCTTTTGTCGAGACAATAATCCTCCCTCGCCCACCTTGTTACCATGCCTAGTCTTAACTATGGTCAAGACATGTACAAATCCAGAGACCTATACATGACTTAACTTAAGTCAAATCAAGCATAAGTTGGACTGAAAATGGAAGTTATGTACTTCCATAATAGGGTGCACATTTAATCTCTTGCACACCCGTTCCTCCCATCTTTATTAGTCTTTCAACTAAGATGAAACTTCATGCACTACAATTTCTACATATTAAAAGTTTTGAAGAGCTGTTCATCGGCCTTATTTCTTGGGTGAGCAAGAAACCCAAAATGAAATATATTTGATACCAAGATGTTACTAGTAGATGCATAATGATTCATTTTCACTTTTTTAGGCAGCGAAAAAGTAGAGTGGATGAAAATAGGAAAGAAAAAAATAAAGAAAAAGACAAATAAGAAATAAGATAGATTTTTTAAGTTGTTTAATTTGAGAGAAATAAAAGTGAAATTAAAAATACATAATATTGTGAGATTATTTAATTTGGATGAAAGGAAAGGAGAAAAATAGATTTAAAATAAAAAGACTATTTTACCCTTAATATAGACGTTTATCACATCTCCTATATACGATCCAAATAGTATTTACAATCGATCATCATTTGTACACAATCAATTATCCAAAGCTCCAAGAAATCGAGACAGTGTTATACATCAATTACGAAAATGAAGCAATCGATTATCATAGTAAGACAATCAGTTATTAGCAACAACAAACCAATTATCAACCAAACCAAAGTCCATTACCGGACAAAGCAAATAGATAATGGAGAAGCAATCGGAGCCCACTAGCAAACCAAATTCACAGCGCAACAGTGGCAAGGGTTCAACTGCGAGGGTTTAGAGAAGAGAGTATAAGGGTTATTCGGGCACACAAATTAAAGACCTACTCGTTGTGCAATTTCCACATTATTTCACATCAATTCACCAAAGAAATATTTTCATGTGAGACTCACCTGCTTTTATTTCTTTCCTGACAATTTATTTTAAACAAACAACATCAATTTTTAATTTCTCCTCTATTTCCATCCTCTCATCTCAATTTCTCACCTAAATCAACTCTACCAACACTGTTCGTTGCTGAAAACCAACCACTATGGGAGGTAGCTACTACCATAGTCAAGGATGCCAGACTTCATGAACAAGTCAGCGAATTTAACTTTGAGCACAAATTAAAAGCAGATCTACAGTGAGATATTCAACCTCATGCCACCAATACAAACATTGCATCCAAGAGATACAATATAGAAACTTTGTTCTATTTTTAAATGCTAAGAATGTCTAGCTACAATGATTACCAAACCAGGGATTAAAGCACTGTGCAATGACCAAGGTCCACGTTGTCCTCATAGCATTTGGAGCTCACCCAAGTGAAAACATCCAAGTCTTTGAGCTCATTAGAGTTTATGGATTTAAAGATGCACAGTAACCATGAAGCTCATGCATTATAGCATTAGGCTCAGAATTTGTTTCTGATGATTTAACGCCTTCAAAAGCTTCCATGTCAATGGTCATATCTTCACCCACATCAGCCTCAGTCATTACTTCATCTTTGTCAGACACCAGAGGCTCAATGCCATTTTGTGCACTATTGGATTGCTGCTTCTGCTTTTCACTTGCCTTCTCTAGGTCATCTGGCTCTTTTGCTGTAGCTTGTGGGTATGGATCAGTGCAGATTGTTAATGTAGATGTAACTAATAAGTTCTACAGAGAAAAAACACCAGAAAGATAAATCAAGCAAATTGTTTAAATAAACTATCTATAACTTAAGTAGCAATCATAAAAATGAATGATTAACCATTATAAATACAGGATATTTTACAGTTATTAATTCTAAAAATAACAAATTTGAACAGCAGGGCACATGCCAAATTACGAAGCATACCTTTTCAAGAGCTAAAGCAAGCTTTGAAAGATTTGGATAAATGCTCTTTGAAGCCAATAGGATCTGTTCAATGCAATATCAGACAAAGTAAAATTAGATATTACGATGTTAGCATGTTAAACTTGACAGTATTGATGCCAGAATATAATAATGCACAGCAGACAAAGAAACAATTTACCTCACAAAGCCTTTGCAATGTAAATGGAGGGCCTTCAATGAAACAAGTAAGCGCTGCAATCCATAAAAGCATATCAAAAATTTAGTGGAGCTTATCCAAAAAAATATTAACAAAATTTAATAGAGCAAGTAATAACAGCATCAAACATTTAAAGAATCTAAGCAACAACGTGAAATCAAAATATGCAATGAAAAGAGACGATCTTGTTATTCAGGATTTGTTGTAGGCTTAGAATTGATGGGGCCTAGGTTGAGTTTATGAATTTGCTATCCAAAAGGATTGCTAAAACAGCTAAATGGCTATCGCTTTTGGAGACTACGTCATTATGACATCAAATAATTTAGATCAATGGGGTTTAAACAAAATCGGGGAATATCAACCCAATGCTCAATGCAACTAATGCTATTGCTTAGAAGTTTCTCTTAGGGATACTCTTCTAAACCTTTGGTTTCTTTAGGAGTGAATTAATCTCCAGATAGACATGTAGGCATATTCAAAATTACTAAAGAATTGAACACATGATTTTAAATAAATCACATTATCGGTTAAAATTGAGCATTCTCTGAGAAAATTTTGTTAAAAACAAAACATTCTATGGAAGGAGCAAAGAAAAGCCTTACCATCAACTTATCTGTGTAAATATGCATAATGACACATGCAGAAATATATGTACGCACACTTATAGCTATGGCCAATGTTTTGAGAACTAGACCACACTGACTGGTCAGTCCAGTTTGACCATGGACCAGTCTGGTCAAGACTAAAATTAGCAACAGAGAACAGATAAACTGGTCAAACTGTATGACAGTATTATCAATTGCGGATTGCGAAAAATGGCGGAAAGCCAATAATCCACTATATCATATAGCGGATAGCGTTGCGGGAAAAATAGCGGAAGCTGCATAGTAGTTGGAATATATAATATATATCCATTATATATGTATAAAAAATTAAGTTGTATGCAAATAACAAATAAAGTGCATGAAAATTAACATAGTATTAACTTAAATTCATTGGACAGGGACTGCTTAGAGATGACAAAAGGATGCAGGATGCATTCTGCAACCACTACACCCATAGCGGCTGCAATAGCAGACAGAGTTGCAATCGCAGAGCCAAGAAATTCTGCAGTGCAATGGTGCTATAGTGCCACTATAGCGGCTATTTAACAACACTGCTGTATGAATTGACCGCAGTTTGACAAGTTGAACCAGTTCAAAGCTTATTTACCATAAAATGCACCAAAAGGGAGAAGTGAGTATCAAACATGGATCCCATAGCTTTTTACGGGAAACTTCAACTACTAGACCATTGGTGTGTTGAGTTTAGCAATATTAGATTATCTATTCTTATATGTGTTTGTTTGTTCTGTTTGATCTTGGAACATCTCTAAGATTTATATTCCCAAAATTATTTCATCAACAATCTTATTAGTTCTTGTCAAAAGTAATTTTAATACTTAAACAATATTTTCACATATTAATAGAATAATATTGTTATAATTTTCAATATAGAAATAGCAAAATTAAATTCTCCCAATTAATGATACTTATAAAAATGGCAATATTTCTAGTTCACAGTTAGACACATTGAACCAAGACAGCTCTTTATTGGTTCAATGAATGGTTTGGACTTTATAACCTTGGCTTTGCAACTATTGTTGGGATACCTTCATCCAATTTGTTAACCAACTCGCTGTAGGATTCTCCTAATGACGCGTACTGCTGCTCACTTGTCATTTTTGCCTCAGGGTATTCTGACAATACCTGTATAATAATTTCAAATATGGAGAAAGAGGTAAAAGATTAGAGTGTAAGAGCTATGATGTATGAATAATAAAATTTCAATAAGCAATTGTATGAACTGAGACAAAAATATAAGAACTTACATGCTAGCATACCTATAAGAATCAACAAAATATACATAAGAATGCATGCTAGCATACCTCCCCATACCTGCTTCAGCTGAAACGATAGCATACCCTTCAGCTTATCCAGTCATGCCTGTTATTCAAAAATTTCACCATGTAAGCCGTTTAAATATACAGATCCATCTCCAAGTCAACTATCATCAAGTTTAACCATAGTAATCAATCCTAGATAGCCATACAGTGCGACCAACCCCAAGAAGCAATGTAGGGGTGTAGTGGATAGTGAGGTGGCTGCTATACCAAAGATAGCAGATAAAATTCAACAAATTTATGATACACATGTATGAATACTCAAAATCAAGAAGTTTCTAAAATGTAAGACACATTCATCACTAATACACAAAAATCATAGAGGATAAGGCACACAATGATTCCTGAGCAACAAATCCTGCAACTAAGAGGATAACACAGAACATTGAACTTGTTATACATCTATCAAATAGGTAAAAAAAACATAGATACAAAAAGACGGCGACAAGGACAATAAATCAAATCACAATGGAGGAACAGAAGAGAGACAGATAACACAAGAACCGGCCCAGAAAATCACTGGGTCGCTGGGATTTGGTTTGAAGATGTAATAAAAGGAGGCATGTGTGAAACAGAGGTTCAAACAGAAGAACATGGAAAACAGTAGCGTCTATATGCCAAACAGGGGGGCTGCAAGAAAAGGTCCAGTCCAGGCTTGGCCAGAAACACATCAATACATTAGCTTCCAGAAGTTTTAAAGAGGTGGGGGCAGCTGAGGTTTTTTTTTTTTTTTGGAAACAATAAGGGTTTCTAACCATGAAAACCCTTATGCAAAAATGATGAGAATTCCCTAAAAAATGAATGGGAAAACCCAAAATAAGTGTGAAAAAAGATTTTTCACACCTGTTCACTGGAGCAGCCAGGATGGCTGCAATTCCAGCTGTGATTTACTGTTGTGACAGCTGCAATCCCAATGCCCTGAAGCAGCCTGAGCCTGTGACCACACTATAGTGCTGCGATTCAGCACAATTAAAAACTTTGCACTTGCTGGCTACAATCTAGGCCCACCAAAGCAACCAAAGAAGTAATTGAACCATAATCATCATTTCAAAGTGTTGTCACATCGTTAGAGAGATTATGGTTTTAATAACAAATGAAATGCCAAAAAAAAGTAGTAAACTAGTATCAACGCCTAAATGCAAACTTTGCCCTTATTGATTTGCATGAGTTTCAATTTAACCCCCTTGATGCCATTAGCAACAACACTGCACCTCAAGTTTTTAAACCGGTCAAATTAAATCCATTATCGAAGAGGCAATCAATGGGAATAGTGAGGTGGAGCTCGTGTGGATGGGCACATAAATGTTTTGTCAGCATCACATCATTGAGATCCAGCTGCATCAGTATATAACCTCACCAATTTCCATTTGCAATGGGCAGTCCATTAATGATGAAACTCAGTTGTATCAATTCAAAAAGGGTAGTATAGTTGCAATTGGAAACTGTTAAGCAGAAACTTTTATAAATTAAAAGATCCATAAGCATATTTAAACCTAGTGTCATAAAATAACTCATTATCACAGTGACAGGCTAGATTGTTTTTCATGTACAAAAATGGTGTAGTCAAAGGAACCAAAAGGCACACCTAAGCTACTGATGTGAGGAGCCAGAGCAAGTCGGTGCCTCAGTAGTGCCTTTCTGGTTCAATCAAGACACAACTTAGCATGTTATTGATAACAATTAAAGAAAAAAAATCACTTAAAACTCAGCCATCTAACTTGCACACTGTGACGCCAAAGGGACTAAAATAGTCAAATGGTTAAAAGAATAATTAGTTGTGAGTCCATGGAACTCTTAGCAGGGAGCAACTTAGGGTTTTCTAAATTGAACATTTAATCTTTTGCATTTACTACAAATGTGATGCCTGAGTCACTAATTTATACAAAAATTTAATGCAAAGACGAAAATAATTCACTGCTGTCTTCTCCATTCACTTTCAGGGCACCTTTGTCATCAATGTGTTAAAAGTTAAAACCCCCAAGTACCTCATTCGCACACTTGTCTTTGACTAAAATCACAACCAGAGACAGACAGACATTCCTTGTGTTATCTACTAGCATGTTTGGTTCTGTGTGCATCGCATCTTACACATCTCTAAACAGAAGTTACAATTTGTAACTTCTACGTCATTTTCCAATTTGACATGATTTTGTCCTTGTATGTGAATTCATACACACGCTACATAAAATAACAAATCCAATCCAAAGAATCTGAAAACCAACACACTACCAAGTCCCAAGCAGGTACAGTTAATTCTGTCATGTGCATAACTAGTTCAAGGGGGAAAAATATTCACAAACATCATCCCTATCTATCATATCATCAAGAAGCCAAAGAACTAGAGTAGGTACTGCAATAACCCGTACCAGAACCTCCCAGTAGATGCAATAACTTGTAGAATCTGCACAACTTCTTCCCTTGAAACATCGTGATTTTGCTCAGCGTCTCTACAAAACCAAAAGTCATTGAATTAGGTATATCAGTGGTTTTGCAAAGACGAAACGAGTGAAATTGCAATCACCTGTGGTTCGACGCATCATCATGGGGCGCCTCATTGAAGAAACCGGTGGGTTATGTAAATTTTCATGTGATTGCGTCTCCATGAAATGAAACTACATTAAATCGCGGAAATGATCAATTCCCTTGTCGAAATTCGAACAATAAACGGTGGAAAGTGTATTGAATGGGATACGGTGGGAGATATACATACCTATAGTATACCTTGACTGGTTTGGAAAATGTAAAGCGGCGTCGTGTAGTTGGTAATGAGAGGTTTGAGAAGATTCTTTTGGTTTGCAGCCTCCGTCGCCGTCAGCGGAGGAACTGCGTCGGGGTGTCTATGCGTTCGTTGGGCTTTGCCTATTTCAATAGGTCTAATGGACTCTCACTCGCTCCTGGGCCTTCTTTAACATGCGAACCAGTAATAAGCACACGAAACAACATAAGATAAAATAATTAAAATGTATTTTTCAATTACACGAGAAATTAAACATTATAACATTTTTTAAAAAGAGGAACAACTTAGAAGGAACATGCTCAATAAACGTTTAGATATATCTGTTGTGGTTGTAAACTATAAAAATATTATAAAGTATAAGATTTAAATTCAAAACAATTTTTAGGTATAAGGACAAAAAATATTACATTTTGTTTTAATAACTGTTATTTGTTTTTAATTTAGACTATATAAAGATTATTTTAGTCCTTATATCTACATTTCTTTAAATGTATTTGTCGGCTGTTGTTATAATAACATCATAAAACTAACGTGAAAGCACTATGAAATATAAGATTCAAATTGAAAATAGGTGTTAAGTGTAAGGCAATATATTTTGTTTAGGCTTAAATATGTTTTTAGTCTCTTAAATTTGGAGTAAGTTTGTTTTTAATTCTTCAAATTTAAAATTAATTTTTTTAATCTTTGTAATTTGAAAAAAAGAGAGCTTGTTTTAGCCCTTCAACCTAAACATAGTTAGTGAAGCTGTCACACAAAACCTACTTACTACTGAATCTGTTGCACAAAACACACCTACTAACGACCCTATTAGTGAAAATATCACACCAAACTCAGCTGATGCTACTCAATCTGCCCTTATCAATGATGTTACAAGTGATTCTAAGAGACTAAAACAAGTTTCTTTTGTTTTTAAATTACAAGGATTAAAAAATTAATTTTAAATTTGGAGACAAAGGCAAACTTACTCTAAATTTGAGGAACTAAAAACATATTTAAGCCTTTTATTTATATAAGTGATAGTCATTTTCAATTTTGGTCTTATACTTTACCATGTATTAACTCCAACAGTGTAATAATATAACAATAGATAATGATGGAGAACAAATTAAAAAGAGAAATAATACTTGTATAACTAATTATACAATAAATTTTACAATCAAGAGAGAAAAAGAGAGAGAAATTTAAAATGTACTTCCTTTGTCCCTTTTTAATTGTCAATTTTTTTTAAAAAAATTATTTCTATTTATCTATCGTTTTCAAAGTTTAAGATAACATTAATTATTTTTTTGACAATTATACCCTTACTTTCCACCTAATTTTTAATTAATTTACACATTTATAACTAATATGTATTTATTGTAGAGTAGAAATGAAAAAGGGTACAATAGGAAACTTGAAAACTATTTTATAGAAAACAAGAAAATGTTATTGCATTTTTTGATTTGTGTATAAAAATCTTAAATGACATATGTATTGTGTATATATAATATGGCATTATATATATATATATATATATATATATATATATATATATATATATGTCGACCTATCAAATTTAATAAGTTTTTTTTAAGGTTATGACCTTTTTACTTAAATAATTTTTAAAAAAAAGTCTAAGTATAGCCTTTTTAATAAACAAGTCATGTCAGGTCAGGTTAAGAATTGTGGTCTATTTCCACTCTTAGTGTGGATCAACTAATGTGAGATTATTCCAGCCTGCGTTAAATGTTTGAAAGAAGAGTTTTGCTATCCATAGTGCTCCTATTCGAGTAGAGAATAATTGTAAGAATTATATTAAGACCTTTTATCTATTACAGGCGTAATTAAGAATAAGTATCATATCATGTCTACAAACATAAAAAATATGCAGCTAATATCTCCTTATGTGTCCGAATTTATTTTATGTCATCCTGGACCAGAAGGTTAGCCACTTGAAATTTCATTTTTTTTCCCAAAAATGTGCACTGGAATGTTAGAACTCAGATTGCTCAGGCCTTGGACTTCAACATAACAACTGAACTTGAGAAATATCTTGAAATTCCCTTATTGCGTAAAAAGGTGGACAAACTCACTTTCCAAAGCTTTATTGAAAGGCAGCTGTTAGACTTTCCACTTAGCAAGCTCATAGTCTTCTAATGGCAGGTTGGTTGACTCTTAATAAAGCTGTCCTTCAAGCTCTTCCTTCTTATATCATGCAATCTAATTGAATCCTGAGGACGGTTTGTGATGAGCTGGATAGAAAATATAGATGTTTTATTTGAGGAGATTCCAATGATAAGAGAGTTGGGAGAGGGTAGGATTAAAATTATGTAAAGACATGAATTCCTCCTTAATGAAAAAGGGAAGCCTTGGGTGAAGAATGTCACCAGTAAATACAAATGTGGGCCAGATATTATCACATAGTAAAAAGAAAAGGAGCTTCAAATTTCTAGAGTGGTATTAGTAAAACTTGGAAGCATACCCTCAATAATTTGACTTGGGGAATAGAAAATGGCAAAAATGTTGTTCCCAGCTCTGGAAGAATTATTGATACAGTCAACAATTATGCTCGGGTATAATTTAAACGCCAAAGTTCTGGACCGGACTATACAGATGGTTGTGGTCCTTGTGGACATTGGAACTTTCAAGCTTTTCCAAATTGCATTCCCACTCAAAGTGTTAATAGAATCAGAGTCAGAGTAATGGTGCCCCCCTGCCTGCTAATGTTCATGATTATCTTGCTTGGAATTTATTTAATGATGGGATCTTTTCAGTGGGCTCAGCTTATGAATATTTATGTGCTAACAGAATGAGACAAAGGTATTATATTTTTATCCTTATTTGGAAGTGGCCTGCTCCTGAGAGATGCAAATTATGTTATGAAAGTTGGTCAGAAATGGGTTTATTACAAATGAAATCAGCCATAGAAGACATTAACTTACTAAGGTTGGCTTAGTGGTGAGAGAGTTTAAATAGTTTGTATAAGATTTTAAGTTTTAACCTTGTTGCCAGTACAACAAAAAAGATATAAAAGGCATTTTACTCAAAACCCCTTTTGTCCTAGATTCTCAAAAGTTGTGGAAACTGCCATATATGTGTTCAAAGAATGTCCTTTTGCTCAAAATATTTGGAACAAGCTCTCGGAAAACCACAGTATGCCCGCTTTTTCCCATGACAATTTGCGAGCTTCGGCCACTCATAATTGCAACAATAGTTCTAACACCAGACAACACTGAAGCGTCATTTTTGGCCTTACTATAGACTCTATGTGTGAAGTTAAAAATGAGCATATCTTCTCTGCCATTCAAAAGCAGTCCAACGTTGTGGCTGCTGTCCTCCACTCTTTTTGGCACCAAGTTTCTAATCCCTTTTTCCCACAAAAAAAAAAACCATCAAAAATATATTTTTACATTATAGAATACGAATATCTCGCACTCAGGTTCATGACCGCACAGATGTTTTTTGTCAAAGAAACCTTTTCTCCTTCGCCGATACTTACCAACTGCTTTCTGTTCTCTCCTTTGTTGAGGTTACCACGTACCCTTTTATGAAGAATCTATATTGCTTACCAACATAGGCAGGCCTTCTGTTCTCTCCTTTGTTGATGTTACTACGTACGCTTTTATGAAGAATCTCTTTTTCCTTTCTTTCTGGCCCGTGGAACCTTGGCAAAAGCAAGTCATGTTATGGTTTATTGTAAATTGTTTTTATGAGGAGTCTCTATTACTTAATATGAATTAATGAATTCAGAGTTTAATTTTATATATTGTAGTAAAACGTCACTGCTATAATAACAATTTGCTCTTACTAAAAATAATAATATATATATATATATATATATTAGTTATATTATTTTTGTTTATTGACAATCAAATAAAAAATATTGGGAGAGAGACTGAAAAAACGTATTGGTATTGATTAATGATTGTAGCATGGCATCCTGTCTCACTAATTCCATTCAGCAAGAGGTTTGAATCTATTACATGGGCATTTCCAGGATCAAAAAAACACAACTGAAATTGATGCATCGTGAAAAAATTCCATAAAAATGAGTTTCTTGCAACAAGTAAAAATTACAAAAAAAAAAAAGTTGCAAAGTGACTGAGAACAGCAAATATAGGGATGCCAAACCAAAGGTTTGGACCTTAAACCTACATCTACAGGAACAACCAAAAGATTTATTTAGAGAGTGCCAAATTCCAAGTTTATTCAGTTGTCTATATAATTATTCAGCCATCAATCTGAACTTCACCAGCTGTCATCCGATTCTGTGGCAGTACCTGCAGAGCAGTTCTTTTCTTCTCCACTTCCTGCACATTTTGACAGTGAAGGATACTAAGAAATCAAACATAAACAGTGAAGAATGTCACTAAGAAATCAAACATAAATAGAAAGAGGGGGGGGGGGGGGGGGGGGGAGGGCGGGAGAGGAATCATCAGCCTAACCTTAACAACATTAGTCTTTGATTTGTCATCTAGCTTTAACTTCTTCAGCATCCTCTTCAGTTCCCCCATACTCTTATTATGTAGTTCATCAGAGGTCACGTTTTCCTTCAACTGGTCAGAAACAACTGATTGAACTGGAATATCAGTACTCTTCTGCTCGTGGATAGAGTCTTCTGTCATAGTCTCCGAAGAGACTCGAGGCTCCTGGTTTGGAATGGCAGTATCTTCTGAAACAACATCACCATCAACTGGTGAGTTAAATTTGCAACTACTTCCAGCAGATTCAACTGTAACCTGCTGAGGAACAACGTCCTCTCCAGCAGAAGTATTCTCATAAGTATTATGTAGAACATTAGAAAATCCATTATCAGCCTTCAACACAATGTCCTCTCCTGCTACAGGTTCCTCAGATTCTGCAGCTTGTGCCTCAGCTTCCAAGTTCTCAGAAGTATTCTTATGGTCCTCTGCTTCTACATCCGGCAATGAAGATTCAATAGTGACATTTTTAACTCCCATGCTTTCTTTTCCGTTTGCAGAAGATTCAGTGCAGACCTCAATAACAGCTCCAGACTTCTCACAACTAGCATCCTTTTGTACAGCTAAAATAGCACATGTACCAGTAACATCAGGAGCATCATCAATTTTCTCCGTCTCTGCTTCCAACCGCTCTGGTTTGGCTTCCAATTCTTCTTGGTGCTCACCAGCAGAATGAGAAATTGACTCCAGCTCAAGAATCCCTTCAGAATCTGTCATCAACTCACTTTCATCAGCAGCCTTTTCATCAATATTAAGAGGATGCTGGTAGTATTCATCCGCCATGTAATTGCCTTGATCATCATCAATGTTGCACTCAACAAATTCCTTAATGTTCACTGGAGCATCATTAACAGGTGACATAGGAAGCCAGCCAGCAACTTCTTGATCAGAAACATCATCAGGCACCACAACAGTCAAAGTTGCAGTATCTTGGCCAGTAACCTCCGTAAGAGCATCTTCAGATGCCTCCAAAAGCAAAATGTCTTGGTCAGTATCTTGGTTGCACTCAACAAATTCTTTTAGGCTCGCTGGAGCATCATTAACAGATGACACAGGAAGTGAGCCCGCAACATCTTGATCAGAAACATCATCAGGCACCACAACAGTCAAAGTTGCGGTATCTTCAGATGCCTCAAAAGGCAAAATGTCTTGCATGACACCAATGCTTTCCTTATTTTCTATTTCTAGTTCAGAAGAATCACAAGATTCCTTAAGCACAGGTAACACTTCAGATCCTGCAAAGCGATCAATAAAGATCAATACTTAGATGGCTTCAGCAACACACTCTATCATCGATGTACAAGAACTAAACACCGTAATTAACATCTGTTATAGAGAGCAAAGACAAACCTGCATCATTGGATTTGTCACATGTGTCATAACTTCCTTCCAGTATCAAATTTGAATCATGTAGTTCAGCCTCTTCTGCTGGCACATTATTCTTATCTTCTTTATCATCACCCTCATTGCTGACTTGATCATCCATGTTGCACTCAACTAATTCCTTTAGGCTCACTGAAGCATCATTAACATCTTGATCATTGTTCTTATCTTCTTTATCATCAACCTCATTGCTGACTTGATCATCCATGTTGCACTCGGCTAGCATAGGGAATGAGCCACCAACATCTTGATCGGTAACATCAACAGAAACGTCATCAGATACCACGACACTCACAGCAGCGATATCTTGGTCAGTAACCTCCGGAGTAGCATCTTCGGATGCCTCAACAGGCAAATTGTCTTGCTTAGCTCCGAAGCATTCCTTATTTTCAATTTCTAGATCAAAAGAATCACAAGATTCCTCAAGTACAGGTAACAACTCAGATCCTGCAAAGTGATCAATCAACATCATACTCAAATTACTTCACCGAAGCACACCATCATCCATGTACAAGAACAAACCACAATAATATTAACAGCTATTAGAAGAAGGAAAAACAAACCTGCTTCATCTGAACCATGCGGTTCAGCCTCCAACTCCAAGCAATTGACTTTCTCTTGTTCATCTTCCTTTGAACCATGTGGTTCAACCACCATAACATTTTCTGTCACAGAAACTAGTTTCACATCTGAACCTGAATCATGTGATTGGCATTCATATTCTGTGTTATTTTCTGAAGAGCAAACTTCCAGCTCCTGGGTATCCTCCGAAACCACAGTTGATACCGTCCGCAAACTAGCACCTGCATCATGCAAGCACCCTTACAATTTAGTTTATTAAAATCAAACACCACTCAAAAGCAATACAAAAAAATTCATAAAAGAGAGGAGATCCAACCGTACCCTTTTCAGTATCAGCCGAGTCTTCTATTTGCTGAGAGACATTACTCAATTCTTGAGAAAAATCATGAATCTTGACAAGTCCCGTGTCATCAGTGTCCATCAAGCTCATCTTAGACAAGTCCTTCTCCAACAATCTAACAGACCTCCTGGTGCTATATGCTCTCTGCGCTGAAGTACCAGCGGGGGTCTCAATTTTGGTGGTGCAAACCGAACGGCCAGTAGCTCTTGTCCTACTGACTGGAGCTACGGCAGGTGTTTTAGGCACATCTGCGGGCTTTGGCTTTCCCTGAACCTCATTCTTATTATCAGCATCTTGTACTACCATCTCAACTTCTTTCTTTCTGCGAGTAGAAACCGCAGTAGCCCTTCTCCTACTGGCTGCAGCAGGAGTGACTGGGACATTGGCATCTTTGTTCTCTTGCTCAACTACTCCTTCTGCTGCTCTAGCCCCACGTTGAGGCCTGGTAGAGACCTTCACCTTTGAACCTTCTGCTTCTTCTCTCGCTCCTTTCCTTTGAGTTGAGGCTCTACCAGCCGTACGGTGATGAACACTTGGGGTTCCAGCATCACCATCTGTTGGATTCAAAAATTCATCCAATCCTTCAACCTGAAATGAAACAATTAAAGGAAAATGAAACCCTATTTTAAAATATGAAAACCTATTTCGAACTTTTCGTTTTCACAATTTCAAACAAGAATCTCCGTCTTTTTGAATGAATAGAACAGTCACAGGTGACGACGATTGGTTTTTCAACGGGAAAAGTTATGTACGATCGCAGTGACAAAAAAACTAAGGAAACTGAAACTATCAAAGAATGAAAGAGGGGAGATATTTACTTGGTTGAGAGCAGCAAGAGCGTCAGCCATGGCTACGTTGGTGATGTTGGCAGGAATCTTGTTCTTCTTGCAGAGGGTCTGGAGCTGCTTCCTTGAGAGGGCGTGGAAATCCATTGTTGTGAGAAGAAAAGAAAGAAAACAAGGTGTTTTGGGTTTTGAAGAATAGCGGAATAGAATAGAACGGACGATGCGATGGAGAGACACGACACGAGTGAGTGAAGAGCGGAGGGGTGGATGAGTGGGGGGTATTTATTTGTACAGTGCGGTGTGGTTCTTCGGACTTGACGTTAGACAATATGACCGTTAGAGCCTGATTTTGAAATTTGAATTTTTGGGCCTGGGTTAAATTGGTAAGTTGATCACCGTGAGATTTTAATTAGACTCTCTTTGGTAAAGTCCCTCTGGTGAAAGATATTCACGCAACCAATTTGATAACGATGCAGCTATATTTGGCACATCCAAATCAGCAACCTGGTGAATACTAAGTATGCGATTCTGAAATTTTCAACATGATAATAGTGTGAATTAATTGATATGATTAATAATTAATGAAAACACAAAGGCAGAATCATTGAGATTGCTAGCTCCGAATTTTTACCAATTACCACTCAGCGCTCCAGATAATTAATATGTCCATACAGGATGAATATTTATTTTTATTTAATTATAATTATAATAAATAAATATTTTAAAATATATAAATTATGTTTTAGATTTATAATAAATATTTTAAAACCAGTAAAAAAATATTTCTCTTTCAATTATTTCAAATTACCCTTTTTGTAATCTATCATTTTTTATTGCTATTTCTAAATTGAGCTTAAATAGTTTTTAAAAAAAAACTCAATAATTAAAAATAATTTTGTATCACAATTCAAATTATCTATTCTCAATTTAAACTATAATTTATATATTCAAAAATATTTATTTAATATAAATTTTAATTAGAGTTTAATGGATATGTACTATTTATGAAAAAGATTTTATACTATCAACTAATTAGAAATTAGTTTTGGTGCCACTTTTAGAGTAATTATTATTAAAGTCAACAAACTTAATATAAATGGTAGATTATGATTGGATGACAGTATAAAAAAACTTTACATTGTTAGTGTATATACTTTTTTCTTTTAATTATAACATAATTTATATATTTTTAAAATAGTTATTATAAATTTTAGTTATATATAAAAAAGCATTTATTATCTACAATGCAAAGACTAAAATACTAATTTTACATTAAAATAGGAAAGTAACTTATATAAAAACTCATACTTATATTCTTATTTAGTTATGATGAATAATATTAGTCCTTTATATTTAATTCAAAGTTCAAACAAATAAGATTATATTTTGTTTGAGATATATTATTCTATTCTTATTCTTTATATTAATGTTTAAATCATACAAGTAAACACTTTGATCATATAGGGGTGAAGATTTTACTTTAAGTTATATTAATATCTAAATCATATAATAAAATTTACATATAAAAGTATTAATATTTATATCACTAAAATAAATATTCACGTTACACTATAAAAAATATTATATAAAAACATATTAATATTTGAGTTTAATAGTTATATGCTGTCAGTGTAAAAAGTTTTACATTGTCAACCAATCAAAAATCAACATTGATATGACTTTTAAATTATTTATTATAAAAGTCAACAAACTTACAATAAATGGTGGTTTGTAATTGAATGACAATGTAAAGCTCAGTGCATGACATTTTTTCTCTTAATATTTAGATCATGCATGTAAATTACTAATATTCTAAAAGTACTTATTTCATATATACTATGGATTAAATTCAATATTATACCCTAAAATTCTATAAATTTTTTTTATCTTGTGGACTAGTCTGACCAACTAACCATAACAAGTGCCCACACTTTTAAGTTTAGTGTCTAAGGCTATTTTTGGATTGGTAGTAAAAAATAGAATGGAATTAGGGGTGGCAAAGCGGGCCAGCCCGCCTTGTTTTGGCCCGCCAAAAACAGGCCGGGGCGGGCTAGCCCGCCTGTTGATGGTGGGTTGAGTTTTATGGCCCACCCCGCTTAGAGGTGGGCTGGCGGGTTGGCCCACCAAAAATAAAAAAAGAAAAAAGAAAAACGTAAAAAATTTAAAATTTTAAAATTTTAAAATTTAAAATTTAAAAATTTAAAATGAAAAACTAATATTCTATTAATCCTTCAATAACACAAAATCACAAAATACCAAATTATTAATAGTTCTTCAACAATAAAAAATACTAATAGTCTTAGTCTTTCAAGAATCAAGACAAAGTTCTTCATGATTCATCAACAACAATTAATAAAAAATAATAATAGTCTAGTTCTTTAATAATAAAAAGTCACAAATTATTCAACAATACAAAATACTAATAATCGTTCAAAACAAAACCACAATTAAATAACATATAATTTAAAAAAAAAGAAAAAGGATGACCCAGCAGGCCAACCTGCCCCACCCTGCTAATGGCCCGCTAGGTTGACGGGTTGGGCGGGGTGGGTTGGGTGGGCTAGTGGGTTGAAATCTGTAACCCACCCCGCCATTTTTGTGTTGGGTTGGCAGGCTTGCCCACCATGCCCAACCCGTTTTGCTACCCCTAAATGAAATGGATCAAAATATAATAAAGCAGAATGGATCGGAATGGAATGGAATAAAAAAATCATTCCATTGTTTAGATATTTCGTAATGAAATGGAACAAAAAATCCATTCCATCATTTGGAAAAACAAAGGAGCAGAAAAAGTTATAATTTGTTAATTCTCATATTATCCTTATTTTAAAAATATTTTATATTTTATTTATTTTTCATCTTTACTTTGAAAAATAATTTTAAAAGATAACAATTTGTAAGGAAATAATGTAGAAAATATCTTTACGTACTTTCTCCAAAGTTAAAAACAGTAACTTATGAAAAAAAGAAAAAAAAAACTTGTATCGCAAATTTTTTTGAAAACCTTAAACAAATGAAATAAGCTCATGAAAAATAACTTACGAAAAAAAATTCAAAATAAAATATGTACCGTAAAAGGAAACCCTTGTATGGTATGAAAGCTTTTGATCAAAAAGTTTCGAAAGGCATTTACTACGTATTGCATTCTATCTTTTCACTCTTGTATTTTTCTTACATGCATATCTATCTGGGTCTCTAGTAGCAGAATAAGTGGGGGCTCAGGCTTAACCATAACAGGAACGACACTAGCATCGGTGACGTACAAGCACTATACCATCTGATGCATAATCATACTTCTGTAGCCAGTAGTAGGGATAGTCGAAGGTGTTGATTGTCGTGTCCTTGTCATTTGGAAGCGACGGCTTTCTCACCTTCCATCTCCCTCGATCGAAGCCCAAGGTGGTCTTGGTCTGGAAGAGGTTGTCCTGGTTGATGGTCTTATGCTTCTCCCTCTGGCAGGTGATTAAAATAAATAAATAATTTAGAAGGTCAAGTGAGTCATTTTATAATTTAGAAAGTTTGCCTGAAGGGGAAGAAAAATAAGATAAACAATGGAATGGAATGGATTAGTTCCCATCTTCTTCCATTCTCTTCCACCCTCATTTTAAAAACCAAACAGTGGAATAATTTTTCCATCCTTCTCCATTTCACTCTTTACCATCAATCCAAACATACCCTAAGGGGTTGAGTTATTTGACCAAGTTAATAGTTGATTGACTAATGTATTCAAGGCGAGGTCGAGCTCCATAAATACGACTAACACCTTTAGATACAGCCAATAAAGAGTCATAAGTTACTACTCTGTCGATTGACTAAGTATATAATTGCCCTTGAACTAGAAAAGCCCATAAACCTTTAGATACAGCCAAAGACCTCTAATAGTGCAAAAAAAAATTTACATTGTCAGTGTATATATTTTTTCTTTTAATTATAATACAATTTATATGTGTAGAAAAAATAGTTATTATAAATTTTAGTTACAAAAGAAAAAGCATTTATTATCCACAATGCAAAGACTGAAATACTAATTTTATATTAAAAAAGGAAAGTAACTTATATAAAAAAATCATACTTATATCCTTATTTAGTTATGATGAATAATATTAGTCCATTATATTTAATTCAAAGTTCAAACAAATAAGGTTATATTTTATTTGAGATATATAATTCTTATTCTTTATATTAATGTTTAAATCATATATGTAAACACTTGAATCATATAGGGGTGATCGAAGATTTTACTTTAAGTTATATTAATATCTAAATCATATAATAAACTTTACATATAAAAGTATTGATATTTATATCACTAAAATAAATACTCACATCACACTGTAAAAAATATTATATAAAATATATTAATATTTAGATTATGCAAGTAAATAACTAATATTCTTAAACTATCGATTTCGTATATAGTACGGATTTAATTCAATATTGTACTCTAAAATTCTATTAATTTTTGGCTTAATTGTATTTTATGCCACCAAAGTTTCATCATTTTGCAAATTTTACTACCATATTTTTCTCTCATATTTTGCCACTTTATTTTTGAAATCTTGCGAATTTTGCCCAATTTTGAAAATTTTTTATTTAATGAATAGTTGATGATTGGGCAAAACTTACAAGATTTCAAAAATAGGGTAGCAAAACGCGAGATAAAAAAACGTGGTGGCAAAATCCACAAAATGGTAAAACTTGGGTGGCACAAAGTACAATTAAATCTAATTTTTATTTTTTTTATCTTGCGGACAGACAAACCAACTAACCATAGCAAGTGCCCATACTTTTTAAGTTCAATGCCTAAGGGGTTGTGAGTTGTTCGGCCAAGTTAATAGCCAACTAAGGTATTTAGGGCGAGGTCCAGCCCATAAATACAACCAAGACATTTAGATACAACCAAATAGCCATAGGCTACTACTCAGTCGACTAACTAAGTATGTAGCTCTCCTTGAACTAGAAAAGCCCATAAACCTAAAGCTTGTGAGCCCAAACATAGAATTCCAGATCCTTTAGCAAGTGAGTAGGGTGCGATAAGCATCACCCCCTGCAAAAGGCAGGAATGATTATGAGGTCAAAAGGACAACCAATATACCCCCATTGTCACATGACGTTACGTGTAATAGAACTCACTAAGATTTTTTGAATCTCTCTCTAAATGTATGACTCTTCAAGGTGTGTTCTCTAATGTGAACAACTTGTCGTGATTATTTTTAAATTATAATTTTTAATGCATACAATGATCTCATTCAAAATGTTATTGTTTTACAATCTTCTCATAAATTTCTACACATCCATGCCATTATTGTTTTCTTACGTTAATCATAATTTTAAAAATTAAAAATGACAATTTTATAGTCATATATATTACTCAAATTCATATAAGAATATTTTATTTATTGGATTATTTTTTAATTTATATTTTAACACGATTAGTGTTAATACCAAAAAACTTTTACCCTTAAATAAAATAACGTCGATAAATCAAATCACGAAAATTTATAATTTTTTAATAATTTTTAATAGAAAAATTTATTCATCACATCTTATGTTTTTTATACTAAAATTTTAAGAAAAGATGACGATGTCTTAATCCAAGACATGAAAGCCTTTAAATTTAAAAAACATTAATAAAGAACCGATATAGCTATATTTACATCACTCTAAGGAAAGAGTTAGGGGTTCAAATTTGTGACTTATCAAGTGTGAGACCTTATCTTACTCCAATAAATCAATCATCCCCTTAGAATTTACATTTTAAAATTTTTATCATATGCAATACAACTTCATGCACCACACGAGTCACCATGCTAAATTTAGTTAACTAAATTTGTTTTTTAATATGAAATCATATAAAGTCATTTTAAATAATGCAATAAAAGAATTCTGTTAATTAATATTTAAATTATGAGGTTGAAATTTTTATACGAAAAATCAATATAAATCTAATTAGTTAATACTATATTTACTACAAAATAATATTTTGACACTATGTTTAATAACTTCATAGTCGTAACTTCTGTTGATTAATATTTATATTGATAATGTTAACAAATTTTATATAAATATATAATAAAGATATTAAAATTAATCTACTAAATATATTTTTATTGCAAAATAGTTTTAAATTACTTCTTCAATAATATTATAAATAAAATATTTTTTAAATTCTTTATGCAATATATAAATACACCTCAACAATATTTTTGATATTTACATTGTTAGATTTAAGTTTTAGACGAAAATATAATTATTTTTATGTATCATTGAAAAAAAAAACAATGTATTATTCTTCGATATTTGACAAAGTATTCCTATAAGCATTATTGAGAATCTATTCTTTAAGTTAGGGATGATGAACAAATAAAGTTACTCTTATGGGTATTTGGTGTAAGGGAAGTTTTTAGTTTTTTTAGAAATTTGAAGGTGGGAATGTTTGTTTTCCATTTTGATTTATTATTTAAAAAATAACACTTCTAAGAAACATTGTTTTTTGAAAATCTTTTTTACCTATGTTTCCCATGACATTATTCCCATGGGAGAAGTAGGAATCTAGCTTTGGAAAAAAAGTTTTACTACGATAAAAATATCATGTTATCTTTATTAACTCATTTAATGTGATAAATAATTAAAGTTTTTGGGAAAGTTTAATTAAAACTAAACGTAAAAATATTTAATTCTCAAGTAACAAATATAAATATTTCCAAGAATATTTATGACCAACCAAACAGATTTTAATCATTCTTAGAAATCATGACTCTTGGACATGAAAAAAATTTCTCTTCTACCAAACGCACTCTTAGAGTAACAATTCTTGAATTCCTAACATTGAAAATAAAGATTATATAAACTCATATATCACTTTTATTACAATTAGACACTACTAGGAGATAATATAATAACCATAATTAATTTATAATGTTTTGTTAAAAAATTCGGTTTTAAAAATAGGCTAAATTATATTTATAGTCTCCCTATTTTTCTCAATTAGCAATTTTGGTCCCCCTACTTTTTTTTAGAGAACTTTAGTTTTCCTATTTTTAAAATTTTGTAATTTTGGTCCCTCTACTTTCTTTTAGAGACATTTAGTCTTCCTATTTTTAAAAATCTGCAATTTTGGTCCCTCTGTCAAATTTTTTGCATTGATCGTTAGTAGTTTAACATTGACTTTAACATATCAATTTAACTCTAATGTTGACTTGTCATTTAAGTATTGATACGTTAAAATCAACATTAAATTATTAATAGTCAACACAAGAGATTTGACAGAATTACCAAAATTGCAAATTTTTAAAAATAGGAAGACTAAATGTCTCTAAAAAAATAGGGGACCAAAGTTGTGGATTGAAAAAAATAAGAGGGGTCAAAAATGTAATTTAGCCTTTAAAATATTTTTGAACTCAAACGTGTATTTTTTACCATTTAAAAATTTTAATATCTATATTTCTACAGAAAAATAATTTATATATAGATCAATGAAATTAAATAAACAAAGCTATTTGAGTAATTTAGTTATTGATATTTTAAAATTAGCCTTTTTGAGAAATCTTTTGATAATGTTTAAGTTTTTATGATATTATAAAATTAAACTATTATGTATTTTTTATGTTTGCATTTAAGTTTTTTTTTTTAAAAATATACTATATTTCATTTTTGAACAAATAATTTTTAGTTATAATAAGCAATTCTTCTTCACATAATATTTTCAACAAGATATCTTTTTTAATTATATGAGTAAATTGATTTTTTAATTATATTTTTATTACAAAATATTTTTATGTTATTTCTTTGCTAACATGAATATAATATTAATATATAATCATTCCATACATTGCATAAATACATTTCAACAATATCTTTCTTTTTTACGTTACAGAAAATTAAAATTTATATTAAAATATAAATATTTTTATATATATTGAGGAAGAAATATTTCAATAATATTTTTTGGTATTTGATATTCTATCTCTATGGACACAATTATAAGACTAATTCTTAAGTTATTGGTAATGGTCGAGTAAGGGATCTTTTTAGAGTAACAATTCTTAAACTTTTGATCTTGAAAGTAAGATTATCTAAAGTCACAATCACTTTCAATGTAATTAACCACTCTTAGGTAGATAATATAATAAAACATAATTAATATATAATATTTTAAATATCTACACACAAGTTTCACAAATTGAAACATATTTGCTTAATTTAAAAAAGTAATTTTGATTGAATTGACATCCACACAACTAGAAAATATTTACAAACTACACTACAATACATTTATATGTAAAAAAATTACCAATTCATATGCCAAGAGAATTAGAACCACAAAATTACTATATCAAGTCAAATGTTATGTATTATAGTACTCAATTAAGTTTTTCTCTTAATGTAGATTTATTTCTATTATTATTGTATTGTATATTTTTGGATATAAAATACATAATTTATATATAGTAAGAGATTTATCAAATTAGATTGTAAAATTGAGTGAGTTTTAATGAAACTCTTTCATAATTTTATTTTACATATATAAAAACTTTACATATAATTTTACATATGAAAGAGTTTTATTGAAATTTACATAATTTTAATAAAACTCTTTCATCTTTAATTAGAGATACAGCCCGTACACTCACTGCCATCCAGAGCTAAAGCAAGCTTTGAAAGATTTAGATAAATGCCTTTTGCATCCAATAGGATCTGCTCAATGCAATATCAGACAAAGTAACATTAAATAATACGTCAAAGCAGACAAAAGAAGCAGATTTACCTCACAAAGCCTTTCCAACGTAAATGGAGGCCCATCAATGAAACAAGTAAGCTCACGAATCCATAAAAGCGTATCAAAATATTTTAGCAGAGCATATACCCCCCAAAAAATAACAATAGAAGTTTAATAGATCAAGTAAATAATAACGGCTTCAAACAATTAAAAAATCTAAGCAACAACCTGAAATTGAACGGGGCCTCGTTTGAATCTAGGAAATCTGCTATCCAAAAGGATTGTTCTAGCAGCTAAATGGCTATCGCGATTTCTTTTGGTGACTAGTTCATTATGAAATCAAATAATTTAGGGCAAAGGGGCTTAAACCAGAACAGGTGTCCGGTGGTATATCAATCCAATGCTCAACGCAACTAATGCTATTGCGTAGAAGTTTATCTCCTAGGGATACTCTTCTAAACCTTTGGTTTCTTTAGGAGGGAGTTAATCTCCAGATAGACATATAGGCAATTAGACATATTCAAAATTACTGAAAGAAATGAACATATGATTTTAAATAAAAAATTTAATTAGAATATGCTAACAATATAAAGATTTTTTATATTATTATTCAATTATAGATTATCATGCATATTAAAATTGTTGACTTATGTAATAAATTAGTTATTCTACTTGATGATGTCCGGGACTTGTTTTTGTTTTTTTTAAAGTAAAAAAATATCATAACAAATTAAATACTATCTTCCATCTTTTATATAAGCAATAAATAACTAATTTATCAAAACCAACAAAAACATACAACATCTACTATTTGGATTTAGATGTACTTAGAAATGATAATAACTTATTTAAATTACGCTTAAACATTACAACTAAATTATATTTTTTGAAATACCTCTCTATATACAATATTATTAGTGATTGACACCCTTCGATTTTCTTCATCACAAATCAACACTTTTAAACTTGATGAAACTGTAACATATAGTTGATCATGAAAAAAAAAATAGGTCTAAGTAGAAACACTCCAACTTGAGACAGACTTTATCCTTGACTTTTATTTATAACATAGCAAAACGCAAATGAAGAGGGAATAAACTTCTCTAAAATCTGAATGTAGTCATGCAATCAGATAATACCAAATTCATCATTGAGATATATACTTTACAACCAATGTTACTTCCAGTAACAATAGTAGCCCCAATAGTATTTACTCCTAGTTTCTCAACAATGAGTCTTGCTCCATTGCACATGTAACCCAACTTAAAATAAAGAAATAAATAAATAAATAAATAAATAAATAAATATATATATATATATATATATATATATATATATATATATAAGCCAACTTTACAAAGTTGTAACCATAGTCTGTTTACTGACGAATTAAAATTGTTTTATCTTTGAAAGATGCTTATTAGAGTAAAAAAATAAAATTGTAAATAGCCAAACAATAACTCATTTACTCTATTACTTTTCATTCCTTGACCTGAGTTTCATCGATTCTCACTGTAAAGCACAATATTTTGCAGACATTTAGTTTTGGTAGTTCTTTAGCATGAAAACGGTGAGTAACAGCATATGATATAATATATATTGACAATTAATTAAATTAAAATTATGTATAACATTCTGAAGAATGTTATGCATAAATTAAATATATGAAAATTATAATATCTGTAACAACTTCAACAAATTAGTTAAAAATTAACAATATTGCACAATATATCATGCGTGCAAAATGCAAGAGGATAATAACGAAATGCAATATTCCCATACGAAGGGGTATGTTGTTGATGCTTTTCATGCACTCTCCAGAATATTATGTATATATGAAACATATGAATATCATATTTCTATAATTCATATAATTAGAGAATTCAATGGTATCTTTAAGAATAAAATATAATGTCGCTCCGATTTAATAGCTAAGCTTTGAGGTATATACACAATTCTTGAGCTAGCTTGGCACAATGACTTTCTATAGGCTTGGGTTGAAAAAAAAAGTGACTTAAATCCCGTCATCTATGCTATTATGCACTGTCATGAGTCATCTTGTGGCTGTATCCTCATTATCGATGTTGCTACTTCAACTTTACTACAATGGACAAAAGCGTAATTAAATATTACTAATTGAGCATAATTTTCCAATAGGAAATCGCTTGTGCCAGTGTGCTGCTGGGGAACCAAGCAGAGTATATACGAACTGCTGTTCAGGCAACAACTTAGGTACCTCCTCCAATTCCAAGTATGCACTCTCAGACTCAAAAGGGTGGGCAAAAAGTTAGAAAAACAATATGGGGAGAGATACACCAGGAGAAACATATCAGGAATTACAAATAAACCTTCACTTTTTGTAAGCAATTCAGAGGAATTTATCATGTGATCATCAGAATTTGATCTAATTATAGATCAAAGATTAAGTAAACCAAGTACCAGCTAAAATGCACAATCAAAAATGAAATGAACAGCATTACCATTCTAAAAATCCAAAAGTCAGCAAAAACTATAATCAAAGTATAAAGTAGCCCTAGTTAACAACCTCTAAAATATGAATGTAACAATACCATCCTCAAGTTCAACAATTTTCAAAAAATTGATGCACATTAGCAATTTAAAACTGTGATTTGACATATTATTGAGGATGGTGCAGGATTTTTTCTTCAACAATTGCATTGCCATGAAGAGACTCTTGTCAACCAACTTGGGTTCAGGGTGTTTTTTTATCTTAGGAACATGTGGCTTCCCTGAGTTTGAAATGTCAAAAAGTGCTTTCCTACTACCAATAAGTGATTTCTTAAGGAATCTAAAATAAAAGTCAAGGCACCATAAAACTATGGCCCTTGCCGAGTTTTAAAGCAAAGCAACCTTAATCAAGTATTTTTTAACATAAAAGTTTAAAAGAACATTCCAATTTATTTTTTTTGTTCTAATAGATGCCTTCTCACGTGCAACAGTAAAAAACGTGACAATAATCCTAATTTCATGAATGTATATGTTTGTACCAATAAGTTAAGAGTTCACATTCCAATAAAGATAAGAGAGTCACCAATGGTTTTAACTTCTATTAGTTGTGTCAATAATTTTCAGTGTTTCTGCACAACAAAGTATCATGTCATTATGTAGCCATCCAAATAAATAACTATAGGAAAATACTTCATAAAACTGATTAGGATGGACGGATTCTGTACGAAAATAAATGCTATAGTAGTAACATACTAAAGGCAAATATCTCCCATTTCAAATACAAGTTTGATATTAAAATCTACTGAATTACCAAGTATCACTGAGTTGGCTTCGTTTTAGTCAGCTTGAGATTGGCTTGCCTGAGATGAGAGGCTAATACCCACAATAACTATGATACCAATTAGTGATAAGTACCTAAAAAATCAATCAGATAAATTACAAACAGAAAAGTCTTAATCCTTATCAACAATCTGAATTTCAAGGTTAAAATCAATTAGAGACAACGGACAGAGATAAGGGTTAAAGGAAAATTTGTTAGAAGAAGAAGATGAGGTGCCAAAATCAGTCTAACATTTGATCAGTTGTCGTGTGCCATAATTGTCTAAATTGTTAAGCCAGCCGAACAGGTTTACCCAATTGAATAGTTAACAACTACAATTTACTCTGTAATTTCTATAATAAAACAACCTCACTAGCACCAACCTCAAGTGTCAAAGATGTAAGTTGGCATGGAAAAAATCATATGCAGATCTCTAACCTCATAAGCAACATCTATCTCTCAACTACAAAAGCTAAAAAATAAAAAAAAAAGAACTACAACAATACACAACTAAGCATTGAGGCACGAAATCTTAAAAAGGCAACTCTGAAAAAATTTAACACAGCAACCTTAAACCTTACTTATGCATTTTATGTTAAAAAATAAAGAATTTTAATTGGGCATACATCAAACATCTATAAAACACACACTTGGGCTCTATAATGACAATAAAAGCACATAGCTTTCCAGATATTGTTGTACTGGGAGAAAGTTTTGGTTAATTCCTCTTGTCATAGAAAAATGCTAAACTTGCATCAAGATTTATAAGCCATGACGACAGCAAAGTTATCGTTGTTTGTTGTGAACATAACATTTCAAAATATATACCAGAATAGAACACCAGCAGGGACAAGTGTTTTCTACTGCTGGAAATAAACCAAGTCTAGACGGATGTGCGTATAAACCTGGTTACCTGAAATAATAGGCAAAAAATACTAATTAAAATAGGAAAGAAAAATGCCATAGAAAATAAAAAGAAAGAAAAAATAATGATGTA
This sequence comes from Spatholobus suberectus, assembly GCA_004329165.1. NCBI lineage: Eukaryota > Viridiplantae > Streptophyta > Magnoliopsida > Fabales > Fabaceae > Spatholobus > Spatholobus suberectus. Next base: position 87,109,046 of record CM014731.1, on the reverse strand, counting down.
TTTCTGGCAATAAAATAAGACAGAAAAAATTGAATATCATACATATTCATATCTACAAGAAGCCAAAAAAATCTACAAGAAGCGAAGTTAAAAATGAGTTTCAGTAAAGAAAGGAAGCGGTGACCTGGGATGAAATTTCTTCAGCACAGAACTGCTTGCCAATAGCGGGGTAATCAAGTTTGACGTGGTAGTTGTCATCCCTGATGCCCTTATAAGACACGTGCTTTGTCTCTTTGTCCACCTCGAACATCTTCCTCCCAATGAACCTCTTTCGTCACTCTCTGGCCCCCCGCGTTCGTTATGATGGTTGGCTTCCTACCTTCCATGGCTGCCATGAATGGAGTTAGTGGTCCCCCAATTGATACACACCACTTTCTCATTGCCCACTCTGAGAGGGCCCATCCTCTCTTTACCTTCAGATAAAATGTAGCCCAACACATCCATTCAAAACCAATTTATATGCAAAACAGGCTTCAAGTTTCAAATTCAAAAAATAAAAAAATTGCTAAACACATGCTCATCTCACTCATCTGCCATTGCCCAGTACTAATCTCTGCTAAACGACGTTTGGCAGCCTAATTTTTGGCGATAAACATTACCTTCACATCTGTACTTTAACCGGAAAAGGCACCACCATTCATCCCTTCTGTCAGCAGACAAACCGGAAATAGAGTGAGCTAGGAACAACTCTTCCGATGAAACCCACTAATGCGGACAAACCAGTATTTTGCAAGTTTCCAATGCATTAAAATAATATTTCTGAGATGAACAGTTGCCTAAAACCAAAGCCATCACACAAACGTTTTCAATTTATTTTTTAAATTTCAAAACCTTTTAAAAATATACAGCACACAGTATATCTCATGAACAGTTGTCGGAATTCTAAGCAAATGTTAAAAAATAGATTCTCAAACAGTAAATTCTAATTCCTTAAAGTACAATTGTAGAATTGACATGTACTAATCATGTGTTACCCTAAAGACCATTGTACGCTGCCACCGTATGCGATTTTTGGTGGTGACGTTTCTGTCTTTGAAAATTAAAACACAATTCTTATTTAAGCTAAAAAAAAAATCGTGGATGTGTTCAGCTTTCCAAAATCCATAATCCTATTAAGCAAATTATAGTAGCCAAGACATGGAGGAGGGTTTTCCAGGTTCATCTTCACCACCGATCTACTGGTGGTGTACATGATGGAGTTCAACTTGGTCTCGTTGGAGATGTTGACCTAATCATTGGATCTATGATTCACTGGCAGCAGTGTCATCACCATAACAGGGGAGAAAGAGAGTGAAACTAAGTCAAGGGAAAAGAGGAAGAACACAGTACTGCCATATCCAATTCTTTACAATTTTAAACGAAAGGGATATTTTCTATTGCCTTCATGAACTCTTGATGTTTTGTAATTTTATTTCACTATAACTTTTTTTAGTTTCTTTATTAATGGGGCTAGCCTAGCCTAATCCCATCGGACAGCTGGACTAAACAGGTTAGGCCCAAAAAAGCCTCTTCTATTTTTGGCTACTTTTTTTTAGGCCTAACCCTACACTTTTTACATGTTGTTCGAGTCGGCCTAGTTTGCCGAATCTAATATGGTAGATTAAGAGAAACCACCATCACTTTGAATGGGGAAGAACTATAGAAAAAGAAAGAGAGAATAAGAAATGTGGTGCCTTTTGATTTCGAATCATACCTAAAATAGCAAAAACACATTAATTAACAATGAATGTCGCCATGGCAAGATAGGAGCATGTATGTCCATTAAGATTAACTCATAATACAGTTATAATGACCACACGGAAACACATAGGCCATCAATACAGCTACAGCCGCTAATTAAGGTCTATTTGGTTTAGAGGGAAAAAAAATGGAAAGAGTGGAAGTAAATGGATGAGAAAAGAAGAGAATAGAAATGGATAAGAAATAGAGTTGACATAAAAGTTGCTTGGTTGAAGGAAAATAGATGAAAAATATAATGAAAATAAATTTGTGGGGTTATTTGGTTTGAAAAAAGAAAAGAAAAGAAGTGAAATTATTAGAAAAATACCATTTTAACCTTGCACGTATAAATCAATGTTTCCATAGTTTTTTAACACTGAATCTAATTGATGCCAACTTAATCTGTTTGCCTCGGCTTCAGGGAGCACAATTTTTGCTGAAAAGTATACATAATCAATTTGAAGTCTCAATCAAATTGGTTAGGTGGACTTCCAGAGAGCACGTGTGTGGCAAAACACCACACATAATCAATTAGGTAGTGGTCCTTAATCGGTTAACGAGTGCAACAGAGAGGATGCTATTTGAAAACGTAGTATATAATCGATTTTGGCACAAAATATGTTTTCTGTACCTCTAGAGATAATCTTTTGTAACTAGGGTTCATATAATCGATTTTGCTTCTTTTTTAATTGATTAAATTGGAACTCTAGAGACCATGAATATAGCTTAGGGGGATGAAATTGATTAGGAATCATATAAAATGAATTATATTGGCAATGGAGTATATGGTTCAACCAGTCAAAATTAATTGTGTATCCAGAACAAAAAATTTAATTAAGTATAACTAGCAATAAAAAAATATATATATATATGCTAAAAGAAAATAGTTTTATACCCTAACAACAAATTATCACACTTAAATGACCACAATAATTCCACCTACACCATGGGTTATAAAAAGTTGAACGGTTTAGAATAACAATACAAAACAGAAATCCAACATGCATGAATAAAGACACAAGTGTTCTACACATAATAACAAATATGATAAGAACAATAAATATTACACACTGATGTCAACATATAGCATAAACTACATTCTATTGTGATGGTCATTGATGGTAAAGACGTTGAAGTTCTTTAAAGCATTTATCAAAGTCATCAAACTTGTTGTCAACCCTTTGGAACCCCTCATGAACAATAATGGTTAAATTATCTAATCCGCCTTGTAAACCCTGAATGCCACTAAAAATTAGATTTAACATATCATTATAGGTGGATGCTTGGGGTGCATGACTAGCCAGTGCATTAGGTTCTTTACTACCTTTGCAATCAACTTCATCCTCTCCTTGTTATTGTGGCAGGTTGACTCCTACATTAGCATGTTGCCATACTCCATTGACTAATGTGACATTCAATTTCTTCTAGCTACATTCATTGAATTTATTAGTCCAACTGGCTTAAACTCAACCTCCACAAACATATCAAGGCGATGATTTATCATGATCTTTGTTATTAATACACCATATGGAAGAGGCATCCCATTATCATTGCACTTTAGCATATGTTGACATATGTAATGCAGTCAGTTAATTTGAATTCGTTGTTTTATGGCCCAAAGTATAAAAATGTCTTCTTGCATAAGCTGTGTATAGTTGCTCCCATGTGGAATTAAAATATGTGTATACACATAATGCAACAATCTATCCTTTACTATTAAACTACCAACATTTTTGTACTATGCACCTGTAACCCTAGTCTAACCATCACAGCTAATGTCTCGTCATGATCATAATTGGCCCAATCATGTATTTTGGAAAGTTCAAACTTATGGCCTTGGTACTTCAAATTAGCTAAGCCTAACCATTCATGTGGCCTAACTCGAACCTTAACTTTCATAATTTTAGAACACAAATCCCCACTATCTGATATGCCGAGGTTGGCATAGAAAACCTTGATCAAGTCAAGATAGTAGTTTGCATCTACTGACATAAATTGTTTAAGCCTTTGGAAGGAGAGTAATTCTTGAAATTGTAGACCATTTCTGTGAAAGTGTTCAACATCCATTATCTTGGGATTAATCAGACCATTCCAATGTTTGTCCTATATAGAGGACTTCAAAATATACATCGCATAAGCATACAGTTCATTACAAAAGAAGGTGTCCTATACAAAGGACTTTTAAATACACAACATACATAAAAAAAAAGCTTATTATCAGCAAATTTCCTACATGTACCAAAGTTCAACATTATCAATGGTTAACATACATCACTGAAACCCAACATCAGTAATCATTTTAATCAATGTTGGAAGTCGCAAGTATGGAGGCACATCAAATAGTTTACGCTTCTAACAATCATTATTGCACAAGAAATCATAGCACTGCATACAATGATCATCTCCTATATTCATTTCAATCAATAATTTCCAAACATCTTGCTCTGAATAGACACGTGTTGTGCTAATCTTTAAGACGCACACTTGTTCATGGATCATCCCATTCCTCTTCTCAATTAGTAACACTTGTTGCTCAGTAATAGCGACTTATCTTTCAACTACTTGTGATAACTTATCATTCAATGCATTGCCACTAATAATTGCTTCTATTACTCGATCAAGACCCGCTGTAAGCTTACTCATCTTTGCATTAATTACATCCACCATAGGTGCCTTGCACTTAGTGTCCTCGGATGTAGAAGTGCCATCAAAGGGATTAGACTGTGCATCATTGAGATTAAATGATTCAACATTTGAGTTGAAACATGCACTGTTCAAAGTTTCCTATATTCTAGTCGTTCATGATCGTGTTATCAAATGTGTCATTGAGATCAATTGTCTCATTTTCCTTTTCCATAGCTTGATGAATTTGTCTAGGTGTTGAACCTATATGCTGTTGCACAGATCTAAACCATAAAGCTCTTCAAGAATATCAAAGTGCCAGACTTGAGCATATCTCCATTTTATAGTAGAAGGTTTGGCCGGCCTATGTATAACAACATTTATAATCAACATAGAATTTTTTATAGAAATGATTCAAAAGAAAATGTACGACAACATTTACCTTTACTATGCCATCCCAAACCTCTTCCTCAACCTTAAATCTCCTTGTCAGTGGACTCTAAGCAAATCCACTAAAACCATTAAACAAATCATGCACTTCACGCCATTTATCTTTCATTGTCTTCAGTCTATTTTTAACATGATTTTTTGTAACATTCAATAATCCAGAATCTTGCAAAGTCTTTACAATATTTGTATAAGCTTGTAAGGTCCAAGTCCAGTCAACTCTATTTCCTTTGCGCACTTCTTCAACCATCGCATTTAATAGAAGCTTGTCCATTCATTAGTCCACCTCCACATTTCTTCTGTTAGTTGATACTATCACCTACCTGTCCTCTTACTGTGTTCATTTCCCGTACTTGTCCTATAAATACATTGTAACATTTCCACCACATGACATTGATAATGGTAAATTGTAAAGCAAAAAAGATTCCATCTAATAACAATAAGCAAATGATTTTTAAAATGTAAATGAAGTTCGTACATAACAAATGACTCAAATTCTAAAAAACATAAAATAGAAATCTAGGAACAAATAACACCCATAAACAAATATGAAAAAAATATTAATGATGATAGTCATTTCACATTGCATTTGCAATGTTATCCCTCAGAACTGCCTTTTTCTATAATCATTATCCTGTTGTTGTGCTTGTGATGTATCGATGTCACGCTCTTGCAATTCTGATCAACTTCAGCTAGTAATGATTGGTCAATATCCACACTAGTTAAAAAACTTATGGATGATACAACATGCCACAACTATATTTCTCGTTGTTTCAAATTAATAATAGGGTTCTATGCCGCTAGCTATGATGGGAAATCTCTTTTTTAAAACTTCAAATGTCCTCTCAACTACATTTCAAAGGGATGAATGTCGATGCTTGAATAATTCCCTAAGATTTTGTGGGCCACGAACTAAATACTTCGTCAAGTAGTAACAAAGATTGTGATATAGTGTTAAAATTTGACTTTTAAGCATAAAACTTGCATCCTCAAGATAAAATTTTCCTATAAACACCACACATTTTTGTCACTAAACTCAACACATGTACAAATGATTTGAACTTAAAACAAAAATTTTACTAACCTTCAGGAATTATTAGTGGGTCTTCCCTAGTTAATTCGTCTTTTAATATCCTAGAGTCAGATGCTGTTCCTTTCCACCCAACTAAGACATAAGTGAATTTCATGTCAAAATCATAAGTTACAAATACATTTTCAGTTGGGTAATCTTTTCTAACATGATACTAAGGGGCTTTTTCCCTTGGGACCTTCACTTGCACATGAGTACCATTTATGGCTCCAAGGCAATCCTTTATAAGGAAAAAATTTAACCAAATTACTAAATGATTCAAATCACCATTGTAACATAAACCACAAAACTTACAACAAAATGGTACATTGAAAGAGGGATGAAATCTGGTATTGTTAAGTATTAGTGGTGAGACATCGATACCTAACGATTAAACTAAAAGTTCTCCCTCTAATGCAATTATAGCACACAACATAGCGTGAAAGTGCCGACTAACAGTCTTGTTGGATCGATGGAAAAAGAAAGAAATAATTCTATTCTTCACATTGTGACCTATTATATGTAAGAATTTTGCCACTTGTTCCTCCACCGTGGAGTGTATGTTATCCTTAACTATACCAGTGCTTCTTATTTTGTGACACAAAAGAATGAATGCTTCAAGCTCCATCTATATAATATCACGACACCTTCGTGTATGAACTAGATAATTTATTAACTCTCAACGCCTTTCCTCTTTTCGAGAACCAAATCACTCACTAAACTGTGGATTTTTGTTGGACAACATATGCATCAAATGCAATGCATACCCTACAGAACACAATAAAGCCATTGTGACAACTTGCATCCTTACTTGCAACTATTGTTCAGCATGATTTATTATAGACGTCTCAACTCCCATTCCATTATTAAGTATTTCCTCTTTATCCAACTCATCAATGTCAATGTTTACCACCAGCTCATGGCATATGTCTTTTACAAAATTTTTAATATTATTATTTTTGGCCATCTGGCCATTTCAAACACTTTAAATTGTAATATAAACTTTGAAAAAAAATATAACTAGCATATGTCTAATGATATTTAATGATTTAAAATTAATTTGATGAAAAAAAAAAGTAATAAGCATCAATAGTTTTAATTTTACCAAAATTTATGTAATAAAAAAGTTTAGTATTATATACATTGAACATAATAACATGTCTATAATCAATAATATATTAATTTCAAACAAAAAAAAAAGGAACCACATTGCATAACACACATAAAACATTATTGGTTACACATAATGCAACCATAATCGATTATGGTATCCAATAAAGTCTGTTAACCATTACTTAAAAACCAAATCGATTAACATTTCACTCAAAATCGATTTTATTGCATTGCAACCCCCACGACCATCCAAAATCAATTTGATATATACACCAAACCGATTTTTGAAATGAAACACACAAGTGCAGATCTGAATAAAATGACGTAGAAGCTTCACAAATATATGTCCAAATTTGCATTCAGCTTTCAATTAACAGTAATTCCAACAAAAAGAAAAAGAAAAAAGCAAATACCCACGAAACAATGCATGAAAGGAGTAGCTCTCACCTCTAACTAGATCTATATTGGCACTTGTAGAATGTCCTTGGAGTTTCTAGAGTTAGCCACACGTAGCAGCAACACAACTTTACCAGTGTTCCTCAGTTTTTGTAGGTCGACGAAGAAGTTGGAAGAAGATGCACAGTGCTTCTAGTTATGCACGAGATAGAGGAATGCTCAAGTCACACTTCTATCCATCTGCTATTCATAGGTCCACCAAAAATAAAAGCCAGGGCAAAATTGGAAACTTAAGTAAACAATACTTATTTCTACCCGTTTCTTCTCTCATTAGAGGGGATAAAAATTCACGTGGGACCCACAATATCTTTTAAAAAAAATTGCTCGCTTCTTTCCTTCCAAACAACACTAATTCACCTTCTTTCACTCACTTCCATCCTCTTTTACTCTATTTCCCACTTACCAAACAAAGCATTAATGTCTTGGTATACACCGCGAATTGTTACATGTCATACACATGCATGTGCATAAAGTACAGAAAGCAAATATGACAAAAAAATGGTAGGATAAAAGAAAGGGAATAAAAAGAAGAAAAGAGATTGATTAATACTAATTATATTTTGATGATTAGCTATTATTATGTTTTGATCATTAAAATATCTAAATTGATCGCATTAATAATTTATTATTAGAAACAATTGATTTTGATTTTAATTTTTTATTATTTGCATACACAAAAGACTTAGGCTCGGCAACTAAACAACAAAAAAGATCGGAATTTTATTGTTTAAAAAAGAAACAACTAGCAACAAAGAAAAAGGAAAAAATTCAGAATTTTTTTAAAAAAGGAACCCTAACCCAGTATCCAAGCAAAATAATTATTCTAAAAAAAAAAAACTTAGTCCATTAACTAAGCAAAAAGATCAGAGTTTTAGATCATTGCTAAATGCACCCTAAATTGTTAACTGTATCCTTTTGCATTTTTGGTATTTTTTTTCTCAAAAATACCTCTAATTTCCCGAACATATTTTTTAGAGTAAATTACACTAACATCTACTAAGATTTCATTAAATTTCTTCTGATACTTCTCTTTTTTTTACTCTTATACTAACTTCTTTAATTGTTTGAAAAACATTACACTGACACCTCTTATACATTATATTAACCTCCTTAATAGTTTGAAAAACATTACACTGACACCTTTTATACATTATATTAACCCCCTTAATAGTTTAAAAAGCATTACACCATGTATCCCTATAAGAAAAATTGTTGTAAACGTTTAAAAAATGAGTAAGAAAATTATGTGCAATCTCAAAAAATCTCAAGAAGTGTCAATGTAAATTACTCTATTTTTTACTATGACCGAAAATTAATTTCTAAAATGTATTTAACACATTCTAAAATTTACATTCCAGAAAACGATAATATTTTAAATAGATAGGAGACAATATGGTGAATGACAGAATGATTCAAGTGATCCAACTAGAAGATATGTTGTTCCTGTTGGATTTAGTCATCAACGACAGGTGTGTATTTGCTCTTAAAAAATTTTGTGATAGCTTTCTTTGTTTCTCTAAGTATCTATTTGTAAAACAAAAGGAAGAAAATTAACAATCTTGCATGCTTTATTTTTGGTTTTTTATAAAGTAATCATAATGCAATTGTCTTATGTTCAGCAATTAGAAATATATAACTTCATTGATCAGGCAGCTTTGCTTCGACAAGAGTAATAACTGAAAATTCAATCTTTACAGGCTACATCACTTGATGGAGTGTGTTACAACGTACCGGGAGAGTGTCATGACGAGAGGCAAAACAAAAATTGATAAAAATTAGTGAAGTCACCACCAATTATTATTTAAGAAAAATAATTAGAAATTTTTTTATTTTGATGAAAAATGGTCATTAAAAAAGATTCCGAGTTTGAAAGTCTGGTAATGCAAAAGGAAAGGTGAAAACTGAATTTCACTACACCCTTCATACGTCCGTTAAAAACGATTATCTTTAGTCAACTGTGTAAAATATTAATAAATTTTAAATCTTTATTTAATCCCTTTTATTTGAACAATATTATGGAAACGAAGATTTTCGTTATTTTTTTGAATTAAGAAAACATTTATGAAAAGCTTATTATTTATTTTTATTTTAAAAAAGACTTTTGAAAATTTAATTTTGATATTGACAAGGATAATTTCTACTCTTATGTATTTTTCGATATAATGAAGAATTCAAAATCACGTAATTCTTAAATATAAAACTTTTGTTTGTTGAAATTTTTTGAATTTTAATCTTTTTCATATAATTTAATTTACAAGGGTTTGCATAACTAAATTAAATGTGCATCCAAAGTAATTATCATTAACTTTTATTATTTTTGTAATAACTAAATAAGATTTGCATCCAAAATGACTAGCATTAACTTTTATGACTTTTGTAATAACTAAATCACATGTGTATCCAAAGTAGCTACTATTAAACCTTTATTTATAATTAAACAATCCTTTTAGTTTTTACATTTTTAATTTTAATTTAAAAAACTTTTTGATAACTATTTTATTATAATTTAGAGTGTATGTGAAATCGACTAATAATAAAATTTATTTGGTGCGAACAAACCTTAAAAAAATCTAATAGAAAGTAAAGGAAAAAAGATAGAAAAATAAAATAGATGAGATAAAGGACACGAAATTGATTAATGTTGATTTTTATTTTGTGAGGATAGGTATTGAGAACTAAACTTCACAATGTAAAGATGAACAAACTTAGACCCAGTATTTTTTGGTAATTGAGTTTGTTGGACGAGGACCTATTTTGCTCTTTGACACAGACCAATTACTAGGTTCCCCCAAACTCAAAAGCCTGAGGGAGAGTGTGAAACATCAGATCCTAAGCATTACGATAAGTGGGGCTTTCAGGAGATGCTCAAACAGGGTATCACTGGTACCTAAAATTGTCGATGCAGGTGTGGGGACTCATGGGTTCGGTGACACCACTGGGCGAGGGTCGTGTGGGCTTTTGTTTTGATATGGTGGTAGTGTGTGCAGTGAAGAGTGTATTTTTTTATTTTTTTCTGAAATAAAAGAGTTAATGTGTGAGTGAGATTCTATGGGGTTCATGGCACAATGACATGGGAGGGGGAAACGAGACCTTCCTTCTTTTATTTTCTTTTTTCATTTATTTTATTACCAAAAAGGTATCATTAAAATGTAGAAACTGAGGCACATGGGTTTGAAGGCATGTTCAGGTGCATATAGGGGATGGGATGGGATGGGATGAACAAGAGCAACAAGCATATTGTCGCAAACAAATATAGTCTATATTATTGGCAAAGCAAAACCATGAGTAACAGCACTAGAAGAGCATTTTTAGATGTAGGCATGAAGAACAACAGTAACAAGTATAGACCAGTAAACAGAGAACATTTGAGTGATAGAGCTGGATAAAAGCTTACCCCCAACAATTATTGCCTTGATACTGCTCCTCTGTGCTGATGAAAACCAACAGAACAGGGTGTTGGGTGTAAGTGTTTCTTTTTTTTTTTTCCTGAGTGAACGATGGAGAAGACTGGTGAATAGGGAAATGGTGTTGTGTTTGTGTATCCGAAAACCCCGAGAGTGTGGCTGCTCGTTGCCGTATATATGAAAATGAAAAAGTGAAAAGAAAAGTGTGGTGAGTGATAAATGCGAGATAGTGGTGGTGGAATACAAATGTGAGTGCATGTGAGTGTGAGAAAAAGAAAATTCGGACCTCTGCGTGTGTGAGTGGTTGTTCCGTTGCGAGTGCAGGAGGTGCAGATGCAGCCAATGGCTAGCATGTACCAATTGTTTGGAGGGAAATGGTAGAAGTGGAGATGCATGAGCAAGGTGATTTTGGGCCTTTCCAGAACAAGCACTACGAGTGATTTTGTTTGAGTGTTGTCTAACTTATTATAAATAAAAATAGTATTAAACAATCTTATAAAAATTATTTATATAATTTGTTGTATACTTAAATATTGTTGGTATAATATAAAAAAATTATATAAATTATTTTTTATGGAATTATTTAACCTTATTTTTATTTAGAGTACATTAGACAATCCCGTTTGTTTGCCTTTTTTTTTCTTTCGTTTAGAAGAATCTTTTTTTTTCTTTTTTATATTTTGTTTGCTTTCTTCATTTTTTTTTCCTACGTTTTTTTCTTTTTTCTGTTTGTTAGACTTTCTTTTGTTTTATTTTTTGTATTCTTTATAATTATTTAACATTTTGATATTTTAATTTTTTCTTAAAAGAAAAGGTTAATAGTCTTTTATTTTAGCAACAATTTTTTTTGTAAAAAAAGTTAGATTAAGCTGATAAATTAAACAAAAAAGGAATTTTTTTGGTTGATTTTTTTATGAAAAGAGAAAATCAAGTAAATAAAATAAATAAAAGAAAATAAGAAAAAGAAAGAAACAAAAAAGTTAGCCAAAATAAAGGAATTTCGTCTCTCATCGCGACAATCGTCGAACACGTGACAGAGTGCTAGGTATTTTATTTTATTCTTGAAAAAATGTGCCATATATGTTTGTCTAATGCTTCATAGCCAGCCAATTCAAATTAACTTTTTACTGAATATAGTACATCTATCCATTGTGTTGGTAATATGTAAAACACTTGAGTTGTCTTTTGATTTATAATGAAACTTGGCAGAAGTTGATTAATAGTGCCTAGCTATGTTAAATGATAATAATATTTCTCCCTACACTAAGTAGCAACACAATTATGGCAGACAATTGGATATACGAGCATTTTTCAACCATCGGCTCTCGCTAAGAGGCTCCTGCATATATTGACCGATCTCCCCATGCCTATAGATAGACTACTTTGAGGGGCTTTGGTGAGGTGTTCACAATGAGGTTAGCAATAAATGTGCTATAACCACAAAGGGTGTTATGACAGTTTGGACACGTACAAGAGATTTTTCACTCACAGTGCTTTATTACGGAACATGTACCTACCACCAAAGAATGTGATGTGCGGTTTATCCAATATCTTGATCACATGCTTCACGATCAGACTAGAGTAGCACTCATGCCTAAGGCTTATTTGTTAGCGTGTGTGGATGAATACTTGAAGTGATTTCATTGCATTTCTCATCCATTCATCAAATGCCTAGTAGAGGGACATCTTCGAGAGGCCCTCCACAAGTACCTGTACAACTTTGTGGAGATGACATCTTTAAATTTTAATATAAAATATCAATTTTTTTAACATCTATAAATTTTATCAAATGCAAATATTTTTAAATATAAAATCTATATTTGTAGTTAAGCTCATCTCTGAGACGACAACACTAAAACAATAATTACTAAAATGCTATTACAAAAATTAATTCACTTAATTGAACTTTTATGCCAATGGAATGCATGTGAAATGGTTTAAGCATGCCAACACTCGACCATCATTAACAATAAAGTGTTGCTTCTTATAAACAAAATAAAAAATTATACAGTAAATTACACTGATACCCCTATAAGTTTTTTCAGATTACACATAATTTTCTTACTTTTTTAAGTTTACAACAACCTTTCTTTTAAAGGGCACATGATGTAATGTTTTTCAAACAATTAAGAAAGGTTAATGTAATGTATAAGAGATGTCAGTGTAATGTTTTTCAAACAATTAAGAGAATTAGTATAAGAATAGAAAAAAAAAAAGTATCGTACACAATCTGAAGAAATCTCAAAAAGTGTCAATATAATTTACTCAAAATTATATATTTAGTAATGTTTAATAGTTTAAGCCTGTAAATCTAACTCGGTATCACTATTATACCATACACATGCATGCAACAAGACAAATTTCTAACGCAAACTCAACCAAATCTGTCAGAATCATAAACAGACCCAACAATCAGCAGCTATGAACATGTTCATGTAAGGTAGAGCTACCAATTTCCATTTGAGATATTGAGCATTTTACGTTAGAAATAAGTAATAAATGATAACAAATTTGAGTTTCTATAATATAAATTTTATCAAGAAAAAAGAAGAAGAAAAACCCATTATACTGTGAATTGTTACATGCCATACACATGCATGTAGTGTGTAGTAAAGAAACAGCTGCAGGCAGCTTACATATTTGTTTGTAATTTCGGAAAATCTTGGACTTCAGCAGATTTTTCCACTAAAAAGCATCAACATAGAACTAGCAATACACTATATTCTATTGGACTTTCAAGTTCCCATCAATATTAGAACTAATAAATCAATAACTAGCTAGTTGCACTTCCCATGAAACCAAGATCTGGCAAATGTACATTTACAAGACAGCTAAATAATTTCATGTACCTTTTATTTATCTAGACTAGATACATGATGAATAGGGAACTATACAGCATATTAATCCTTAAAATGCTGACAATAAATTGAATAGGACTCCCCTATGTTGGAAACAAGACATGCCTAATATATTGTGCTACAACTGTAAGATTATTGTTCCCATATAACAATGTACATGTAACCTATGAATTTCTCTCCACACCAGTATTCAGCAAAGCCGCATTACTAGCTGTTTTCAATGGAGGCCTATTAATCTTCTCAAGTAATCTACTAAATACTAACTGGACTGGTATGCAAGCTACTGTAGTAGGCCCAGAGATTTCTGGTTTAATCAATCTATCTGTTTGATAAATACTGCTATCATGTAATGGCTTTCTACTAAGATTATGTTCAGTAGATAATGAGGACAGAGTTCTAGTTTTTTGGCTAGATGACAAGCTCAATTTCTTTGGCACCTTTTTTAAGGACTTTTTGTCAGCTGAAGACCGATGACTTTTAAGGCCACTCTTCTTTTGAAGGCTAGCCTGTTGACTGGAACTTCTAGCATTTAAACTTTTATATTCAAAGTTTTGTTCTTGATCTGAAGAGGGAAACTCTGCAGCAACTTCAGCACCATTTGATGATGGCACATGGAGGCGTGGGACGCGGAAATTTGCGGTTCTCCTTGCAGTCCTCCATGCTGGTGGAAGCACACTACTTCCCTCAATACCAGTCCCATCATTACCGAAGTCATCGATTGCAGGAAATAGAATATCAGATGAACCATCCTTGAGAGCCTCAACCTGGATTGGGTGCCCTACTATTGCCCTCCCATCTAATTTACTCATGAGAGAAATGAAGGGTACATGCTCTTTCCGATAGCTTCCTTGAACCTTCAAATCTACATTAACCAGAATCGGCCTCACCCTCCCACCAAAATGATTACGATCACCATATATTGGAGAATATGCTTTGACATCCCAGTATCCTTTTGAAGCAAGATGATCATCCCAGGCCCAATCATTCCAAGCTACCCCACGATGAATTTTACTTTGACTGTTTGATATAGATCTAGAAGTTAGAGAGTATTCATCTTCCAGTCCAAAACTTTGATCATCATCATCAAAAGTATCACCAAAATCAAATTTGTAGCGGTGCAAACCTGGACCCATTCTATTGTGCCTTAAATGACTATTCCTTCCTTCAACATCTGCTCCTGCTCCATACATAATACATTTTCCATCAGAAGCACCAACAGACCTCTTTACAAGATTCCGATTATTCCTTTTCCCTTTTAGTTGCCATTTAGACACAGCTTCATCACATGTTATTAGGTCACGAGGATAAAGGTGAGGCATGTCACCGGAAATTGCTAATTCATCAAGCTCCTCACTGCTAGTGCTTTCATGTTCTTCAGCATCATGACCATTTTCTGCAATTATAGGAACATCCTGGGTAAAGCCATGAAGGATGATGCGAAAGAAAGCTAAAACAAATAGTCAAAATACAAACTGAAACCTTAGTGCTTATCAAGAATAAGGCTATGAATCCTTTGATGCCCCCACACCAATTGGAAGTGACTCCCAAATCACATTCCATAAAACCAGTCAAAACTAAACTATGCATGATGTGACAATTCCTTCTCTACCCCTCCTCCTAAACTTCTGTCCCTAGGTCTTAGCAAACAGGATTGTTCATATAGTACATTTTTATCCATCATGACCTTTTTTCCTTAGGTGTTGAGTTCTTACACATGCAGTAAAAAGTACAGTAGTTTCTTAAAAGGGCAGGAGATCTTAAAATCCTATGATTATAGTCTTATAGCAGATTGGCCAATCTAAGATAGGACTAGGATCATAATTTTTTACCTTGGTAATAAATATAAGCTAGCAAAATCTTTTGTCATTTTCATTAGATGAGATGAAAAGAGAAAGCAGGGAGGGTGATCTTAGGGGGATGAGGTTTGTCATCTTGACTTGGCTAACTAGGCCATTTGCACGATACATTCACTAGTTGGAGTAGCAAATTAGTAAACCAAGTAAAGTATGGAATGATACAGGAATGCAGAAAGGACGAACAACTACGGCAGAGGCTGAGACAATGACTTGCAAATTATTCATTTCAATATCCATACAATCATGCCACAAGAATAACTAAAAACTATGTTTAGTGCAAGAAGCCAAGAAACATAATTAAGTGTAACAGAAATAAAATCACTAAATAAAAGATACTGGCAGAATAGATATGCTGGTTTTTTATTTAATTTTTTCTCAAGGTGTGGCAACTAAGATGAAGATAGTACAAGAATGGCAGAAACTTAACCTGAAATATAGTCATCTCTTCATCCATGTCTGGTTCTGTCTCAGAAGAATCAGAATCAGAATCTGTAGAAGCTGTTTCTGAAGAATCAGATTCAACATCATCCAGAAAAGTATATTCAGTCCCTCCAACCAAAGAACCATGATAAGGAAACTCCCTTCTGAGCTGGGAAGATGACATCTCAACACGCGGTAGAGTCTCTTTGTAATCAAGAGAATCACTAGGCTCGGCCGGAAAATACACACCCCTGCTCTCTTTGCTCGGGAAGCTCCTATTTGCCCAGCTCCTGAAAACAGAACCATAGTCAGGCTACACCCTAACACATATCCTTAATTTTCAAAATAAAATTGGAGTGATTTTTATGCTTCTTTTTTAAAACATTTCTCACTCAATCTCTCATCAGGTCTTTTCTCTTTTCTAGAGAAATTTACCATTCATGAGAACCGTACCGCCCGTGCGAATACCACCGCTTGCAAGAGCCCGAGCACCATCATCAACTGTACGTTTCTGATAAATGTTTGGAACAGCAGAAGATGAAAGCTTCCTTTTGGGGGGGGCAATTCTGAGCCCAAAATCCTGCAAGTCTCTCATCCGAGGTGTTGTTTCAGAATAATCCACTTCCCCACGCAGTTGATAGCCACCCTTGGCTACCTCCGAATGAAAAGGACCTCCAGCAGCAGTCTCATTTTCACAAGACACATATGAATTTGAATTTGCACGTTTTTCATTATCATTTCCCAGCGTTTCCTGTGACGATGTAACTGCACACTTTCTAACAGTATTTGAGGACCTAGTACCTGATTTCCCTTGCTTCTTCAACATCTGTTTCTCAAGTTCAAGAGCATGAAGAATGGCGTCTTCTCGGCGCGCATATTTCTCTCTTTTCTTCAAGGGCGCCCCCTGAGAGGACTCAGCCTTTTCAATACAATCATCAAACTCGCCACACCGGAATGCCTTGACACGCTTGGATTTCTCCAAATTGTACCAATCCCTGCGAAGAGAGAAATCGACAGAAACTGTTAAGAATGTTAATAGACGCATAATGAAACTTAACAACGTTCCAATCCGAAGAAAAATGCTAACAACACACTCCTCCTAACACGGAATCCGTGACAAAGAGTGACAAAACTTACACGCTGGCATCTTCCCTGCCGAGGAGCTTGACGGGGGTTCCGGATCGGGGCGAGGTGAGGTGAGAGGCGGAGAGGTCGTCGGGGCCGAGAATTTGACCCGGCCACCATGACCCGTTCCGCCGTCGCACCCACACGATGGATCCAACGCCGCAATCCATCATTCGCTTCCCCGGCCGACCGATGAGCGCAGGATCCGGGAACCGTCGTAAGTGGAGGATCCGAATAGAGGGAAATGGGTTAGGGCAAATGTTTCCATTCAGATTTGGGGGAATTTCATTTTTTTGGGGCTTCAATTTTAATCCTCCTTTTCTTCCAATCTTTTGTTTTTTTCTCTTATACTATACTATTTGTATTTTGGACTGGATATAGGGATTTGGCTGTGGTCTTCTATTTAGTTGGTTTGGGTAATTCTTAACTCGTAAAAGGCTTGATTGTTTACGCATTTTATAGTCTAAAATTCCGTATCCTCTTAGTACTCTATTTTATTTTATTTAAGATAATTTACACATATTAAGAAAATAATTGATTGTATTAATTATTATTATAAAATAAGAATATTTCTTATTTTTTAGAAAAAGTTCTTATTAATTTTTATATTTAATAGATAGAGAAAGTATTGAATTTTTTTAATCAAAAGACATTAAATATATTTACTTTTTTATTGAATACTTTTTTATAAAATATTTTTTTTATTTAATTAGAAAAACTAGCATGTAGTTAAATCATTCTATTTAATTTTAAAAGTTTGATAGAAATATTCTAAATATTTTTTAATCTACATCCTATTTCTCCGTAAATTAATCTAAAAAGCACTATCAATCATATAAATTATAAAACCAAAATCTTGCATTTAATATATTAACTCGTTTTTATTATTATTTTGGTGAATTCATGAGATAATTTTATACGTATAATTTAATATTTTCACCCTCGCGCTCACACATACATTTTTTTTTTACTAGAATAGACTTATTTCATTTCCATAGCAATGACATCCATAATACATATTGGAACATAATTAAAGATATGAGAACTGGTCATAAATGTAACCATCCTCACAAGAATATGAGCAATTACATTAATTTATCTCATTACAAACTGAAGAGTAAAATTTGGATTAATATAAAGAAATATATGTATGATGTTTAATCAAATAATTTTAATTGAGTTTTAAAACATATAACCTACCTATAAAAGACAGATACTCAATTGAATCATACAAATTTAGGAAACTTTATATGCATTTTTTTTATGTTCTTTTTTTTCCTGTCTTCGTACGACATAATTAATTCTAATCGTTTCAATCCTTTTTTCGGCTCACTTGATGTGAGTGACTTGATCAATTTTACTTTTTATTAAACAAGCAAGTATTTCATATGTTGTATGAATATTAAATTTTTTTTCACCATATTATTGGTGCGAGATATCTACTAACTTTGTCGATAACTAATTTTTGCTGAAAACCAGAGTAACCACCTTTAATGAGGTCTTTCCTCCCAGCTACGTTTTTCCACACACAAAGTTCGAATCCAAAACCTTACTTAAAGGATTTGACTCCAATTTTATTCAAACAAATGACATATTGGTGAATATTTATTAATTTGAACAAATTTTAAAATATAAAATAAATTTAAAATATATTAGGATAAATATATATTTTGTTAAAATAAATAAGTAAGAATATAAACTTCTTAGATATAGGAGAATAATAGTAATTTTTTTAAAAATAAAAAATAATTTTAAAGTACAAGTAACCATGATCTTGAGATTTAAAAAGAAAATTTTAATATAAAAAAGAAAAATTAAAGGAATTAAAAGTTGAGATTTGAAACAAAAATCCCAATGTAAAATAAAAATAAAAATAATTAATCAGTTTTAAAATATAAAAAATAGTTAAATAATAATATTAATGTCATATGCCACAAAGAGAAAGATTATAATAAAATATTTCCTTGTATTAAAAATCAAATACTTATATTTGAACTTAAATTTAATTTTAACTAAGTTTTAAAACACATAAACGAACTATAAAAGAAAGATAGTCAATTGAACCATACAATTTTGGAAAATTTTACGTGTACTTTTTTTATGTTTTTTCTCTCTTAATACAAGATAATAAACTCTCACCTCTTCGTTATCCTTTATGCAAGGGACTTCATCAACTTCACTTTTTATTAATTTACCAAAAAAAAAACTTTACTTTTTATAAATGAACAAGTATTTGATGAATTGTAAGTATTAAATGAGCAAATTAAAAAAAATAAAAATCATTGAATACATCAAATACTTGCTCTTTTTTTTTACCAAGAAAATGAGCAAGTATTCGATGTATTGTATGAATATATATGTATATATATATATATATATATATATATAATTTGAGTAAATTTAAAAATACCAAATAAAAGAAAAAATAAAAAAATGTGTGTGTGTGTGTGTGTGTATATAATTTATTCAAGTAAATAAGTAAGAATGTAAGTATCTTAGATTTAGGAAAAAATTATAATTTTTTAAAAAATAAAAAAGAATTAATTTCAATGTATAAGTGATCAAGGTTTGAGACTAAAAAGAAAAATTTAATATAAAATTTTTTTTTTGAAGGAATTAAAAGTTGAGATTTGAATAAAAAATATTAATGTAAACGGGAATTTAAAAATAATTGATAATTTAAAAATATAAAATCAGTATTAAATAATAATGTCAAATGTTACAAGGAAAAATTATAATAAAAATGTCCTTATATGATAAAAAAAGACTTATTTTATGATCTTAAGGATTTGTTTGATGACCATTGCCATGATATGAAAAGATAACCATTACATATTGTTGTAATCGGTTATTTGGTGCATCAATAAAATAGGTTTATCTTATACTATTGTCTATCCTATTCTACTAGTTTAATGTTTTTTATCCTGTAGGTAGAGATGGAAATAGGTTAAGCAATCTATTAGAGACATGTGGCCTGACTTGCGTAAGGCATAACCTATTTATTGAAAAGGCTAAATTTAAACTTTTTCAAAAAACTTATTAGGCTTGATAGGTTGGCTTGTTTATATATATATATATATTATTATGTCCAACATAATATAAGATAACATATATATTATTTTAGAGACTATTTAAAGCATATAAAGTACTAAATGTATAAGCGCTTATTATGTTCTTATCTTACTCTACTCTTATCTAACTTCTTATATCCTATTCTATCTTATCATATTCTAAACAACAAATAAACTCTAAATTTATAATATAGAAATTTATCAAATGGATAAGATTGCCCCTTATTTTTTCAACAAAAAAATTATATACAATTTTTTACGTAAAAATATATGTTTATAATTTATTAATTAACATACTTATGTATATTTGAATATATTTGTTTTCAACATTTTTCTTACATGATTTAGACCTGTCCTTCAGAATGAAATGTCATTCTTACATTAACAATCATACTTGCTCATGATCAAACCATTCCTTCTCGTACTTGATTGGATTTGGTGAGTTTTTTTTTTTTTTTTAGATAAAAGTGATAGAACAAAAGACACTTTCAATAAGGCACTAATGAGGTTAAAAGTGTTGGTAAGTCTAATGAATTAAAGTGTTTATTAAACAAAGAATTTTGTATGTTATTAACAATAAATTTAACTAATTTAATACTTTTATTATATATATGTATTCATTTTTTATAATTTCTGCAATTTATTTTACAATGAACCATTACAATTGTGATTTAATTATACGTTTGGTTTTTTAGTTTGGACTTGATACGATTTTAATTTGCTTGAGTTTTTTGAACTTATAAATCCATTTATTTTTAAAATGAAATAAAATTTGATTTTGTTGTCAATTTTTCTGGTAATTTTTTAAAATTATTATTTTTATCCAAATATTTAGAAATTTATAAATATGAGATATAAAATAATTTTCAAAAATAAAAAATAAAATATGAAACATTTTATAGGGTGTAAAATTAAATTTTAAAGGAAAAAATGACTTTTTAATTTTGAGATATAGAAGAAGATTAAAATACTTTAATTGATTTTATAAAATTCTAAGTATAAAATAAAATTAAATAATTTTTAATAAAAAAATGTTGACAAAATTAATTTTTGTCTAATTTAAAGATTAAATAAAATTATTAAGTGAAAAACTATTTAAAAACTAAAATCACATACATACAGTCAACAAATAAAAAGAAAAGTAAAATGAAATCTACAATTCTTGAATATTTGCTCCCATTGATTCAAGGTAGGGGTATACGCGGGTCAAGCGGAGTCGGATTTGGTTAAAGCCGTTACTCAACCCAATCAAATAGTATGGACTAGGTTGAGTTGAGTTCATGCTTTTTTTTGTCAAACCCAAACCAAACTGACCCGGTCATTAACGGGTTGATTTGGGTCGGTTAATCAGGTCTGTGTATTTAAACTTTTGTTAAATTTTTTTACAAATTTTGACACATTATAAAAATTTTGTATTTAGTTTTGGACTTTGTTTCTCATCATTCTTGTTTCTAAAATTAATATAAAGTTTATATGAAACTTAGAACAAGAGAGAGTCGAGAGAAAATGAATAGCAACAACATGTATGGAATATGTAGTGATCCAAAATTAATAGAAGTTTACAACTTTACGATGTGTGTGGAGTGTCTTTATTCTTTGTCTTATTTAGTATTAGTAATTCACTGATTAATAATTATTAGTATATAAAATATATAATAAATAAATTAATTAATAAAATGTCACTTCAACAAGTTGAGTTCATAGGTACATAAATTAAAACCCGTTACCCAACCCGTACTTGAACGGGTTGGGTTGGGTGCGACCTGAACCTTCCAAAAAATCGAATCGAAGTAATTGAATTAGTTCGAGTCAACGAGTTATTCATACCCGTGAACACCTCTAAATCTAGGAGCAAAATCTACACGTAATCTGCACACAGAAGCGGGTAACCGGGTGATCGGGTTTTGGACCACCGTGCTCCACCCTATTTTACTAATACTAGTACTTCGAGAGATAGACGACCGTTACAGGTCATTCAAAACGCAAGACCAAACGCACCATAAGATTTACGCTTCCGCTTCCACAGCTAGCCAATGCCACCCACCAATTACTGTGGATGATGGATTGATAGTTCATTCCTAACGCGTAAAGTAACGTAACGTTTATAATAAGAGTTTAATAATCATCTCGTATAAAATATTTTATATTATCAACCAATCAATACTCACTGTTAATATGACTTTTAAAATAATTATTATAAAATATAAAAAATTTTATTATATATGATAATTTATGATTAGATAACGGTGTAAATTAGTGTATAACTCTATTTTTTTTTATAATAATTCTAACAAACAATTTTATCTGACCTGTTTTATAGGTTACAGGTAACTAATCTTATCCGTAAAATAAAATATTATTATATCAACGACTGTGAATACTTCATCAGCGGTGCACCACTTTCCACCTTATACTTTTCCTCTCTTCGTCGATGGTATATATGTTAATTGTATTGCTTGAACATCTGTACTTGCTGCTCCAATTTTGATCGTTGGGGACTGAAGATGAAGAATTGGTCGAAGGAGGGATGGAGGTGGCTATCTAAGATTACTAGGTCGGGTGTTGATTTTCAGGGAAATGTTGCTGCCAGGCATAATCCGGCGATCGTGACTCGGCGATTTGGAAGCGGCGTTAACGGTGGAAACGACGTGGAACTTCATCAGTTGACGAGGGACTTCCTCGTGAAGCTTTGGGTTGATGATAGAAAAATGAGAAACCCAAGAGGAAAGGCGGGGAGGAAATTAGTTAAACATGGTGACCCCAGGTGGTTTTCCGCTTCATCTGGTGTCGTCAGGAGAGGTAAACGACGGCCCGTTTTGAAGCAACCCCCTATCAGTCAATCTGTCTCTGAATTTTTCGATCCACAGTCTCCCCAAGAGGTGAATTCCTCTGCTTACATTTTGCAATGCTCTTTTTTTCTTTTTAATTTTTTTAATCATTCTGCATTGTTATGCTACATATGTAACGGTGTAGTCATCTATCATCTTCACAAACATTCTAGTACTTCTTGCTTTGGCTAGACTAGAGTTGAACTATATCTATCATGATGATTTTTCCAGTCATGTATATTTGAATAAGGTGCTTTTGCATAAAACTTTGAAACCAGAGCTTTTATGATATTTGTTAACTAAAAGCGTTTTCTTTTCTTTAAAAAATCACAAACAAACGATTCTAATACTAAATCCTTTTTTGTCAACTTTAATGTGGAGATGTTGTACTTGCCCTTTCTTGATTAGGCCAAGGTAGCACCACTGCTTGCCAGGTCCAACTTGCTAATTACCAGAGATATCGAGTGGGCAAATCTTGTATTGGGCTTTGAACAGGTCATCTTTATTCTCTGATGCCTGCTTCCTTTAGCTATATTTCTCTCCAAAGCAACTACTTAAATAGTCCATTTCACTTTATCCTTCTCTGTTACCTGTAACGGATACTTTGTATGTTGAGGCTGTTGGACATTACTCTAGCATCTTCTAAGAATTTATTATTACCTTTTTGTCTCTCTTATGCTGCTATCGCTCTTGACTATTGCTCTTGACTTCAAGTCTAATTTTTTAATTTTGTTTGGTTGGATTAAAGGAAAATCGTTATGCCATTGTAGATGCTTGCTACCCTCAGTCGGTCAGTGACAATTATTATCTCCTTTTCATTACTAAGTTATACCATCTGCATGTACTTTTCTTACATAGCTCATAACAATGATGGTTGACCTTTTTTGCTACTTGCTGATGCAGCCTGTAGGTTTTATTCGTGAACAGAGCAACATCATTACCAGACAGGTATTCGATTCGATCGTTTGATTTTGACTTCCTTTGATTGTTTTATTCTACACTGTGTTTCATGCATCATCCACATGGGTAGAAAATAGTAATTATATATTTTTATTATTTACTATCATTTTGTGCTAAAAGGGATATCATGGTGAATAACATCCCTGAAAGTTTGGTTTTTAACCAAGTCCAATGATGTCATGTGATCCATGTAGCCAACCTCACCTAGCTAGTGGGATAAGACTTTTGTTGTTGTTGTTGTTATTATTATTGTTGTTATCATTTTGTGGATACTGCAATCAACCAAAACTTAGATGCCTGCATATTTTATAGATAAAAATGCTTTTGTTGTATTATTCATTTCCGTACCATTCCATACACTTAGACTGTTCTTTTTACAATTTCCAAGCAGAAAAGAAATGTGAAATACTAATACTTCCAAAATAGAGGGTGACAGATCTAGTTTGAACATCATCATAAAGGAAAAGAAATGACATCAACATGGATATAAAAAATTTTGCCACATCTCTTGAGCGTCAATCGATCAATTCCCTCAAAACCTTATTAATTGTCTGTCATATGGATTCAGAAAATACAATAGATATCCCAAAAAATTCCCAAGGGAAATGGGCATTCCATCTGTCTAAATGACATTAGCCAAATTCACTTCCCAGTCTAGATCTCTCATTCAAATCTTCATTCCCTAATCAGATTTAACTAGTAATAAGCCTCAGTATTATCAACCGAGAAGGCGAGGACTATTTATGAGGAAAGACACACCTTATTTGAACATCTGTACACCAAATATCTTATTACAATACACTGTTATTAACACCTACTCTATATTGTAATTTGTAACATGAATGATTAGAATCATGTCTTACAATTACATAGAATTAAATATCCTTTTAACCTGTCTAGTCTAGATTTTGGATTATGAAAGGGTCATCTTATTTGCTAACTTTTACACGGTGTCATCATCTTGGTGTCTATTAGGAAGTTCATTGTTTGTCTAAAAAGGGGAATACATCTAAAGTTGAGTTGAAGTTTAGATTTGGGCACTTTGTGCATTGGTCAAGGCCTGAAATGTGTAATTCAGTGGTGAATTCTACAACGGGTGCATATGTGACTTATGCTATGTATCTTGGTTTGATTTGTTTGCTTTGTCTATGCTTTGCATGTATGTGTTATGAATTTTGTTTAAATATATGTATTTTATTTTATTCCATTTCAACTTTTCTTGTTGCAGTTGCTTCGTCTAAGGCGGCCTTTTGTTGCATACATAACTGATGCCTTGGGAAACGAGCTCTTTAGGGTAAGGAAAATATATTTTTTGTGTTGGTTGTTTTTTATGTTTGTGAAAATTTTATTTCTATTCACCTTAGTCTAATAAATCGAACATCTATCATGGTTAGGTTCGCAGACCCTTTTGGTGGATAACAAGCTCCATTTACGCAGAAATTGATGGTAAGGTATGCGATTTTGGTTAAATGCTGTACATTGTTTTACATTATTAAGTTGTTTATCATCACTTTGGTTGTTAATTGTGTGATGTCCTCTCTTCAGGAAGTTGGAGTAGTTCACAGGCGATGGCATCTCTGGAGGAGAATCTATGATTTGTACCTAGGGTAATATCAAGATACTATGTTTTGAGTTTATTTGTTATAATTAATTGTCAAAATCATAATATTTCGTGGATTGAATTTTAGTTGACTGTCTATGCTTCCATTGCGTGTGCTTGGGGTAGAAGTTTTGTATAAATGTATTGCCATGCTATTAAGTATTTTTTTATTTAAGTTCTTTTCTTTCTAAGAGGTGGAATAGAATAATCCGGTTGAAGCGTAATGATCATACGTCTAACGATGCGGGTTCAATTCCCGCTACCCGCTTCTATTTTCTATTTATTCTATTTGAATCTATCTTTTTTATTATAGAATTAATCTAAAATTATTAAATTAATTAATTTTTTAATTATTCATTCTAATTTCTTAATTTAGTTTTAGTTATTTACATTCAATTGAATTTGATTTTTTTATTTTTATTCTAAATATTTGATTTATTATATATATATAGAATTCTTTTTTTCTTTAACCTTTTTTATAACTAAAAAGGTTAAAGAAAAAAATAGAAGCGTCCATTGTCTAATGGATAGGATAGAGGTCTTCTAAACCTTTAGTTATCTTTTTACATCTAAATATTTCATATGAAAAAAAATTGTGTTAAAGTCAAAATGTGTATGTATTATCAATTCTTTTAAAAGCTGAAGTCTTATATAACTTCCTAAATAATGAAATCATAGACAAATAATAGAAGCAGCCAGGGGTGGGAGAGTCAATGCTTGCAATGTTCTGCTTGAATTAGGAGCTTATTGTATCAAACTTCTTTTAATCCATAAACTCCTCTACCACCAAAGGTTGACTTTGATTATCATTGTGTGTCATTTATATGCCCATTAGATTCAATTTGAAATGTTGACAAAAAAAATAAATTTATTTAACTGTCGATAGAGGAAGAATACGGGCTGTATTATTATTTAATTTATGTAGTTTTGAATTTTTTTTCTTTAGCAACTTGCATTATATTTGATTTGCTTTTGACTTTTCTGTGTTTATTCAGGATGACATTTATATTCCAGTTTCTTCTAAGAGAACTTAATTTTTTGGTGCCAAAATTTACACTTACATAATTATCTGTTATCTGTCTGTAATTTTTCACTTCAAGAAAGTCAATAAGCATGTTGTTTTTCTGCCAATATTTTTGCAAATAATTGGTCATTTGTTCTTGTCTTTTTTATTTTTGGAAGGGGAAAAAATGATTTCATTCTAACAGAGAGTTCATAATAGGAATTGATTTGAAACAGTGGAAATACTAGAACAAAAAATGAAAGAAAATAAAGGTTGGTGAAGAGAGCTCTCCAATTCCATTGGATGAACAAAGAACCCCACCCCCCCCCCCCAAATAAAAGGAATACATATATAACCCACAAGGAAGTTTAGAAGATGATTCTGTCCCAGAAGGGATGCAATGGTAATGATCTATGGTTGAATCCTGCCATTATGTATCCATCTGACCATCTCAATAACTATAGTTCAGTTCTCTGACACAGTTTGCCTTATAGCCTGTCCACTGGTCAGGAAACTTAGCCATGGGGGCTGCATGCTTAGAGTTTTCACCAGTTGTATGACTGCTTTTTCCATGCATCTTCTTCTAATTAAGCAGGGGCAACCTTATATCATTTTATTCTAGATCTTATTGGTTTTTTCGCCCTTTTTCCTCATCTAAGCTTTTTTCTTTTTGGTTTTCATTTTACCCTTTGTTGCATCTATTTAATAAAGATAGAACATGTGTCTTTATATTTGAGTTCATGCACCATCAAGTAACTATTATTATTTTTTTCTCTTTGGTTACATGGTCTAAGTTTCTCCTTGATACAAGTTTGATTCATTCTGCAGTTTTATTGATGTGTGCTGTGTTCATCAATAATGATGCTATATATAAACATTTATTTGAACATGTGTTCCCGTATGCTTCTGACCTATTTTATTGGTTTTTTTTTAATTCACTTTTGGTCAGAAGCTAAAGTTTAAAAATGCATAGCATTTGTCTTTTGTACAAAATGCAAGTCTAAGAATAAGATTTGCAGGAATAAGCAATTTGCTGTGGTTGAGAATCCTGGCTTATGGAATTGGACTTTCACATTGAAAGATATTAATGGTGAGGTGCTTGCTCAAATAGACCGTGATTGGAGGGGTTTTGGCTTTGAGGTTGGTTTTTGGCATTTACCTTTTTCTTTTAAAAAAATTATTTTTGTTACCTTTGTCAAACATGCTAATCATTGATTGCTATTTTTCTCTTTTATCATTCTTGGCCTGTCATTTTTAAACATTCTAAGTAATTTTTTCTTTTTAAAATATCTATGGCAAGGTTGGGATTTCCATTGGTTTTGTTCTACAAAATAAAATCCAAATTTGATATTTATCGTAATCAACCACATTGCTAAGTTATCTATATATCTCTTTGCACCAGGTAGGTGACAACTAATGTTATTAAGCACAGGTTTTTAATGTTTCAATTGAAAGTTGAAACAATAGAATCGTCAAATTTATATTTATCTATCTATATTATAATTAAGGGTTCTCCCTCCAATTTTTAACCAGACGACCAGCCCTTTATTGGCTGTGTACCAGATATCCTTGCCTCTTGTTTTGCCTTCCCGTTTCTCAAGTGATACAGATTTAACCTTATGCCTCCTATCGAACATCAACTTGCCTAACTGTTATTATGGAGTCATTTAACTGAATTGAACTCATGTTCAGTTCTTTAGATATTTTAGGTGTTGTAGTGGAATTCAAACCTGAATTATACATTTACTGAAATGTGCAGATTTTGACTGATGCTGGTCAGTATGTGATTCGATTTGGGAGTTCTGATCCCAGCTCCAAGATTGGCCTTGCTTCTGCAGTAAAGTCCCCCCCTCCCCACCCCTTTTGTTTAGAAACCTCACTCTCCTCCTCTACTCGTAACTAATTGTATGACGATCTTTCTGCAGATTGAAGACCTGGAAGTCAGTCGCACGCTGACCCTTGCAGAGAGAGCTGTAACTGTAGCTCTTGCTATATCACTAGATAATGACTACTTCTCAAGACACGGAGGCTGGTAAGCTGTTTGGATTGTTTAACATGACTGTATTTTGCGTAAATAAAGTTTTGAGAAAAGGATCACCTTCTGACCTAGGAATATATGCACCTTCTTTCTTGCCTTTTATTATTAGTCCATTTCTCTTGTTCTGACTAGCCAACAGTCAGAAAATTGTAATTGGTATTGATTTTTATTTTTTTTAATCTGGGATGTTAGGGGACTACCCTTCCTTGTCGCCGAAGAGTAAATTTGATTTGATCTGGTTATCTACTGCCAGCGTAATCCCTGAAGCCCTTCTCTACCAAGTAGTTTTTAAAATTGAAGGTGTTCTAAGCTAATACCAATGTTGACTCTGTTCCCATACTCTTGATAGCTGGTAGTGGGTCCATTTATTCATGTAACAAAATCAAAATTTTAACTCTGCTATTGGCTTGTCTGTTGTTGATTCCTTTTGCTGGATGGCGGGGGAATGATATAATTAATCCTATGTTATTGCTTTGTTAGTTGGGTAAAAGTAGATTAAAGTGCATTGTTAATCCTTGTATTCTCATCCTAGTTTCATTTTGATCCCTATGAAAATTAAAGCACAGCAACTGGGACATTTGATCTTTTGAAGAGTATGTTTGTTTCTACGGTGGCATCACAAAAACCGTGTTTTTTATGTGAAAATCTGGAAGCTACAAGGAACTGTGGTGAGATCGAACGTGAAAAAATAATTACTTCTCTTTCACCGCACCACTGAACCAAACACACTAGAACTGGTTTGAATGTTGGTCAAGTGGTTAATGCCGTTATTCACCAAGAAAAGAACAATCATTCTAAAAGTATTAGGTGATGTCTTACTCACCAGTGTGATGTGATGATGAGACAAACTGATTGATTGAGCTGTTGCCATTTTCTCGCAAATCATGTTTTCAAGCAAGTAATTTGAGTTTTGGAGTTGTCCAATGAAAAACTTTCTTGATGCTGAAATTTCAGCTAACTCCGCCTATATGGCAAGGGATATATTAAATGCTATATATAGGCATGAGTTGGTAGAAGACGAAGATGATCAAAGGCTTAAAATGTCATAATCAATTGAAAAACAATAAATACATTTATGAATAATTGTAATTCTTGCATTTACATATTTTCCGACGCTAAGAACGGGCTTTCCGCGTTGCAAAGAAAAAAAAAAAAAAAACATGATATCAGTGCTCACTTTATATCGAACTACTTTTTTGTATTCGTGCATGTCCCAAATACATTGGAAATGCTCATGAATTTGAGAAATTTCTTGTTCTGTATTATTAAACGTGTGCTACATTGATCTTGTAAACCATTAATATTATTATTTTCTTCATTTTTTATCTAACATTTAAGGTTATAGTACATAAGTTAAAAAAAGTAATTAATTTTTTCATTTTTATTAAAATAATTTGGAGTTTTCGGGAATTTTATCTGTTATTTTAACATTTCATATATTATTTGTTTCCTTTTTATAAGGATATATTTGAGAAAATAATTATGATCATTTTGAACTTTTAAAATAATAAATAAATAAAAACAATATTTATTCAAAAGTGACGTAAAAAGAAACAAAGAATTGGAGATAGTATCATACATTAATAAGAAATTTCTTTGCAAATTTTCCCATGGTGCGAGGGTGGTGGGTTTTTTTTTCCTTACAATTTGAGTCATGGGAAAATTTGTAATTAAACAAATGATTGAGGAAGTGAAAGTTGCTAGACAAGTCAATTTACAAGTTCTTCCAAGGAAAAAGACGACTAATTGTTCAATCACTATTTGCAGAAAGTGCATGTCTGCTATTCATTATAAATGTATTTGATAAATGGTGTAAGTTAGTTAATAGTTATTTAATTAATTTATAAATAAATTTATTTTACTAATTTATAACGTTTTTTTATGTTACTAGGTGGGAATGGTCCATTGATCATGTGTGGCAATTCGGACATATTAGCGCAGAAAAAATTCCAGTTTATTTGCGTTGAATCGTGTACCATGCAAATTCAAAAGATTGATATGCTTTTCTGATCAAAATTTCATAGTCTATTATTTAACATTTGCATACCTTGTAATACTTTAAAGATAATACCCAAATCTACCTCCACATGCATCTTCTGCTAAAGAGTCTAACATCTTAAATTGTATTGCTGTCTGGAACATCCAATTATAAACACGGTAAACATCATAACTCCCTCATAAAAGTGACGCATATGCAGATACAAACCCTAAGAGTAAACATTGTTTTGATTGAAGCAGCCTCCACACTTGAATGTACCAAACCAATCATGTGAACTGTCGTCTGATGTATGTGTCTTCATGCACAAACACGGGTTCTTGAGTAGTCTGAGATGGGATCTGTGGTTGTGCCATGGCTATGACCCCTTGATTAGGATATGGGTATTGGCTACCATTCTTTCCTTCAGTTAAGGAAATGTAATACACAATTCCAAATGCAACACTTGCAAGGGATAAAATTGCGCCTCCCGCGAAAACTCCAGGTTTCACAACATAGCAGTAGTAGTAGCCAAAGTATTGACTCTCTTCACCACGTTGATCATTCAGCGCAGCACCAGTTAGCAACAGGAGAAAAGCGATTACAAATGTGAACCTGCTTCAAACCACAGCAAATAAATAAGGAGTATAATTTACAATCCAAGTACCACGACTCAAGGTTTCCAATCCTAGTCACCATGAAAGCACATAAATGCCTAGCATGTGGTTTTTCGCCTAATTGTACATGAAATCATTCAAAGACTCGATGCAGTTCCACACTGTCACATACACAAAACCAATGTACTCATACAACAGAACAAGCTTTATTTTTGGTTCTTCAATAATCAGATAAACAAGTTGGAGCAACAAATTATAAACTCAAGAAAAAAACAAAACAATCTCAAATAAAGAATATTTCTATGTGTTCATGAACTGGACATTTACTAAGTAAAATAATAAAAAAAATATATATATATATACACACTGTTTACAAGAAATAAAAGAATTGTGACAAATACCATCAATACATATTTTACGTTTTAACCGAAAGAATACAATAATAACATGAACATTGTTATGTTTCTTCAACCAAAAGTATAAGTATGTATATTCAAAGAATAATTGTTATTATCATGTACCTCAAAATTCACTAATTCATGTATATCTTACTAGAATGGCGTTTTAAATAACATTTTCTCTGTAGTGTAATCATGTTGCTAAATTTAGACAATCTTGAAAATTTTATTAGAAAAGAAGCACTAAAAAGTTGTGACAACTTTTATATGTGTATTTTGCAAATGAGAATGATGAACTATCTTCTCTATCTACTTATACGATTTGTACCCCATGATATCATAATACACGCAAATTAGATATATTAAACATTTTCACTTGTTCACTTGTACCAGAGTGTAAAATATGTGACAGTTGGACCTTACTAACATCAACACTCAATCTACCAACTTGTTGTAGTTGATTTTATTCACAAGTAACATATATTCATCCACGCCTCTTCTTGAAAGAAGAGATCTCAAAGTTCAAATTGTTTCACATTCAATCCATCTTTGATATCAAAACATGTGTTATCCCGCTCTCCATGCACCTTTTATGTTACATTGCAAATAAAATCATAAATGTCTAAGCACAAAGGAATATAAGCAATAGTGCATAAGAAATGGGAAGATTCCTTAAAAGAAATATCAATGGCATATACTCCACAATTTACTTTAAACATACTAAGCTACAAAATGAATTATCCAAATCCATCATTGCAGCCTATAGATTCTGGTCTGCTTTGTTTAAAGCAAATTCCTCTTTAGAAGAATGGCAGTACCGGTATTAAATTTGAAGTTCCACCATATTAGGATAACTATCTGATTTATTACACCAGCATAGTCAAACAGGATTATGACAAACAAAAAGTACAAAGTGAAAATTACCAGGATAAAACAAAGCAGACCAGTGCCACCTTCCAGTTGGACTCCTGGATTTGGGAATTTTTTCTGCAACAAACACACCCAGTTGCAACATTTATGACTATTTGAGATAGCATAAGAGCCAGTGCTGCAGTTAAACCGAGAGGCAGAGCTGGACTTCGAGGATACGTGCACTGATTTGGTGTAACAAAATGAATTTGAGAACCCTGCAGAAGTTAGAGTATAATAGTTATTATGGCAGCTTTTGTTTATGGTATTCTGAATATAAACACAACAAAATTTACACTGGTAAAAAACAAAAGAAGAGTGGAAGGTACATTACTCAAATACTGGAATAGTATATTACTCACAGCCTACCAACATAAGAATTTATGAGAATGGCATTATTATTTCTTTTCCTTTCTCTCCCTCCACAAGGATTGATAGTAATTAGTAAAACTCCTAGGATGAATCTAACTTCATGTCCTTTTTTCAGACCCTATCTGCTCCAAAATTGGTAGAAAGAAAAGGATATCCAATTAATCACGAAAGACGACAAGTAAAAGGGAAAGGCTGATGAACACATAGGATGTGCTATACACTATAGGTAAAGCAAAACCTTCAAGATGAACAGTGGGATCAACGAAAAGAACAAGTGGGGGCTCGGTGCAATTTCTCAATTAGATGACTGAGGAAGGAACGTATATCATAAGCACTTAAACAAAAGAAATTTAAAGATTTTGCATATACTCATAACTCATTAAAGCATACCCTCTCAACTGTGCCAACCACAAGCACTAGACCCTGATAAATAAAGCAAAAGACTGCTCCTTTAGTTGGTGGGTTTTCGAGGAAAACAAGGAATGGAAGGTAGGCAAACAAAGAAAACAAAACAAAAACAAACAAACACAAACCTTAATCCTTGTTGCTTCTGCACCGAAGCTAGTTGCAGCCGACAACAGCCCCAAGAAGCCCACAACGCAGCACACCACCAGAGCCTTTCTCTCCATTCTCTCTCTCTCACTTACCTATGTGTCTTTTTGTGTTTCAGTGTCTCTTTCAGTGAGTGTTGTGAAAGTGTAAAGTTGGTAAGCAGTGATGGTAAGTTGCAAGGAAGCGTGACTCTGCCTCGAATAAATGAGGTGAGAAGGTCAGACTCAGAAGACCACAAAACCCAAAATAAAATCAAATCAAATCCAAAACTAGTAATTCATTCTATACTTACTAACCAAAATAAAATAATACTAAATTTTTTTGGTACATAAAAGAATAGCTGATGCGTAATTACTCATCTAACCAAAAAGAATTGCGTATTTAATAAGTCAATTGACTAATTTATTCTTTCTGTGTCCCAAAACGTTTTTCTTTAAAAGCTTCTTATATATCTATTTAAAATTTCAATAAAAAAATGACGTGGTGGTCTGGTATTGCTAGATGGGGTCAAAATGAGAAAAAAGAATGTTGTGACTTCTTTCGGTGAGAGTTCCTTTTTAATGCCTTTTAATTATATATATTTTTAGCTACCCTAATTCATATTAAAACACAATAATTTCTTTAAACAAATTACATGTAAAATTACAAAAAATATATATATAACAGTTATAAAATTCAGAAATTGGATGGAAATCAGAAAAAAATGAATAAAAAATTATAAAATTCTTTATAAATTTATTATTTTTTACAATGACACTAGATGTTTTATTTAGATATTTACAAGTTTTAGCAGAAATATTCTTAACACTTTATGTTTTATTTGAATATTTAATATGACAATATAACGTTTTTATAACAAGAATTTTAGCAAGAGAAGTATTGGACTGCTGACCTGGAGTCACAAAAAGCAATCTACTTTGGCTAAATAGCAACAACAATGAGTGAGCTACTTTAGCTTCAACAACTACTCAATAAACTTCAGATTCAGCCTAATTTTTCTCCAACGATGCACTCTGATAACATAGGTACAGCATATTTACATGCAAATCCAGTCTTTCACTTGCGTATGAAGCACCTTGCCATTGATTATCATTTTGTGCATGATCTAGTGGCAAGTAAACAACTTTGTTTTTCACATGTTTTGTCAAGTCATCAACTTGCTAATCTTCTCACCAAGGATTTTGCTTCCTCGCATCATAAATTTTTTATGGACAAGATTGATGTTGTCTTTGCCACCACCATCTTACGGGGTTGTATTACATTGTTGACCTAATTCATTTATCAAATTGTAGATATCTTATATTATATTAGGATTCACTTAAATTTAAATTGTAGATATCTAATCTTAGGATTTAGATATCTTATCTTAGGATTTACTTAAATTCAAATAGTAGATATCTTATCTTATCTTAGGATTTCTATATATATCTCATGTACAACTACAATCAATTTTGAATGAGAATATTATCCTTCCACTACCTTCTATAAGAAGATGGTGCTTCAATTTAAGACAAAGAAAGTCTCCTATTTCAAAAAACATTTATAGAGAACTTATAAGTATTTTATCTTAAAGAGACGAGAGAACTCAAATTTTCAACTTCTCAAATGTGAAATTTTGTCTTATTTCGCACAATCAACCCTTTTAGAATTTATCACAATAAAAATTTAACTTAACATATTCTCTCATTATTGAATAGCATGATATGGTTATGTTGAATTGGAAAACACATTTTTTTTTATCAAATTTAATTAATGTATCTTGCAACCAATTACGATGTGCCCTTACTTGATAAAAAAATGTCTTTCTCTCTCTAATATAACCATATCATGTTATTCAATAATATTAAAGGGGTCCAATTTTTTTATATCATATGTTTCTATATCGTAATCTTTTAGTTAGTTACATTTAACCGCTATAACTGTTCAAATTTACATTAGGGTCCTTTAGTAAAATTTGACCAACGCGTTTGACCTCTTGAAAGACTAATTATTGAAACTTCATGTCATTATATTTTGTGCTGGTTGAATCGTTCTTGAGGGATGGTGAGATACACATCATACTCCCTAAGATTAGCCTAGTAGTGGAGAATTTAAGTAGCTTACACAAGGTCATTAGTCGAAATCTAGTTACCGTTTGTTAAAAAAAATGTTTCTAGATCGATGTGTTATAATCATAAGGGGAACATATAAGTGGTCTTGGACCGCCAATGGTCCACCAATAATGACCATTAGATGTGATGTTACAGAATTTTAAAAACATTAAATAAACATCAAAATATTTTATTAACCAATCAAAATTATAGGATTATGAATAGTCTAGAGGTTACTATGTATGAGGTAAAACCACGGTATGAATTGGAGTGATGGATAAGAACCGTGAATGTGGCTGCTTATATTGGGATAAATCGGCTACCCGGGTATATTATAGTGTAGATGAGATAGAATGCTAAATTTCTTTTCGATTTTGGATTTGCTGTTAGCGAACCATCACTCCTGCTGCATTCAATTCAAGTGAGAAACTTGGGTTTTTTGAACTACCCCCGAGTTCGTACAAAATGAAGCGGGGAATTCGCACATGAACAGATAGGATACAAGAAAAATACAGGGATACGACGATCTACTTTAGACATGAATCACTATCAACTTTCACACTTAGTACCCCATATCCAGATAAAGAGACATCAGACATATATATAAACTCAACCATTCCATGCATACTAAATTAACTCCCTTCATATCGAGTATTGAAAAGAAGGGGAGCGGGGGAGTCAAATTATATAATCCGGTAAGGTCTGCCGTTTCGTACAACATAACAATCCACGCTTGCAAGTAGACAATGTCGTAGAGTTAAAAAGAAAAAAGTGGGAGATTTGCTAGGTGTAACAACAGATGCTCAACTGAAATGCCTCATGCATAAATTCTGCTTTAATTTGAAAGACATGTTGTGTTTATATGGGCCATAACATTTCTAGCATCCGCAGCATAGGAAAAGACAAGTCCACGACTAAACATGCAGGTTCCTTGGACACTTTCATTTTAATGAATAACAAGCTTTGATCATAAAATACTGTTTTTTGGTACTAGAATAACAGTCAAATTTAATTATATAATACTTGGGTACACTGGTCCCTTAGATAGACCAAGGCGAACTTCCATCCCATGATGCATGTCCAATGGTCGGAAAGTCTCTGATTCGCGTGGGTCTGCAAACAACATCAATGGCATTGAGAAAGACAGAGAAAAGTACAAACAACAATGTGCCATGTGCCAATGAACCAAGAAATTGAGCAACAGCTAAGACTGCGTTACTCAATTATCATGAATACAAAATTCACTATCATAGCATCAATTCGATAGAAGAAGCTTTATCAAAAATAAATGATTTTGAGCAGGCTGTCTTTTTTGGTGGTTAAAAATAATGTGGCTTAAATTATTGTCACTAGCGCATACAAACTATGCATTTACCTTCCAGACTTCCAGTATTGTGTTCAAATTATAATGCTCATCAAAATCTTAAAACATAGCACATATTTTAACAGCAGATTCCCAATAAGTCTGAAACAACTTCGAAAATTTAAGTATAGATTACTCTTGTCATCCTTGAACCATGAATTATGGTTCAAAGTCTGACTTAAGTCTGAATAAGTCTAAACACATAGCACAATGTTTCAATAACAACACATATTCTCAATATGTCTGAATCAGATTTGAAGATTTTAGTATAGATTCCTCTTTAGATCCCCAAACCATGTAAGTCTAAGAAACCTTTATAATCATCTCAAAACAAAAGGTACACAATTGCATGTACACACTATCATAACAAAAGCTTTGTCACATTGATCTACAAGACTACAATCATCTCAAAAAACAAAAAGGTACTTAATTACATATACCACCCAAAAACCAGTAATTCCTACAAACATAATATACTTCCAGAACAGTTGAATATATTGTTTCAAGGTTTGGAGCATAAGTTTTTTCCAAATCTTAGATAAAAGAAAAGGTCCAAGATGTCTAAAAAGTTTATTTGATCAGAAAAACAATTAAAAACATAGACAAAATCCAGTTATACCATTTCATGAAGTTCATGTCCAATGTTAATGAAGCATAATCATAATATTCCATTTTAATTCAGAAATTGAAGCATACCAACCACAACCCTACTTAACAATAATAACTTTTAAGATTTCATGTTAATGAAGCATAATTTCAATATATCATGCAGGAACCACTACTTAAGCAGAATTCAAATGTTTCAAAGTAGGTAATAAACACTTCCAGCAGCACAATAAAGAAAGGTAAAACATATCACCATTTAGACAATCCTCAAAACCAAAGTGATCAACACTTCCTGTAACAGTCTCCAAACCCAGCATTGAAGAAGGAATTGGTCCAGGAGGCCGCTGGAACCTACAAGGAACAGTGGCAAGCAATACATCAAATTCAAATGCTTTTCGCCCTTCTTAATAAGAACATATTTCAGCAATTTATTTTATATCTATACAAAACGCACAAAAAAAAAAAAAAAGATCTACCACGAGTCCAAGTTCTGCCCACCTAACCATACGAGCTAATCACTAATCAAAATTTCATTCACATATTCGTGGAACAAGCTAATTTTTAGTACACTTTCCTAGGTCATTATCTCATGCCCCGTATATGGTGATTTACAGGATCTGTGCCATAAAATCAAGCTATACAAAGTTAAAGTTAACCACTCACCACTTACACAAACAAGGGTCTTATGTCATATTATCACTGAAATAGATTTTGAGAAACTAAACTACAATAGATTATTCCAATCCAAATTCTCGTACCGTGACAGTATTTGCCTGTCAAGGTCCTCCTTCAGTGGAAAAGCAGTTCCATACAAATTGACTTTGCATTGCCTCTTCATTGCTTCTTCCATCCTCCTCGTCTGAAAATGACAAACACGAGAAAAACAAATACACAGCAGAGTTCCAAAACCGACGTTAACAATCTGTTTGAATCGATAAGAATTTAGATTATTTTCAATTAAAGGATTTTTTATTTTTTTCTCAAAAGAAACCCTAATCAAAAAAGGGGAAACAGCTAACGGCTGACATTGGATAGAGCGGTTCCAGAAGCAAAGATTAGGTCAGGAAAACGCAGAGAGATTAAAAGCTGAAATTGCAAAGAAGAGAGATAGGGTTTAGAGAGATTACAGATTGGAGGGAAGACTGGACAGGGTGAGAACCAACAATGTCGCTCTTGACTCCATGGAGTCCGAAACGAAGCGCATCGTTTTGGACCCCTCCGATTTGGTGTGGAATGAACTTTGATGCTGATGCGTCCTCCATCTTCTTTCTTCTTCGATTCTTTTCGATCTGCTCTTCTCTTCTCTTTCTTTACCCACAAGACAATACAAAACCCACTGCGCACCGGAGCCCGCTTTATATAGGGATTGCTTGAATCATTTTATTTGCCAAAAAATTTAGACCTGTAATTTCTAAATTTTTTATTAAAAATATATTGAGTTATAATAAAAAAGTTTAAATATATTTTTGGTTTTGATTTTATTTGTTGTACAATGACGCACTTAGGAATGGCAAAAAAACTTGCGTCTGTGAATATCTGTGGATAATATCTGCCACAGGTAAAAAATAGGTATTTTAAATAGATACACGTGAATACTCTAAACGGATATATCTGCTACTAGTTTATTAACAGGGTCGGGTACCATGGTACCCGTACCCACAGATACCCACTACCCGCAATTCTATATTTACTTAAATACCATTATATATTAATATAGATAAAATTACATAAATTTATTCTAAATTTTCAAAATGATTGTTCATTACAAGAAAAATCTTATATAATTATATTACAAGAGAAGAGGAACATAAATTTGTGAGCATTTAAACTATATTTTTTTTAGAAAAATTGTTAGAATAATTAAAATTTATGTTCAAAGTAATTATTTTAAACAATAACTCTTTAATTTACAAATTTAAATTTATAAATTCAAAGTGATATTTGCAGCACCTTATAATTGTCCACAAGGACCATAACACACAAAATAAATTTGTTATTTTTTTTTTTTTTTTAAAATATCCGCGAATATCCAAGGATACTTGCGGATATTAAAAATATCCACGGATATCCGCTTAAAAGAGACCCGGGCGAGTAACAGGGCGGGCACGGTTACGAATTTTATCCAATGGCGCGAATAGCAAGTAGCTACTACCCATACTTGCCCCACCCCGTTGAAATCCCTAGACACATTGAAGTTTGAACATGTGACTTCATGCAAATTATCCCAGCTTTTCATCGCTAGGTCGACTCTAGTAAGTTTATATTTTTAGTTTTTACAAAATTATTTTTTTAAAAATAGATCTTGTAATTTTTTTATTCTTGTCTTTGTTATTTTATTTTAATTCTTGTAAAATATTTATTTTTGTTTTTGTAATATGTGAATAATTTTTTTTTAGTTTCTATTATTTTTTTTAAAGGGACAAATTCAAAATGAACAAAATATTATAGGGAATAAAATAAAAAAATAAAGATATTATAAGGACTAAAACAATATAATAAGGACCAAAGTATAAAATATAAACTTTACAAGAATTATTTTAAAAAATAATTTTACAAAGATCAAAACCAAAAAGGCAGTATGTTAAAGGATCAAAACCATATTTAACTATATTTTATTTTTGTAATTATAATAACAATTTACTATTTTCCTTTTTTATAATATTTAAACCTAATAAAAATTAAACTTGGTACGCTGTCGCATGCGCATAAATATATTTTATTTTTGAAATATTTTAAATTTTTATAAAATTATTTTATTATTTTTATTATTAAAATTATAATTTACTACTATATTTAATTTTTTATTATAATTATTTTCTTTTTTATAACAATATTTTTCTATTTTT
This sequence comes from Spatholobus suberectus, assembly GCA_004329165.1. Classification (NCBI taxonomy): domain Eukaryota; kingdom Viridiplantae; phylum Streptophyta; class Magnoliopsida; order Fabales; family Fabaceae; genus Spatholobus; species Spatholobus suberectus. The sequence continues at coordinate 87,068,729 of CM014731.1, read as the reverse complement.
TTAGATTTTAAATTATTATTATAGTAATATTTTTTATTAAGATTATAGCATTAATTTACTGTTATTTTTATTTTTCACATTTTATTAGTATTGTTTATATTTATTGTGATCATTATTTTTATTTATTTTACATTTATTTGAAGATTATAATGTCTCTCTCTCTCTCTCTCTCTCTCTCTCTCTCTATATATATATATATATATATATATATATCAATATTATTATTTTAATTTCACCATGATATTTTAAATATTTACTATAATATTATTTTATTGTTATTAAGAGGTAATTATTTTTTACTTCTGAATAATTTGAATTTTAAGATTATTTAAATTTTAATATCCTCTCTCTATATAAATTATAATAGCTATCTTGCACGAGAATGTTTTTAGTTATTATTCTTCAACGAGAGCACTTTTAACTGACATTCTTCAACAAGAGTGTTTTTTAGAGACTTTCTTAACCACTTATCCCTTTCAACCTATCATTTTTATATTTATTTTTAAATTAAATTTTAATATTTTTTAAAAAAATTATCAATAGTTAAAAATATCCTTGTATCACAATACAATATTATTTACTATAAATTTAAATAATTCATGTATTCAAAAATATTTATTTATTACGAATTTTAATTATACTATAATTTATATATTCAAAAGTATTTATTTATTATAAATTTTAGTTATATAAAATAAATATTTATCTTGGATATTGCACAAGCTAAAATATTAATTTAAATTTAATTTCTGAAAGTTTAATATTCACACATTATATAATAAAGTTGGTGTATTTTGATTTAAATAATTAAATATATATTTTTCTCGACAATTTAAAAAACCTTATATTTTTAAATAATATTATTTTATTATTTTAATAATATAGTAACAATTTATTATTATATGTGATTTCTTTTATTATGTTTATTTTCCTTTTTATAATATTATTTTTCTACTATTTTAGATTTTAGATATTTATATTATTACTGTAATAACATTTTTTTTATTTTTCTTGAGATTATAGTATTAATTTATTATTATTTTTGATTTTTATATTTTATCTTTATCGTTTATATTCATTATTAGTGTTATTTTTTATTTAATTTACATTTTTCTTGAAGATTATAATATTATATATATATATATATATATATATATATATATATACTTTTTATATTATATTAATCAACATTTTTATTATTATTTTAAATATGTTTATGATATTTAAATATTGATATTATTTTATTTTCCTATTATTAAGAGATAATTATTTTTCTATTCTAGATAATTCGAAGTTTAAAAATATTTTAATCCTATATATATACAAAGGGTGCACTTTTGCGTTGTAACTTGATGTTACATACAGTATAAAATGCACCAAATTTAATATATCTCTGTATAAAAATTTGATAATAATTACTTAATTATTAGGTTAGGAAGGTACTCATGAAAAACTACTCGTAAAAAGGCAAGGCTCCGTTTACTTTGAGATTTTTTTTTTATCTCTTATTTTCTATTTTCATTTTTAATTACAAAATTGTTGTCTTGTTTTCAATATGTTTCCTGTTTTTAAAGATCGGTGTAGGAAGTAGTGAAAACATTTTCATTATTTTCTCTGTTTCCTATATAAACTTTTAAAAATAAGAAACAAATTGAAAATAATGCGACAAACTAATTGAAAAAGAAAATAAAAATATTTTTTCAAAGTAAATGAGCCCTAAGTATTTATTAAGGGGTTTAAAACTCAACCCCTATCTTTAAATTTTTGAATTGGGTCCAATCTTTCTCAAGTGAAACAAGAAACACAATAATATCTTGTTCAAGGAATTGATTTCAATTGAGAACAATTTTGCAAAAAAAATTTTGTAAAGACCACAAGGATCTTTCACAAAAAAAAAATTATTTGAGTTGGGTAAAACTACTATGTGAGTAAAACTCTCCCTTTGAGTATATAATGAAGTTACATATCTATGACTCCAACTCAAGATTACTGATTAAAATCTCGTGCCTGTTGATCTATATGCTCGATAGTAATTTCGCAATCTTTTAGCCAATATTATCAAACTCATCAGTCATCAACTCAATTAAGATATTGGGTCAATCAAACTAATAAGTCATTGCTTCAATTGTATGACTAATATATATTAAATTTATAAATTTTATACTAAAGATATACATATATATTATATTATATATTTTCATATTACAAAATGCTTCACCTTAATAGTATATTTTCTTTTAAAAAGTATTGGATCTTGGTTCAAATCTTATTGACAACATTTTGGCAATCAACATGTTGCATTTGTAGAAGGTGAAAATAATGAAGGTAACATATTCTTTGTTTGTTAAAAGGCAATTAAGGAGAATAAGAATGTTTGATATTTGTACAACGGTTGTAGCAATCACATGATAGGAAGAAATAAAGATGCTTTTGTTGAGATGGATTCTTCATTCAACCCAAAACGTTAAATTGAGCAATGGAGAATATGTTCAAGTAAGAGGGGAAGGCAGTATTGGCATGTTGCAACAAAACAAGGAAGTAAAGTCATTCATAATACTCTTTATGTACTAGAATTAGATGAAAACTTATTTAGCATCGAACAACTTTTGGGGCATGATTATTCTCTAAATTTTGAAGACCGAGAGTGCTTTGTTGGGATTTCCTGTCTTGTTGGAATTTCTCAAGAAAAAAAACTTAATTTCATAAAGATTGTTCATAAAACGAAAATCGTCAAATGTCCTAAGACCATCACCTTATTAGGAAATCAATATTCAAAGAAAAGGTTCAAGAAAAACATACCCAAATCTATAACAACGATCTTGACTGGATGCGGAATAAACCTTTGATCGTTGATGCTGAGAACTGTTAGTACAATGATATTCCTCAACCAAATCACTGAATTCCTTGGATGGGACTCAATGTTCCTCTTCTAACGGGGAGAATGAGAGACGTATTTTGATTTGGTGTGTTGGGGGACCATAACCATGCCTTAGGTTTTTACCTGTTAGGGTTCCTATTATTCCTTAACGGGCCAAACTGGGTTTCCACTCATTAAGCTCATATCATTTTCTGTCGGTAGTCTAATGGGCTCATTAAAATAGATCACTTATATTAAGTCCAATTTAAAGTGTAAATAGCTATTGTATAAATGTTATAATATGTAACCCACATTAATTAATTAAGAACTATAAAATTCCTAACATGCTTAATTTTTTTACTAAAAAAGACGAATTATTGTTGCTATAAAAATGACAAAGAATAGGAGTTTTCCTCTTTCTTTTAACTATGAGAAAAATTTTAGCTTGATGGGAAAAATTTGTAAATGACTCTTGTTTATGACACAAGAGACTTGGGCACTTTGAATTACAATAGTCTCTAAGTTGTTTTCTCAAGAGAAGATGGTGTATGGGCTTCCAACAATTGAAGAAAAATCCGAAGTGTGTGAATGAAATTTACTTGGCAAAAACCATCACCTACCATTTTCAAAGGAAAGGGCATATAAAGCCAAACAAGTGCTAGAGTTAGTATACATGTACGTGTGCTGCCCTATGGCCACTTTGTCCTTTAGTCAAAACAAATACTATATTTTATTTGCTGGCGATTAAACCCGCTTGACATGGGTATATTTTAATTTAACTTAATTATGTTTTTAGTCTTTGAAATTTGGAATAAATTTATTTTTGGTTCCTTTAATTTTTTTTAAAATATTTTAGTCCTTACAATTTTTTTAAAAAAATCTGTTTTTAGTCCTTAAAGACAAACGTTAATGAAGGTGGTAAAAAATGAGGATGTGACACTACCAGCATGTGCCACGTGTACACTTATGTTAGACACATAATCACTTTTCGTTACTTCCATTAATGTCGTCTATCGCTAGGGATTAAAAACATATTTTTTAAAATTGTAGGAACTAAAATGATTTTTTTTTCAATTTGGGGAGACTAAAAACGAATTTACCCCAAATTTAAGGAGCTAAAAACATAATTAAGTCTTTTAAGTTTAATTATGCTTTTGATTCTTATAGTTTATCAAATAGGTAATTTGGCCCATTTTAGTTTCAATTGCTCAAATCAAGTCTCTATACTTTTAAATTTAATGAAATTCAATTCAACACTTAATTTGCTGTCAAATTTCAAACGACATTCGGTGACATGGATTTCATTTAAACACTAATTTTGCTAACGAAACCTATTAGAGCAAAAATGAATTTTGAAAATTGGAAAAAGTATTCAATGTGAGATTTGAACCAACTATCCCCTATTTTAACACTAGACACATGACCACTAGGACACTAATTAGCTTTATATATATATATATATATATATATATATATGAATGAATGAATGAAAAATATATGATATATAACTTAAATGTGTAAGGAACTAAAAATGCACACATATTTACCTTTAGTAAATAAATAATATAATATTTTAAAACTTTATAAACAATAACCTATACTTTTTAAAACTATTTATCTTAATTATAACTCAATCATTTTGTATTAATTGATTTTTTCTTTTATACAATTGCATTGTTTTATTTTTTTTTCTTTCGATACTTTAGTAACTTAAATAAGATATTGTTATTGATGTAATAATTTTTTTGTATGTAACTAAAAAAATTAAAATTAAAATAACCTTTTTAATAATATCTTGAAATTAATAATAATATTTTTAATTTTTTGTATTTCATTGAAAAATTATTTCATCAATAATAATATTTTATTTCAGTCACTAAGATATCCATTTTAATTTTAATATTATATAACTTTTTTAGTATTAAATTAATTTTTTTTTTGCAAATAATTGATTACAAAAGCATAATTATATTTAGCAATTTTTTATTGACGTACCAAAAAAAACTATTACATTAATAATAATATATTCCAGTCACTAAAGTATTAGGGGGTGTTTACGGGTGAGGGTAACCCGTTAACCTGAACCAACCCAATTATTTCGGTTTGGTTTTTTTGAGCGTTCGGGTCGCACCCGACCTAACCCATTCAAACCTGTTCAAGTACGGGTCGAGTAACGAGTTTTAATTTACGGACCTGTGTACCAGTGAACCCGACCCGTTGAAGTGACATTTTATTTAATTTATTATTTTTTATATATTTTATATACTAATAATTATTAATTAGTGAATTACTAATACTAAATAAGACAAAGAGTAAAGACACCCTACACACTCATGAAGTCATGAACCCCTATTAATTTTGAATCACTACATATTCCATGCATGTTGTTGTTGTTCTTTTTCTCTCGACTCTTGTTCTAAGTTTCTTGTAAGCTTTATATTAATTTTGGAAACAAGAATAAAGAGAAACAAAGTCCAAAACTAAATATAATATTTTTATAATGTTTCAAAATTTGTAAGAAAAAAAATACAATTTTAAAAAAATTTAACAAAATTTTAAATACACGGACCCGATTAACTGACCCAACCCAACCCGTTAATGATCGAGTTGGATAACGAGTTTAGCCAAACCTGATCCAACCAAACCCGTGTACACCCCTTTACGAGATTAAATGCGGTGAAATGAAGTGTATGTTTGTAATTGGGTTACAAGCACAAACTAAAATAAACGCCATTCAGTGTAGTTTTCCAATCCATCATCATAATGTGTTGGAATTGAATGTGATTCCAACTTGCAATAAGTTAATCTTGCAAGGATTTTGAATCTCATTTTTGGGTTTTCTATGTTTGTTTTTAGGTCTCAATATAAACAAATTAGTGGCAAAAAAAATACATAATGTACCTTTTTTTTTCTTTATGCAAAAGTACATTATCTACCTATTAATTAAGAGAAAAACTACAGCTGAGAGAATTGAGTCAAGATAATATTATATTTTAAAGTTATAATTCTTATTTGTAATAATAATAATTGAATAGTTTATTAGTTTGTATTTGAAGATTACACATATATTTCCTACATAAATATTTGTTAGTTTCCTTAATGCCTTTCTTAACATGTGCAGAGCAATTTGCATGTCATCCAATTGAGTATTGAACATTCGCTTATTTTGTGTTTATTAAAAACATAATTGAATCATTCTATATTAGTTCTGCATGCAAAAAGTTAGAATTCATAATTTGATTTCAGGATAATAATACATTAATAGGAAATATGTAATTTCATTATAAAGTATATATCATCCCTGAAGTTAGTAGTTTCTTGTGGAGTTAACCTTGCATGAGGCGAAGCTTTCTATAATTTAAACTTTTTATCACTATAAAAAAAAAAATCATGCATACTAATTTCACAAAGCTATGGCGTGATATTATATAAATGCACTACTGTAAAAAGGCTTTTTAAATTGATTGTACAACCGATTTAAATATAGGCGGTATAAAAAGTATAGTCATTTTAAATCATAACTTAAACTGATTTTAAAAACACCTTTTAAGTCGGTGCACTAGGGAACTGAGTTAAAAAGTGGGAGTTTTTAACTCGGTTTTATCTGGAACCGAGTTAAAAAGATCACTTTTTAACTCAATTTTTGGCCAAACCGAGTTACAAAGTGGGACAACTTTTTTTTAATCCCTATCTATATAAACTTAATTCTTACTCCCAATAAAAATTAAATAGTACAACTTGTCCAAACTACTGGTAATTGTTTTGGGCTCTAATTCAAAACCTCAAGTGTGGAGACCCAAAAAAAATTGACAAGAATTCTAAATAAATTGAAATCAAAGGCAATGTACAAAAATAAAGATACGACCCTCGACAAAAATAGACATTAGCCAAACCAAAGACAATGTACAATTGCCATTAGAATTTTATTTAATTCAAATAGTCCTACAAAAATGGAGACAACACTCTCAACAAAAATGTACAAACTTCCCACACCGATTATCTCTAAATCGCATAGACTTTAACACACTCCAAAGTCAAAAGTCCTAAATGACAAGCAAAACTCATGGAAAATGAGCTTAGGCGTGAATGGAGAACTCGTGGGTACCCTAGGTTGTGAATGGAGAACTCATAATAATGGCATCCTTTACGAGCTTCCAATAATGACAGTTAACTAGCTTCCACAAGCTTTGAGCTAGCAATGCAATGCAAACGAGCTTTGAGCTTCCACGAGCAAGATGGAGAAAATGGCGCAAGGTTGGAACTTTGAGCTAGCAATGCAAACGCAAGGAAGAGCTACGAGCGAAAATGGTGCAAAGGAGGAGCTTTTAAGAGGAAAGAGAGGTTCAGAGCAATTTTATGAAGACACAAATGGTGTTCGAAGAAGGGCAAGATAAAATAAGGAGCCTATTTTAAATTGGATGTGTTTGAATCGATTTAAAAACAAGTTTGTTAAGTTGGTCCAAACAAGAACTGAGTTAAAAAGCTTGTTTTTAAATCGGTTCCAAGACAACAGATTTAAAAACGTCTTTAAAAAATGTGAATTTAGTTTTGGCATCAAGCTTTTAGCTCAGTTCAACTCAAACCAAGTTAAAAAAGTAGTTTAATTTTTCGAAAATGCCAATGTTGGCATGTTTTTAAATCAGATTTTGTGAAACTAGGTTTAAAAAGTTCATTAAAATTGCAAAATTACCATTGCATCTTAGTTTTAACTCGATCTATTAACAATGGAGTTAAAATCCTATTTTAAAAAACGTTTTATGTAGTAGTGCTGACATTATTCATAGTAAAAATGTTACTCGCAAGTTGATATGGCTATCAAACTTTTAAGTTAATTAGACTCTTCTAATTCTAGGTAGACAAAACGAGTTAAATCGCTATCAAACTCATTTTTGAATAAACTAAGCTAAACTCGTTAAACTCATGTAAAGTTGCATGAACTTTCGAATCAAGAAGTGAGTCAACAAGTTTGAAATCAAATGTAACTTTTGTCCCCATTGACCCCATAGTGACTATATATTTTACTGGGACTCAAATGATTTGAAAAAATTAACTCCTTGTAAAATATTTCCCCTCTAATAACTTATGTTTTTATGAATTTATATATGATTTAGTCATTTATGTAGTTTGTTACTTTGCTTTAATGTGAAGTTCAAATGTTGAATTATTGTTGCATTCAGAGTATTATGTTAATGTTATGCATATATGTCATTATTAAGTTTTTTTTAATATTAGTTTTTATATTAAATAAAACTTTTACAAGTTTGCAAGTTGAGTTTCTGAAAGTTGCATGAGTCAAGGCAGACTTTCGACTTTGACAACCTTAATTTTAAGTACTCACTACATAATTATTGCAATACTGGTATTGCTGAATTTCAAACATTATGTAGGATATATAGTACAAAATAAAATAAATGGTTTTCCATATTAGTTATGCAATATGCACCAATACAAGTTGCATACTTTATATATTTGACAGAACATTTATCATACCTTGACGTGGTCTGCATAAGGCAACCAAAGGTTCAAGTTTAGGCAGCGTAAGCCCTATTCCTTCTGTCATGTCAATTTCTTCGTGCCCAATTCTCTCCCAGTCAAAACATTGAATCAAGGCACCCAATGCATTTCCCACGACACGTTTTGCCAAAACAGCTCCTGGGCAAGCCCGCCTTCCAATACCAAATGGAATCATATTGTACACTACTTCACCACCTTCCCTTCCCTCGAATCTCTCTGGCTCAAACCTTGTTGGGTCTACCCACCACTTAGCGTCCCTATGCAGGGTCCATAGATTCACAAGTAGCATTGTGCCTCCTGGTATATCAAAACCACCAACATTGCAATCACTGGAGGACTCGTGGGGTATCAATAGTGGAGCCACAGGATACAGGCGAAGTGTCTCTGTAATTACGTTTTGCAAGTATTTGAGTTTTGTTATGTCTAGTTCGTTTAACAGATGATCTTGCACCACAAAAGTGTCTATCTCAACCTTAGTCTTATTCATTGCTTCTGGATGATTTAGGAGAAGAGAAAGAGCCCATTCCATTGTAGTTGCTGAACTTTCAGAACCAGCTATAAGCATCGCCTGCATAATTTTTTGATAGAAAATTGAAACATGAATGCTAAATTATATGTACCATGAGAAATTATGCAATGGATATATGAACTTTTTTCTTAAAAATTATGAAGCAACTTGCATAATATAATTAATCATAATGGATTAAATGACATCTCAAACTAACGACTATTAATTAATAATGATTAATCATTTACTTTGTGTGGATTTGAGGTGGAATTAGAATTTTTAATTAGCTAGCAAAGAAGAATTAATGTAAGAAGAGTATCATAAGTACCCAAAAAAATACAACAGAGTGACATGCATGCTGCTTGTGCTTTTTGTTGTTCTTCTTCTTTTTTGGTGAAAACTTATTCTTTTTCTTCTGATTTATGGCTAGTTTTATTCTTGCATGCTACGCTTTGCTCAAACCTGGCGTTATCATATGCCACGTTTTGAGGACATAACCTTCAACAACACCCCTTTCCCCCCACATTACATCATCAATAATAATCTCTTCATATATATTTGTGTGTATGGAGCAATATGTTATTGTGAAAATTGAAAATCATAAATATGAGTCATACATGAATAATCAAGATTAAAAGATAATTAATGATTACATAACCACTTGAAAAAATTGTGTGCGAATATTTTCATTTTAATCATTTAAATATGATTTAATAATCTATATTTATAATTTTTATTTCTTACAATAATAAAAATATGCACTCCATACACACACACACACACACACACACACACACATATATATATATGAGGTTTGCTAACATATATCTACTTATTTTTTAGTTGGAGTACATTAACAAGCTACACTATGATGTATTTTAAGATAATTCTTAGTTATAATTTGCTAACGTACTCTAACTAAAAAATAAGTTGGTGTACGTTAGCAAACCTCACAAGCATTTGCTAATGTACACTCACTTATTTTTTAGTTAGAGTACGTTAGCAAGTTACACCGTTCGTGTATTTTAGGGTCGTAACCCTTAGTTATGACTTGTTATCGTACTTCAACTAAAAATCAAGTGGGTGTATGTTAACAAATCCCTATATATATATAGGGTGGAGATCAAGTTACTCCAAGAGTAACTCTTGATAGAGTTACTCCACTTTATAACTTTTAGTATATATTAAATTTTAATGATCCAACCGTTAAATTAAAAGATTATATTGAGTAGATCAAATCTACAAATTTTTATAAAATTTGAAAATTATTTGATACTTCATTAAATTGATTCAAATTGACGTATAATATATTTTTCTAAATTATAAGTAAATATTAACTATAAGATTAACTAGCTACAAATGTCTGATTTACCTAAAATTTGATGTGCATGATCATTGATATAATATCAAAATATTTAACGGTTTAATCGTTAAAATTTAATATATATCAAGAGTTATTGAATGGAGTAACTCTACCAAGAATTACTTTTGGAGTAACTTGATCCCCACCCATATATATATATATTGTTACCAAACATCTATATATAGCAGCACCGAAAGAAAATCTGCATGGAGCATTTATCCTTTCTACCATACCAAAACGTAAAAAGGAAAGCGTATTAATTTCAATTACTTGTTTTTTTTTTCTCTAATTAAGAAAATGACACTTCAACAAAAAAAAAAATTAAGCGAAAAATATTTTTATTTAAAATCTGAAAATTTTTAATAATATATTATTTTTGCTTAAAGAAAAAAATTAAGTAATTTCTTTCCCACGAAGAAACCAAGTGCAACTCTTATTGGCAAGTGGCAACCGAGTCCGTAACTTCCATGAATTGAATATTCAAAAAATCATTTGCCTATTTCTTGTAGCAATTGTCTATTAGCGATTAAGTCAAATCACCTAATCCTCTCTCTCTCTCTCTCTCTCTCTATATATATATATATATATATATATATTAAAATAACTATATTGAATGACAATATTTTAAAAAAAATTAATAGAAATATTTTTACGGTTTTTTTAACTTTTTATTATTTTTAATTTATCTTTTTTATCATTATTTTTAAATTAAATTTCAATATTTATTATAAATTTCAATCATAACATAATTTATACATTTAAAAATATTTATTTATTGAAAGTTTTAATTACGTAAAATAAATATTTATCCTTTACATTTACATACTAGTTATATGTTAGTATTAAAAGAGTAGATAGATAAGGCTTTTGTGACATCTGCTCTAAGTGGTTTATGATTTATTTTTATCCTATCTACATCCTACATACGTGTAGTTTAGAAAAAAAATTAAGTTAACCCGTACACGCTCCATGTTAACCAACCATTCAAGCACATTTATATAAAAAAATAAAATAAAATTCAAACATATGCTGCTTTCTGACACAACATATAAATTCCACTTAAATGAAGAGAGGTGAATTTCAAATTCTCTTTGCTTTCGTAAGTGAGAGCGAATGCAAGTACATTAAGTAATTCTGTAAGAAAAGCTTGGCATATATTGCAACCACATGAATTAAAAAAAGATAATACAAAATAAAATATTGCGTCGAAGTCACTTTCCATTATAGTGAGTTTTTCCTTCTATTTCTTTTCTTTAATAATTTAGCTCTTTTCTTCTTTTGAAAAAGATGATATAGAATTTTTTTCTTTGGTCAAATAAATGATTAAAAAATGCTAGTGGGTACAAATAAGCAGCATTGATAATAATATCACATTATACACTACCAATAGTTGAATTTCTCACCAGAACAACCGCTTTCACAGTTTCATGCGTGTAGAATTCGGGCTCCGTTTGTTGTAGGTCCAACATGACGTCAATCAGCGTCATACTCCTTCGTTTCTCTCCTCCACTTACGCGCCTGTTTCTGCAGTGCTCATCAAGGAGCATCTGAAGGAAGCTGTCCATCTTCTTCATCAGCTTCACCATCTTCTTTTCTATCCCATGGAAATCAAACCACTGCAGTACGGGGAAGATGTCATTCAAATTTCCACTTCCTAGAAGCTCCACATATTCCTTCATGAGAATCTGAAATTCCTTCCCTTCCAGGGCGACCGCATGCTTACCGTAGTAGCGTTTCCCAGATATCATCCTTAGCATCATATTGAAAGAAAACTCTAAAAGTCTTGGTTTGAGGTCTACCATTGACATTTGTTCTCCTCTGCAATCTTCAAATAGTTGCTTCACCAACAACCGCACCTCTTCCTCACGAACGCTCGTGAACATGGCAAGGCGACTGGTGGAGAAGAGTTCCACGGTGGTTAGACGCCGGAGGTTGCGCCAATAGTCGCCATAGGAAACAAACCCAATCGTCCTGCTGTTGTAATTGAGATGCCTCGCCGCAAGCGTTTGGGGGCGGTTTGCAAAAGTAATATCATTCTTTGTGAAGCATTCTTCTACTGCTGAAGGTGAGGACACAACAAGGACCTTGCGTGTCCCAAGGTGGAGAAATATCGTGTGGCCATATTTCTCTGTGAGCTTGTGTAGACTTCGGTACAGGGGTTCTTTTATGAGATGGAGATGGCCTATGAGTGGTAAAGCAGGTGGGCTAGGTGGCAGGATTTTACTCTTGCCATCTCTCTTTAGTATGAACTTCGAAACATACACAAACAAGAGGACAAAAACTGAGGATATCAGAGTCAGCCTGCAAGTTGCTTCTTCCATTCGGATTTCGGATCCAACACAACACTAACTTAGCTTGCTGTCATAAAATAAAAGTTGTGGGGGTATATATCGATGGATGTATATTTCATAACCCTCTACCTTCCACGTGTTCACTCCTCCTTCACAGGATCTCTCTCTCTCTCTCTATATATATATATCAACAAAAATGTGTTGGAAAAACTTTTGCACATAGGATCAAAAGATAAACACATACAAATAACATAATAAATAAAAATGACGAAAAACACAAATTTAAGGTGATTTGTCATCTTTTATTTACATGTATGGAAAATTTCATCAAATATTTATTGTATCAAATAAAATTATAAGTTTTCTGAACAAACTTAAAAAATTCTTTCTAAATAGTGTATCATCCTACAAACCCAAGTTTTTTACTTATAAATTACAAAGGATGATAAACATTCTCTCAATCATGAGAGACTCTTTCATATCTCTTGAATTCACATCTTTTTTATTTAGAATTTTCTTCCCTTCACACAACTTTCCTCTTACTTGGTGTGGTGCCAATTCCTGTTTTCATTATGAAGGTACTGATGTAAATGTTAAAAAAGAAAAAATGATTCCTGAACACCCCTTGTGTGTAAAAACCCAGAGAGAGATAAGAAAAAAAAAAGATAGGTGATTGATATAATTAATTGGTAGTATGATGTGATAAGAAGAAATAGAAAAAAATAAATCGTGTCAATGGAGTGTTTAGAAATATTGTGTGACCAAAAATTAAGAATCTAAAAGAAGGGCATCCAAAGCATCTTGCTCCTTGAAGAAAACTAACCGAAGGCAGAATTTCAATTTAATTTGATAACGGTATTAGCAATTTCCTTTGCTTTACAGAGTGCACATCTTTCTACATTGTTCTGCAATACTCAACAGCATTTCTTGATAGGAACTTACATACAACATTATGTATGTAAGTGACTATCTTTGGCCATCGACAATATTAATTTGCCATCATACTAAGTGATTTGTTGCCATCATGGCCACAAGATAAAAAAAAAAAAAACCCTTATGTCAGTAAAATATATGTCAAGTAACAATATACGAGAGAATTATATAAATAATTAGATACGACTCTCAATTAATAATCAAACTGTCCAAATTTGTGTGATAAGAGTAACTTTTGCGCTCGCTCCGTTGTCATGCACCTAAGAGGCATTATTGGATTGATGTGGCTGGTACATGTTCAGCTTGACTTTGCTTGTTCATGGTCTTCGATGGTAGATTATTATTCCCTGTTTAGTCTTCGTCAAACACTTTGGAGCAGCGATATATACAGTATAGGGCAGAAACACCTTCAAGTGTTTTATAGTTTAGTGTCAAGGAGCTTTAATTAATTAACTTTTACGGTGTCTGACAATTGAAATCTCCATTACAGGACACCATGGCAGAGATAATTGTTAATTGCCAATTCGCCAGCTCATGATTAATGGAAGAGAATGAAAGAAGGTAAAATTGCGCTAACATGTACAGCCAAAACTTCTGGTCAAAATAAATTTTGTAGCCGAAAATTAAAGGGAACATAATTACCCTCCAAAGAAAATGTTTCAGACTCAACAGCTACCTATTTGTTTCCTATTCTCCGAACTTTTCCTTTGAACAGATGGCTTACCAAATTTTATTCTAATTAGACTTTCTAATAGATGCCGCGTACGGGTAAAGCTTTTCATATTGTGAGATGACCAATCATGCTTGTCTCTGTAGGAATTCCTGAATGCAAGAGGCTTTTATCTTCATAAGCTCTGAATCCCGGCAGGGCTAGCTAGGGTGGGGACGTGTGGTGAGATATATTAAATTGATCTTGCAACGATTTTGAATCTCATTTTTGGGTTTTCTAAGTTTGTTTTTATGTCTCTATATAAACAAATTAGTGGCAAAAAAATGAATACATCATCTACCTTTTTTCTTTTTGAGCGAAAGTACTATATCTACCTATTAAGAGGAAAATTCTATAGCTGAGAGAATTGAGTCAAGATAAATATTATGTTTTGAATTTATCATCAACATCATAATAATTATAATTGAATAGTTTATTGGTTAATTACGTGAAGATTACATATATTATATATATTTCCTATAAATATTTGTTAATTCTTAAATCAATATCTTTTTTTTTATTCATTCTTAATTCAATATCATACCTTTGTTTTTAAACTCTTTTAACATGCATGGGCAGAGCAACCTGCTTGTCATTCAGTATTGAACATTCACTTAATTATTTTGTGCCTATTAATACATAATGGAATCATGTCTATTAGTTCTGCACGCAAAGTCAGATGAGTTAGCTAAGTTGGGTGCAATTGCTGATCAACAATTAACTATCTATGAGGATTGTTCTACTTCACTCAGGATGGCTCTTCTATCGGATGCAGTGGGAATGTCATATATATATTAGACTCTAGCTGTCTTTTTGTTCTTTAATTTTCTGACTGATAAAAAGAAGTCAGAATTTATATTCGATTTTGGGATAAAACATGTCATTACTAGGTAATTAATATGTAATCCCATTAGAAATCACCTCGACATGAGGTTAGTAGTCTTCTTCATTAACCTTACATGGAGGCGAATCTATAATCTAAATCACTCAAAAAAATCATGCATACTAGTTTCACTAAGTTAATGGCATATTGGCATGATATTATATAAATGAGAATGTTCTTAGTAAAAATATTACTTTTATGTAAAAAAAATGTTGCATGCCAGTCCAGTTGCCACACTAATTATGAATTGTAATTTTAATTAGCACTCACAACATAATTATTGCAATATTAATAATGCTAACAGATATTTTAAATATTGGATAATGGTATATGAGCATTCATATATATTACAAATACTCATTAATTTGACACCTCTTATTGTTCAAGGAATTATTGGTTGGTCTAGGATTATCACAGTCTCTACTAATTTTCACATAACATTAATTAATTCTTTCTTGTAAATTAAAAATTTTGAATATGTGTCACATAAAAATTAGTCAAAAGATAGATATGTGTAGTCCCAGAATTGACTAATAATTTCCCTTTTTTGCATTCTATTTTTCTCTTTTTATTACATCATATTATTTATCATATTTATATATATTTTTTTCTTCTCTTTCTTTCTCTCTAAAGATGTTAAGAAGCATAGGGTGTCCATACATCTTTAGCCTACTTTACATATTTGACAGAACCTTTATCATACCTTGACGTGGTTTGCATAAGGCAACCAAAGGTTCAAGTTTAGGCATCGTAATAGCTATTCCCTCTGTCATGTCAATTTCTTCGTGCCCAATTTTCTCCCAGTCAAAACACTGAATCAAGGCACCCAATGCATGTTCCATAACACGTTTTGCCAAAACAGCTCCTGGGCAAGCTCGCCTTCCAATACCAAATGGAATCATATTGTACACTACTTCACCACCTTCCCTTCCCTCGAATCTCTCTGGCTCAAACCTTGTTGGGTCTACCCACCACTTAGCGTCCCTATGCAGGGTCCATAGATTCACAAGTAGCATTGTCCCACGTGGTATATCAAAACCACCAACATTGCAATCATTGGAGGACTCGTGGGGTATCAAGAGTGGAGCCACAGGATACAGGCGAAGTGTCTCTGTAATTACGTTTTGCAAGTATTTGAGTTTTGCTATGTCTTGCTCGTTTAACAGCTGATCTTGCCCCACAAAAGTGTCTATCTCAACCCTAGTCTTATTCAGTGCTTCTGGATGATTTAGGAGAAGAGAAAGAGCCCATTCCATGGTAGTGGCTGAAGTTTCAGAACCAGCTATAAGCATTGCCTGCATAATTTTTTGACAAAAAATTGAAACATGAATGCTAGATTGTGAGAAATTACACAATGGATATATACGAATTTTTTTATTAAGAATTATGATGCAAGAAGTGATTATATGAATCATAATGGATTAAACGACATCTCAAACTAACGACTATTAATTAATAATGATTAATTATTTACTTTGTGGATTTGAGGTGGAATTATAATTTTGTAGTTACATAGGTGGAATTAGAATTTAATATCGCGGTTACTATGTATTATTTTGCAGGAAGTATATGGATTACTTTTGTTGTTTTCTTTAATCAGCAAAGAAGAATTAATGTATATTAAAGAAGAGTATCAGAAGTACATAAAAAAAAAAAAAAATACAACAGAATGACATGCATCTACTTATTCATTTTCTTCTGATTTGTAGCTAGTTTTATTTTTGCATCCTATGCTTTGCTAATTGCTCAAACCTGGCGTTATCATATGCCAAGTTTTGAGGACATAACCTTCAACAAACCAAAACAAAAGTTTTAATCTGACAGTGGATTAAATTAAATATAAAATATTAACTGTTACAAGTTTAGTTATCTATATTCTCATTATTTAAAAACTCTTGGTCTAAAATTATTTGTTTAATGAAATTTATTATTTAATTTTCAAAAAAAATGTTTTATAATTATTTAATTTAATTAAAAAATAAAATTAGGAGATCAAAAAATAAGAACACAAAAACAAATAATAATAATAATAATAATGTCTCTTCATATATATGTATGTGCTAAACATGTCAAGTGAGAGAATTAGTGGTTCTTGTGAAAATTGAAAATCATAAATTTAAGTTATACAGAAATAATTAAGATTAAAAGTTGGAGTTTAATGGTCATGCACTATCAGTGTAAAAAGTTTTATAATGTCATCCAATCAAAAATTACTATTAATATGACTTTTAAAGTATTTATTATAAAAGTCAACAAACTTACAATAAATGATGATTTATAATTGGATAACAGTGTAAAATTACTTTACACTGTCAGTAACCATTAAACTCTAAAAGTTAATTAATAATTATATGATGATTTAAAAAAATTATGTGCATTTATATTTTAATCATAGCAGTTTAAGTATAATTAGGATCTTCATCCATGGATCCCTATACTGGCGCCGCCGTGTTTGCAAGGAACTCTCCATCATTGTGCTCGTGCTCGCTGATTGCCCTCTACCACTGCTCTGAGCTCTGCTTGTTAACAACCATGGTTTTCGTTGTTCGTAGATCTCTGAACCCTGCTCCGCTACTTTGTGATCTCTGCGACACCACACATGATTGTCTCTGACTTCGTGCCACCACCGTACCTATTGTAGGTGCTGACGTCAGTAGTGATTCTGGTGGCTTTGCCATGGTTGGTGATAGGGCTGGGCTTCGGTCGGGTTTGGGCCAAAAATACCAAATTCGAACCAAACCGACCATTTTAAATGTAGACCCATATCCGACCAATTAATGCTTAGAGTCATGCAGGTGTCGGATTGTACAGGTTGCGGTTGAGTCAGATGGGTTTAAGCGGCTTGGACTCATATTTGGCCCATAATATTTTTTTGGGCTTCTTAATTTTTTTTTAATCTTGACAGAATTTTAAAAAATTCAAAATCAAATGGATCCATATTAAATCCATATTTTAATTAATTATAAATTTAAAAGATAACAAAATCCATATTAAATCTGACCCAGTGCATTTTTTGAGACCTCTTAATTTTTTAATTTTTAATTCTTATGATCCAAAATTGGTATTGGACTACTGATATTGGGCCGTATTGGGCTGCCTATAACATGGGCTCTCAGCATATGTAATTTGCTGTGTTCAGTCGGGTCAGTTTCCTATGGGTTTATAAATCTTAAACCAAACCCGCCCTAACAAATCCATCTAAACCCAAAAAAGTGACCCGCAAAAACCCGAAAACCCACCCGAAACTGTCCAATTTTTGTTTTTAATTTGGATTAATCGGTTCCGGTTCGGGTTGCGAGTCCATGCCCAGCCCTAGTTGGTGAACATTGAAGAAGAGTAGAAGAGAAAAAAAGAAAGAGGGGGTAAAATTGGAAAAGAGTGGAAGAAAAGAAAATTATATATATATCAACCATGGATTTAAAAATGAATTAATCTAACATTTCGGAATAAGTTTTCCATGGTTGCTCGTCGCTGTTGAAAGAAATGATATATCATCTTTTTCTTAGGTCAAATAAATGATATCACATTAACATGTATACGACAAAGAGTTTAATTTCTCACCAGGATAACTCCCTTGACAGTTTCATGGGTGTAGAATTCTGGCTCCGTTTGTTGTAGGTCCAACATGACATCAATCAGCGTCATACTCCTTCGCCCCTGTCCTCCACTCACGTCCCTGTTTCTGCAGTGCTCGTCAAGGAGATTCTGAAGGAAGCTGTCCATCTTCTTCATCAACTTCACCATCCTCTTTTCAATCCCTTGGAAATCAACCCACTGCAGTATGGGGAAGAAGTCATTCAAATTTCCACTTCCTGTAAGCTCCACAAACTCCTTCATGAGAATCTGGAACTCCTTGCCTTCTAGGGCAACCGCATGCTTACCATAGTAGCGTTTCCCAGATATCATCCTTAGCATCATATTGAAAGAAAACTCTACAAGTCTTGGTCTGAGTTCTACCTTGGACGTTGCTTGTCCTCTACACTCTTCGAATAGTTGTTTCACCAACAACTGCACCTCTTCCTCTCGAACGCTTGTGAACATGGCAAGGCGACTGGTAGAGAAGAATTCCACGGTGGTTAGACGCCGGAGGTTGCGCCAATAGTCGCCATAGGAAGCAAACCCTATCGTCTTGCTGTTGTAATTGAGATGCTTTGCCGCAAGCGTTTGGGGGCGGTTTGCAAAAGTAATATCATTCTTTGTGAAGCATTCTTCTACTGCTGAAGGTGAGGACACAACAAGGACCTTGCGTGTCCCAAGGTGGAGAAATATCGTGTGGCCATATTTCTCTGTGAGCTTGTGTAGACTTCGGTGTAGGGGTTCTTTTATGAGATGGACATGGCCTATGAGTGGTAACGCAGGTGGACTAAGTGGCAGGATTTTACTCTTGCCATCTCTCTTTAGTATGAATTTCGAAAGATACACAAGCAAGAGGAGAAAAACTGAGGTTATGAGAATCAGCCTGCAAGTTGCTTCTTCCATTCGGATCCAACACAACAGTACTAACTTAGGTTGCAGTCATGAAATAAAAGTTGTGGGGGTATATATCGATGGATCGATGTATAATTCATAACCCTTTACCTTCCACGTGTTCACTCCTCCTTCATACGATTTTCTCTTTCTCTTTATCTATCTATCTATATATATTTTAATAGGAAATTGTTTAATTTACCTCAAATAAAAATGGGATTAAATAACTTCATCAAAGATAATTGGTACAATTTTCTATGTTGTACCAATCATCTTTAATGGATATATATTCCACCTACAAAAACCTCACCACACAATCAAAGATCTAAAGATAGAACACATACAAATAACACTATAATTAAATAGGCATAGCGAAATACACAATTTTAACATGATTTGACATCTTTAATTTTGTCTACATTGGAGCATCTCATCAAATATTCACGTTCTCAAATAAAATTATAAAATTATAAGTTTTTTGAACAAATTTAAAAAATCTTCTCTAAATAGTATATCACCCTACAAACCAGAGTCTCTTACTCAAAAGTTACAACAAATTATAAATACTCTCTCACTCACAAGAGACTCTCTCATATCGATATCTTGAATTCACATAACTTCTATTTAGTTTTTTTTTCCCTTCACACAACTTCCCTCTCACTTGAGTGGTACCAGTTCTTGTTTTCATTATGAAGATGTTGATGTAAATGTTAAAAGAAAGGAAAACTATCCTTGAACACCCCTTGAGTAAGAGAGAGATAGGAAAAACGAAGAGATAAATAATTAATATAATTGATAATGTTATGCGATAAAAAGAGAGAGATAAAGAAAAATGAAGAGTGTCAATAGAGTGTTCGAAAATATTTGATGTCCAGAAATTAGGACTCTAAAAGACGGCTATACAAAGCGTCTTGCTCTTGATGAAAACTAATCGAAAGCAAGAATTTCAATTTAATTTGATAACGGTGTTAGCATTTAGCAATTTCCTTTGCTTTACATAGTATACATCTTTCATCATTGCTGCGCTCTGCAATACTCAAAAGAATAGTTTGCTTGATAGGAACTTACGTTCAACATTATGCATATAAGTGGCTATCTTTGGTCATCGACGATATTAATTTGCAATCATACTAAGTGATTTGTTGCTGGCATGGCCACAGATATATGATTTCAAATTACAGTTTTTTTTTTTTGGCTGAACTTTTTGTGGGACAACTTTTGTTGTGTCCTTTAATTTTAAAGGAATATTTTTCAAATGAATATATACAAAATAAAGGATAAAAAGTAAGAGATAGATATAATTATATACGACTCTCAAATAATCAAACTGTTCAAATTTGTGTGAGCAGAGTAACTTTTGCGCTGGCTGGCCCCAATGTAGGTTTTAAATATAGTTCCGTTGCTGTTGCGGCCGCAAGACAGCTTAGATATCAAACAGACTGAAATCTTTGTAGGTCGCAGCTTCGTCCTCCATCAAGATGCACAAGCACTAGTTCACCGTTAACTCTTGTTGTGTGTGTGTGACTTGGGTGGGTGCAATCATGTGGGGGTGGAAAATTTGGGAATTAGGGGTATTTGACCGTTGGACTGTGTGTGTCCATGTGGGGTCAAGGATTGAGGTGTTGGGGTGGGAATTGGACTGATCTCAAGTGCCGGTGGGTTTGTGAGGTGGGAATTAAGAAAATGAAATAGATAATTTAGAGGGGAAAATTAATTGGGTGGGTGTGAAAAAAAAATAAAATTGTGAAAGATATTAATGAATTTTTATTAGTTTTATTTTTTATTTTAATATATTTATTGTCATGGTTGAATACTTGTTTGAGAGGTTTTGATTAGTAAAAATAAAGTAATATTAATTTAAATTACCATAATTGAAAATAACTAATTAATTATTAATGTTAAATTTGTTAAATATATTAGTAGTGACTAATTTAGTCATATTTTAATATTTTTTAATTAATATTTTTTACTTTGTATATCTTATAATAATGAAAAATATTAATTATATATTATTATAGATTATTATGTAATATTACATAAAATTTTAACATAATTTTGTGTCAAGGTGTGCATAATTCACACTGCAATGACCAAAATCTGCGTTGAAAGATTTGCAATATTCGTAATTGTGAAAATGTTAACGTGACGGCAACGGCAATTTAAACTTTTTGGATTGTTGTGGCTACATGTTCAGCTGGACTCTTCTTGTTTATATATGGTCTTCGATGATAGTTTTATTATCCCCTGTTTCTAGTCTTCCTCATACAGATACACGAACAAGAGGAGAAATATATTTTATTGTGGGTAGGTGGCAGGTTTTTACTTTTTCCATGTCTCTTTATTATGAATTTCGAAAGATACACAAACAAGAGGAGAAAAACAAAAATACTTATCAGAATCAGCCTGCAATCTGCTTCTTCCATTCAGATATTATTATCCTGCAGATCATCATAAGACTTTTGGGGGGCTTCTAGAGGTTGGCACTGATGTTTTGTTCTTTTGACATTAGGAGTTTTTCAAATGGACGTGTTTGTATTGGTTGGATGGGGGTTACTTACTTTGGTTTGTGGGGGGTTGACGATTTTGTTGTATGTGGGGGCCTTTTTTTTTCAAGACTTCCTATTTAACTATTGTATGGCACTCCTTATGCTTATAACTAGCTCCTATGTTATTAATAAACTATTTTGCTGATAAAAAAAATTCATTATAAGACTACTGTCTATAAAGTATAGTATAAAATAATGTTGTTTTGACATTATTTAGAGAGTATATATTTTTTACATTAAAGGTATGTTTAGATAAATTTTTCATAAACACTTATTAAAAAAAATAAGAAGAAAAAACAAAATAAACTTTTTTATAAGCTAAAATTATCTTCTTCATAAAATTAACTTTTAGAGAAGCTAATATGAAAAAACTTGTATAAATTAGCTTATGTATAAACTAATTTTAACTTTGGAAGAAGTTTATTTTATTTTATTTTTTCCTATAAGTACTTATAAAAAAGTTTATCTAAACAAGCCTTAAGAGTAGGTTGTAAACTAAACGTATAAATATATATAAAAACATTAAAAAAAAGAATTAACTTGAACTTAGATGATAAAAAATATATTAAAGTATAAAATTAGTGTGAGATATTGTGTACAATGTATATATAAGATTGTTGTTGCATATAATCATGCATAGCATATTCCACTTAAATGAAGATTTTTGTGTACTTAGTTTGAAATTATTATTTACTATTAATAGCTTTTGTGATAGCTATTGCAATAATTGAGAATGATTTGTTGCAGCCACATTATATAATAAAAACAAAACAATGTTTTGCTTTTTTTGGTACAAAAACAACAAAACAATGTTTGATATTATATTTGGATGAAGACTACGGTGGGAGACTTTAACATGTCTCCTATCGTGAGCAAGTATTTTTTATCCGTTAGATTAGATGATTTTAAAATCAATGGTTGAGATTTTTTCTTTATTCTTTTTTTTTCTGGATTTACCCATGATTGCTCCTCCTTTTTCTCTCATCGTCCAATCCTTATTCTCCCTTGATAGCTCCACCCACAACCATTGCAAGCCTTTACCCCATTGCTCCCAATTTTTAGCCACTAGCAAATCCTGCTGATGCCACCGGCAATGGTTCATGCTGTGCAACTCGCGAACAAACCCATCGAATGTGTGGCTTTTACGCCTATAAGCGGAACGCGAATGTCACAGCATCCACCTTGACATCATCATTGCATATTAAAATGGAATTGGTAGCGAGCACAAAGGAAACGATTTGAACCAACACCCACACCATGTGAACCACCTACAAATAATAACTCTTAAAACTAGAACCACACAAATCCCTTCCCCCTACCTATCAAAATAGGCCATCCCAACACTACGTCATAAAGGTCTCACTAAATGAGTTAAAAAGGGATGAGATCCATAACTTGAAAGAGATTTGGTGTGTTGGAGGGAGACACGATCTTCAGCCAGTAGCGGCAGGGCTCGAACCAGAAATGATGCGATGTGGTGTTGGCGGAGAAGCTCCTTTCAAGATGCACATATCCTTTCTATACAAACACTCATATTTGGCCAAAAAGAAGAAGAAGAAGAAGAAGAAAGAAATAGGTTAGCCATTTAAAAAACTTAAAGTGATTGAAAGAGTGAAAGCAAGCACAGAAGCGACATGAAGGCTGCTTGCGATGGAGCTTCTTTTGAAGGTGAGAGCCCAAAGAGGATGATGATCGCTGACATGGTGGTGGTGGCAAAAGGTCGCTTTCAATGAAGCAACGATGGTGGCAAGAGGAAGGGGAGGAGGAGGTGGTAATGTCGGTGGGGTAAAGTTCATGAAGAATTGAAGGCAAATTCTAGCGTAGGAGAGCAGCTTAAGTATCCCACCGTGGGAAAGCTATTTTAGACCATTATATTTACTTATTTTTAATTTTACGGCTGAGATTTTTTCCTTTTCTTTTCTTTTTTTTCCTTCCATTTTTCTTTCCCCCTTTAATTTACCCTTTTTCTGTTTTCTCCTTCCTCATCTACTCTCTCATCTTTTTCTTCTATCTCCTTCTTCTCTTCCCGTCAAGGATCATAGTAGTGACGATGGTGCCAAGGCAACTTGACAAACTCACAACATAATAGTTTCTGGTAGCACCATCACTTGATCTCGTGCCACAACTTGCACACCAGCGAGATCAAGCCCCAATCCTTGTCACACTCGTCAACTATCCTCTCCCTAAGCCTTTACGACTGTTGTAACCTCGTTCTATTACCTCCTAGTTTCCTTCAACCAAGCCATCGGCGCAATGACGTCGTTTTTCACTATTTCAGATTCTTGCCACCCAACTAAATAGTCCCCGAACACTGTGCAATATCAACTATACCATCAAACTAACCAACAATTAGATCAAACCCCACACATAATCAAAAAGATTTCTCAATGTTTGAAAAAAAAATTGTTTTAGGGGTTTCGACTTTGGGTCTCAATTTTGTGTTGTTTGGGTTTTAGGTTCTTTTTGTAGGTCTTGTTGCGTAAAAGCGCATCATGGAGGTTGTTCCTGTGTTGTTAGCATTGATGGGTTTAATGGGTTTGGGGTTGGTGTGGTTCGACTGTGATGGAGGGAGGCGTCGCCGACTGGGTCTTGGGTTGTTGAAGTGCTTCAACTTTGACAGAGTGAGGCGTTGTCGACTAGATCTTGGTGTTGTTGGCTTCAACGAGTTTAGTGGGTTTGGGGTTTGTGTAGTTCGACTTCAACGGAGGTAGGCATTGTTGGTTGGATCTTGAGGTGTTCGACTTTTATGAGTTTAGTAGGTTCAGGGTTTGGAGGATCGAAGCTTTTGCTTCTTGGCCATCGCGGGGAGTTTTCAAAGGGAGAAGGGAAAATTGCGGGTAAGTTAGGTTGTCAGAGAGGTGGGAGTAGAGGGCAAATTGGGGAAAAAAAAACTTGACCTTTAATTAAAAAAATAATATATCTAATGGTGGTTATTTCTTTCCCATGATGAAGTCTCCCATACTAGAATTCACCAGAATTGAAAGCGGCAAAGAATTGGAAGTGAGAGAGAATTGAAGGGGGACAAAGCCGGAAAGAGAGAGGAAAAAAAAAATCTCAACCTTTAATTAAAAAGTAATATATCTAACGGAGAGACTTTATTGGCCCGTGCACGCTGTCCTTCGTCTTATATTTGTAGGATTTGGAGATTTTGGACTATCAGGTGCAGTTCTGTCATTTTGATTAATTTAGTTCATCTTTTTTACGTAAGAGACAATTTCTTATTGGACATTTCAAATCAATATCCTCAAAAGATTTGATATTTACTTTTTGACCATTTTTGTTCCATCTTTTTTACCGTTTTAGTTTATCTTTTATCATTGTTGTTCCGTCTTTTTTACCATTTTAGTTTATCTTTTATGTAATGAAAGATAGGCAATTAAAGTATATATTTAGTATTCTCCTAAAATAGGAATTGACAACACGTGGCCACCCTCACTGTTTTTATCTCCTCAAGAGATGTGTATCTACTACAAAGTAAGAAGACATTTTTGTTTTGCTTGATTTATAAAAATGAAATATAATAATTTTATTTGTATATAATATAATTAATAGTAATTTTAATTTTTTTACTCTCTGTTTTGTAGTTTTCTCCTCAAATTGGAGAGAACCAATTTTAATGTGGTTCCACAATTTTTTTTTTCTTTTCTCTCTTATTTGGAAATGGATTAAGTGACTTTAAAGAAGAAATTTTTTTCTTATGTACTAAAAGAAGGAATTTTTTTAAAAAAATGTGTATTCCTTCCTCTCTCTTTCTTTCTTCTTTCTTCTTTTACTCGTTCCAAACAACGCATAATAGTGACCAATGCATTGTGGATGTGTTTTGGTTATTCACTTGAAACCTTGAATTAAAAGTATTTTTTTAAATTCTTTTTGGCACACAAAATTTTAGGATAAGGAGATGAATATGCTTTAGACTATATTTGAATAAACTTTTTAATAAACATTTGTAAGCTAGAGAAGAAAGTAAAATAAATTAAAATTAATTTATGCATAAGTCAAATTATAAAAGTTCTTAACTTCTCTAAAAGTTAATGTTAACTTTTACATAAATTAATTTTAATTTATTAGAAAAACTTAATTCATTTTACCTACTTATTTTCTTTTCTTATAAGTGTTTATTAAGATGTTTTATCCAAACAAAACTAAGTTTAAAATAAGAAAAGTCTTTGAGTTTAAAATATTATTTCAGGATTTAATTACTTTTTTGGTCCCTATAGTTGTAAAAATTTTTCTTTTGGTCCATATAGTTAGAAATAATTCATTTCAGTCCGTATACATGCACTTTCAATATCGGTTTAATTCTTGCCGTCAAGTATGTTTTAACTTCGTGAAATAAAATCGTCACAAAATGAAAATTGGCTGTATAAAACTGCCACAAATTGACATTTTCTGGCTTTTTTATTCAATTTGTGTTGGTTTAAAATTGCAAGGATTAAACCGATATTAAAAGTGCATGTATAGGGACTAAAATAGATTATTTCTAACTATAGGAACCAAAAGAGAAAATCTACGTAATTATAGAAACCAAAAAGGTAACTAAACCTTAAGAAAATAAGTAAAAACTCAAATTTATAACTTGTTAGATGTAAGACTCTATCTTATTTCACATCATTAAATTCTTGAGCTTTTTATAATACATGTATTATTATTATTATTATTATTATTATAAATAGAATGTCATGCTATTAATTTATAAATTTATATTTATATTTTAAAATTTTACATAAATTAAAAATATAATTGTTTTACGCATAAAACATTTGTTAGTTTAATAAATTTAATAATACAAATAAGATAATTAATTTTGTTATTACCTGTTCCGTTCTTAATGTCTTAATAGTGAAGTGTTTTTATTAATTCCACTCTTTTCTTCTTTTATACAAAACTTCATCAATATTTAATATTATTTTCATTTATAAAAATTTAAAATTATTAATTATTTTAATTTTTCAAATTAAAAATTTCTTTTAATTTCTCCGAATCCCGGCTCATTTAAAATAAAAAATTTTAAACTTTTCATTTTATAATGAGTTTCCTTTTTTATTCTAATTAACTCCAGTTGTTTCTACTTTCAATGTAAAATTCCTTTTTACATTATTTTTTATTTTCCTCTAAATTTCTCATGCTTGTGTTTATTTTGTATTTGAATTAATTGTGTATTTTATAATTTAAATTCTTTTAAAATATTTCTTCCTTGAATTTATATTTTTTGAATTTTATTTAAATTCAAGATTAATACCTAAACACTAGCCACAAAATAAATCTTTTTTTTTTTTGCGCTATAAAATTAGTCTTTTAAATAACATGCAAATTATATATTATTGGATAATGATCTGAAAATTTCAAGAGTGAATAAATATAAACTCAAAATATAAGTACTCACCAGAATAACACCTTTCAGAGTTTCATTAGTATAGAATTGTGGTTCCCTTTGTTGCAGATTCAACATAACATCAATCAGCGTCATGTTCCTTTACGGCACTCATGGCTTTCCGGTGCTCATCGATGAGGTTGTGTAGGAATCTGTCGACCTTTTTCCCCACCTTCACCATCCTCTTCTCTATCCCTTGGAAATCGATCCATTGCAGTATTGGAAAAAAATCTTTCATTAGAACCTGGAATTGTTTCCCCTCTCGTGCAACCGCATGCTTGCCATAGTACTGTTTCCCAGTGATCATCCTAAGCATGATATTGAAAGAGAGTTCCACGATTCGAAGATAACAGTTCGAGGGTGGTTGGTTGCGGCAGTGATCGCCATAATAGGAAGCAAACCCCATTGCTTTGTGATTGTAATTGAGGTGTTTCCCAGCAAGCGTGTGGGACGTACGGTTTGCAAAAGTGATATCATTCTTCAACGGCAGAAGGTGATGACACAACCAAGGCGGAGGAAGAATATGTGGCCATATTTATGAGATGAAGTGTCCTAGGATTGGTAAAGCAGGTGGGCTTGGTGGGAAGTTTGTGTGCTTCTTCAGTAAGAATTTAGAAAGAAAAAGAAATATGAGGAGGAAAATGGAAGTGGAGATTACCCACCCACCTTCTTCCGTTATGCTTGTTTCTTCTAATGGTTTATTGCAGCTCCCACTTGGTATATATATATATAGACGAAAGCAGATCCCCTCTTGCCTCTCCAAGCTCTCCAGCAAAGAAAATTAAAAATAGAAGCACACAAAAAAATAAAATAAAAAAACAAATGACGGAAAAAAGGAAAAAAAGTAGACAGTTAGAGGGCCGGAGAGGATCCAAGTTCATTTATAGACACGCTACACTTACTACTCACTGGTAGAGTGGAATTTTTAATTAGTTAAACTATTGAGAAAGTCCATAAATTTTTAAGCAATTTTTAATTAGGTTTCTATATTAATATTTTTTTAATTGAGTTTTTAATTTTTAATTTTTTTTTAATTTGATATTTGAGGTTAAATTGCTGTGAAGATTTCATTAACTTAGAAGGAATATTTCTCCAATTAAGAACTCAATTTAAAAAATTAATACATGAAGCTAATTAAAATTTATCAAAAAGTTTAAGGACCTATTCAATTGTTTAATCTTATTTTTATTCTTTTATCTTGATCTGCCTTTGTTTTATTTTAGAAAAAAGGAGAAATTATAAAAAAAGACAAAAAACATTTCTTGATATTCAAATGTTGTAACATTATTATTATGTAGCTAAAATTCCAAGAAGTTGAACATTGACTTGATCCTTGCATCAAAGCAACCAATGAATAACTGTGTGTTTTAGGATCTTTAAATTGAAACAGGTTGAAATATTGTCATAGACATAATTTATACAATAAATTAATAATAATATAATATTATTTTATATTAAATGATTATATGATTTCTTTGTATCACGTGATATTTTTTTTGTTAATTAATTAATTTTATCAAATTATATAAATAGTATTTATACAAAGGTTATATTAGTAATGCACATATATTTTCATTATTTTTACTATTATATTTTTTTTATTCTAGATAGTAAGTGAATGGACGATTTAGTTATTCTAAATTAAGTTTCCATTTTATAAAGCAAAAAAAATCCATACTTTAAATATTGATGAAAAAGAAGCAAACTTAATTATTGATGAAAAAATTAAATATTTTTTATCATATTATAAGTGCAAAGTATTTATTGATTTTATCGTTGACTAATATTTGCCAGAGAACTTGGCTAATCACTTTTAATGAGGTCTCTTCTCCCAACCACTTTTTTCCATCTATAAAGCTCAAACCGAAGACCTTAGTGGACTAAGATAATGTTAGTAAATTAAAGGTTAAACAATTGAATAAGTCCCTGAACTTTTAGGAAATTTTTAATCAAGTCCTTATACTAATTTTTTTAATTGAGTCATTATTCTCTTAAACTTTTTTCAATTTGGTCACTGGGGTTAACTTTGCAAACGACAATCAGGTGAAAGTTAATCCCAGGGACCAAATTAAAAAAAATTAAGATATTAAGGACTCAATTAAAAAATAATAGCACAATAACCTAATTAAAATTTTTTAAAAGTTTAATGATTTATTCAATAGTTTAACCTTTTTTATTTATCTAATATAAGTTTTAAAAAACATATGACCAAATTAGATAACAAATATAATTAAAGACTCATAATGATTTGGACAATATGTATAAGATGACAAAAATCACTATGAATGAGGGAAAAAAGATTTAATTAGTAAAATTTAAATGGGCTATGCAATCCTTGTTACAGTTGTTTTTGTGTGTTAGTGCATGGACTAAGACTGAGGCTAATGTGGGAAAGCCCACCAAGTCTTCCCCCATGGGAAGTAAAATTGAGACTATTAGATTTACTTAATTTTGAATCAATGATTAGATTTTTTTTGTATTTTTAATTTTCGTTTTCTCGCTATTTTTTCCAGTTTTGTCCCTTTCTTTGTCTTCTTCCCTCCTCTTCTCCTTCCTTTCCCTTTTTCGTTGCACACTTCTCCTGTTCTCCTTTTTTATCTTCTTCCTTTTCTTGGCCTTCTCCGCTGCCACCACCACGACGCTTCTAATAGATAAAGAAATAGTAAATGAAATAATAGTATTATACTCCGCGTTGCTCTCTGGACTGAAATATGACGCATTAGCGACCTTGTCATTTGGGCTCTTAAGCACCCACAAAAACGTTGCTCACTTGTTTTGAGCCTAAGCATCAACTCATTGATCTGAGTGGACTGGAGTCCATTATCACGAGCGGTCCAACTGTGTAAAATGAAGGCTTCCCAGTTCTTCCTTCTATAACTCTTTCACAACACCCAGTTCCAGTTTCAGGAAGCTATTCTTGATAATCCCCTTGGCTTCTTTGTACCTGTTGGCGTGGTAAAGGACCCACTTGTAAGCGTCGTTATTTAGGTTCTAAACCGGGTCCAGTAGATCTTTCCCTTGAACCAAAATGCAATTGGAGATTTTACCTATATAATGTGTACTGCAAAATTTGTGCTTATGAACTGAATTAATATATTTCGTTATTTTGTTTGGATTTTGTCTGAGGCCTTTAGAACCGAGAATCGACGATTTCGGGCTGGCGAGGTTGTGCACGAAGCCTTTAAAGTTTGAAATTGAGGTTGTGGAGTGTGGTAGTGTTAATAATGAGGAAGAGGATAAGAAGGAGGAGGAGGAGGTTGATGATTGTAAATTGGTAGAGAGTACGCATAGCATTTTTATGGAGGAGGGTAGCTTGGTCGTGGGGCAATCGCTGTCGCTGAAGACGAATGTTGGTGATGACTTCGTTAGAGACAGGGTTGGCGGTGGAGAAGGAGATGGGAAGAAAAGGGAAGATTAAAAAAGGGCAAAACGAGAAAGACGAGAAAGGAGAAAATTTAAACATTAAAAAACAAAAAAATCTAACCATGGATTCTAATTTAAGTAAATCTAATGGTCTCAAATTTACTTCGGTGGAAGACTTGGTGAGCTTTCTAGCCTCTGTTATGGACTAAAGGTTAATTTTTATAAGAGCCTACTGGGGGGAATTAATGTGGACGGAATTTAGGTGTCAAATGTTGCAAAAGTTTTGAATTGTAGCAGTCAGTACTATTCCTTTTAAATATACTGGACTTTCTATTGGGGCAAATCCAAGAAGGAAGGAAACTTGGGAACCAGTTGTACAGAATATTATTAAAAGCATATTATCAGCATGGAGGAGTCAAAATTTATCATTTAGGAGGCATATGGTCCTTATCAAGTTAGTCCTAATGACTCTTTAATGCTGTGTTTGGTAGGGAGGGAGAAATAGAAGAGAGGAATAGGAAGAGAGAGTAGAAGAGAAGAGAAGTAGGTAAGAAATAGAGTGGAAATAGAAGTTGTTTGGTTGGAGAGAAATAGAGAAGAAAGAGAGGAAAAGTTTACTTTTTGACTTTTGGAGATTTGAAGTGAAAGAATAAAATTACATATATAACCTTCATAATTCGGAATGATACAGAGAAAATATATTCGAATATGTGATTGCATATTCGAATATGACATATCCATATTCGAATATGTGATTGCATATTCGAATATTTCATACATTGCTTGTCCAATTTTTCGATAATATTTTTTCAATTTTTTGAAAAAAAATGTACAGATATATGCAGTGCAGTACATGCAAGCTATTATTTTACTCCAAATTACTATACCCAACTGTAATCACTCACGATATTTAACACCAACTTTCATAAAAATTATAAATTTTCAACCAATAATATACTTAAATCATTTCAGAGTAACAAAAGTATCAAAAGGTAGAGGGTAATATATATATATATATTAGTAAATATTTATATATTAGTAGTTGTTTATATATTTATTTAATTTTAAAAATCAAAATTTTAATTTTAATATGTAAAACACATATTCGAATATGTGTTTAATTGTACACAGTATTTGTAAAAGAGCGAGGGTATTACCGACAGCTTGCAATCAACGCTGTATTTCTTCGCACTTCTGCGCATATTTGCGATGATTACTTTTAGCGTGGGATCCACCTAAAATTTAAAAACTTCCACGCTATTTTGCTTGCATCAAATAAACGGAAATCAATCAATTCTGCACACTTCCGCACTCTTTTTTTCTTTTATTCGCCATTTCGTCGCTACCAAACATAGCGGTAAGTCTATTTTCTCTTTTTCTTTAAGGCACCATCAGGTATTATTTCTTATATTGAATTGCTTTTTAAAAAGTTTTGTGGGCTAGTGACGGGGAGGATAGGAAGGTGCGTTGAGTGGTGTGAGAAAATATTTGTAGAGAACAAGTAAGAGGGCTAGGGAAAAAAAAATTAGGGGCATTCAATTTAGCATTGTTGGAAAACTGACACCGGAGGATGAAGGTTGAAAAAGGGAGTCTGTGGTACAAGGTTCTAGTAGATAATTATGGTGAGAGAGGGAGGCAATTAAATGGAGTGGGATGAAAGGATAAACATGGTGGAGAGTCATTTTTTTCTTTGGATGGAATACCAGGTGTTCAAGAAAATTAGGTGTTAGAGTCTTTTAGAAAGAAAGAAAAAAGGCGGGGAATGGCAAGGAAACATTTTTTTGGAATGATCCATAGGTTGAGGGTGGGTTATTGAGATCATAGTTCAGTAGGCTATTCTCATTAACAAATAACAAAGAAGCTCTGGTGACGGAGCAAGGTGAGTGGATTAAGGGGAACTGGACATAAAGAAGGGAACTTTCAATGGGAGAGGACATTAGTTGAGGATATCCAAAGGTTGGTGAACAATATAGTTCTGTAAGAGAATGTTCAAGACAGGTGGGAATAAGGAAGACACTACGGGGATTTACTCGATGAAATCAACATATAGAGTGCTAATGTCTAAAAGGAATTCTGAAGTAGATGTTGTCTTATAGAAGGCGTGGAATAAGATAGTACCTTTGAAGGTTGCAGGCTTCATTTGGAAAATGATGCAAAGTAAAATTCCTACCAAGGATAACTTAATCTTCAAGAGGTGTTATCTAGTTCTATGGGTATGTAATGTGGAATTAGTACATCATTTGTTCTATGAGTGCGTTTCATTCTCAGTAGTATGGACAACATGTTATAGGTGGTCAGGGATTGAATTAGTTACCTATAACGACTGCATAACTCAGTTTAGGCTGTTTCAAGGATTGGTATATGACAGTGGTATTAATAAGGATAATTAGCAGGCCATTTGGTTTGCTGCAATTTAGCCATATGGTTGGTGTGTAATCATGTGGTGTTTAAAGGAAATAGTTGGACTATATTAGATATTGTGGAGGCATTGAAGATACATTCATGGCAGTGGATCAATACAAGGTTAAAAGTGTCCAAGTACCTAATGTCAAGTTGGTTCGCAAACATTAGTTTGTCTAGGTAATCGGAATATGTAAAGAACAAACCTGAGGTTGGAGCTTGCTGTGTAAAATGCAAGCAATCTTAATCACATCAAAGACTCAAGGTGGAATTATGGTTCATGATGAGACTATTTTGTTTCACTGGAGCACCCAGGTCATATAAGGGAGCTGGTTAATAAATGCGAACATCCAATTTCGTTTGGGTAACTAAAAATAATATAAAAAAGGTGAAAAATGAATGGAAAATACCAAATAATAGAAATAACAGAAAAATCAAATTAATTACTTTGATCTAATTTGATTCAAAATATTTTCTAAGTTTTTGACTTAATTTCAAAAAATGATGATGAAAAAAAGAAAGAAAGAAAGAAAAAGGAAAAATTAATTGAATAAAAAAGAAAATTCTAAAACTTAATGACTCGTAAAATTCTCACCTTTATCTTTAACTCATTATATAACTCATTCACAATAATGGTTTTGTCACCTCACTACTCAGAAATAATCAACAGTCGTTCCTTGGACCCATTCTATTTGCATCTTCTCTCACCTAGGTTAGGCCCAACCCACACTCTTGTCAAATATTTTTTGGATAGAGATACACACCAACAAAAATCCTAGCCACCACCAAGATTTATTATGAGAAAAACATTGAAAAAACTCTTTTAAAAAAATGGCCTTTAAAACCAAAATTTGATCACTCACCAACCTTCTTTCAGTGAGAAAAAAGTGAAAAAAATAATTTATTATGAAATAAAAAAGTGAAGTTAGCTATTTTTGGGGGAAATTATTACAAGAACCTTGTGTAACAAAAAAAAAAAACTCATCTAGCAAATTTTGTAAATATTTTATCTAAATATTTTTTTCAAACACCTTTATGAAATATTTAAAAGAAATTTTATGTAACTTATTTAAATTTATAAAAATACTTTACGATTTTTATAAATATTTTTAAACATATTTTAGTAAAATTATCATGAAATTTACGACATAAATTTTTATATAATAAAAAGTCATTAAATAAATATTTAGTTAAATTGTTTTTCGAAATACAACATTAATTTTACAAAGCATAAGGCGGGGAAGATCGTATTCACATTTAGCAATACATTTTTCCTATTTCTTTACTAATTGTTGGCAGTAATAGGAATGCTTTTGATTTGGAGTAGGCAAACAAAGCCAAAATTCTATTACGACTTTTTTGGGGGCGGGATGACCATGTTATAGGTGTGAAGTATTCATTAATTTTATCGATTACTAATTTTTGTCAAAAATCTAGCTGATCAATTTTAGTGGAGTCTTTTCTGCTAATCATTTTTTTTTTCATTTACAAGATTTGAATTCAAGACCTTGTTTAAGAAATCTAAGCTTAATACCACTCAAGTCAACGACATGTTGGTAAATTCTATTGTGACTTAGCGGTACAAAAGTATTTGAGCACTACATATTTGTTCCCCTTTATTTATAATAAGCTAAATTACATTTTTGGTTCCTTATTTTCTCTAATTCACAATTTTGGTCCCCTTATTTTTTTAGAGACATTTAGTATTTCTATTTTTAAAAATTTGCAATTTTGGCCTATCGTCAAATCTTTTGTGTTGACCGTTAGTAGTTTAACGTTAACTCTGATATGTCAATATTGACTTCAATGCTGATTCTGACAAGTCATTTATGTACTGACATGTCATAGTCAATGTTAAATAACTAATAGTTAATGTAAGAGATTTAATGACAAGACCAAAATTGTGAATTTTTAAAAATAAAAGAGTTAAATATCTCTTAAAAAAATAGAGAAACTAAAATTATTGATTAAAAAAAATAGAGCACCAAAAATTTAATTTATCCTTTATAACAAGGTGCCAATTCTTGGTGGGATATCATTAGAGGTGACGCATTCCTTAAGACTTTAATTAATTACCACTATATCTTGCACTCTCGCATCATTATGTCTTTAATAAATTCCTAAATATAATCTAAGTTGGATTTGAATTTGATTAGCGCAGCCCACCCTTTTGATTCATTATTGCTAAGTTGAACCTTGCATTCCGTCCAGGTTCATGCGTGGCTCCTGCCCGCCACAAAAAACACTAACCATTTTGGATTCTGCGTGTTTGTCAGATTTATTTGTTTATTGTGGAAGATATTTACGTTCCACGCGCTTTATGAAAGTTCAGCAGCGCGTGCTTCACTTTTTGAGGGTTGAGGATACATTCAACTGTTCAGAATGTGATTTTAAAAGAAAAATAAAAAATACTATTTTTAAGAAAGAGAAAAAAAATATATATTAACAGTATAAATATTTTTATACTGTTGTTTAATTATAAATTATTATGTATGATAAATTTATTAAATTTGATAATAATTACCTTAAAAATTACAATAAAGTTAATTTCTAATTGATTAATAGTATATAGTATACAACTATTAAACTTTTCAAGAAATATCTTTTTACATTCAGCAAAAAAAAAAATCTTTTACATTAATATTTTTCAAAATAAAAGTAATACATTAATATAAATTTAACATTTATTTGTGTATTTTATAAATATTGTATAATTTTCTTAATTTAGAATTAAAAAAGTTAACTCTCAAATAATTAAATATAAATATTTAAAATGTTGAATAAATTAAAATTATGAAAGTCTTGTTTCTTATTTAACCCGTGTCATTTATTAATTTTTAACTTATAATAAATTTTAAGTAAAAAATACAGTAAATACTGATATGTACTAGTATAAGTTAATTTCAATTAACTGTTTCCAATAGTTACAAGATAAATGTTAGCAATATATTGTCTAAGTTTATTATAAATTACAAAAAATTTGTAAATTTCATTTCTTATTTAATAAATTTCATACTTAATTTTTTAGTTTTAATAAATTTGAATTAATAATAAATAATTTATTAAAAAAGGTGCTAAAAAATTGTGCTGCGAGTACTTCTCGTAGTTGCAATCTTAAACGCAGCGTTTTTACGTTAGGCTTTTAGCAGGGGAGCGTGCGCGTGGGACATTCCTTCGATGAGGGAATATATCTTTGACCGCGTTCTCGTGGGAGGCACGTGACTACAGAAACAAACCCAGTTTGGCTTTACCTTCTCACCTCTCACTGCTCGCTTTTCACACTCTTTCGGCACAACACAAAACCCTTCTTCACCTTCCAATTTCCCCTCTGTTTCTTCTTCGTTCTCCAGCTGATGACGACGTCGTTTGGAGCAGCCACCACCTCAGCGGCGCTCAAGGACCCCAAGGCTCAGATCCCGAGCTTCCATGGCTTGAGGTCTGCATCCGCCTCCGCATCCGCTCTCACTCGCAATGCCCTCTCGCTTCCTTCATCCACTCGCTCTCTCTCCATCATACGAGCTGTTTCCACGGTTTCTCATCTTCATCCCTTTCTTCACTTCAATTCTAATTTTAATTTTCCTTTACTCTGTTCTCTGCTCTCTCATTTATCTCCGATTATTAATTTTTTGAATAGTGAATCATATTACTTTAATTTTTTTTCCTCCAATTTTAGCTTCTCTGTAACTAAAGTTGGATTAATAAACATGCTCAGTTCCGTTAACTAGTATTGTGATAAGTTAGACTCTAGAATGTGGAATCCCAAATTGATAAGTTATTGTGGTTGCGATTTCTCTGTAGCCTGCGAAGTCGGAAGCTGCCACTGAGAAGCGCAGCAAAGTCGAAATATTCAAAGAACAAAGCAATTTCATAAGATATCCTCTCAATGAGGACTTGTTGACAGATGCCCCTAATATAGGTGAAGCTGCCACTCAGTTGATCAAGTTTCATGGTAGCTACCAACAGTACAATAGAGAAGAGCGTGGTTCCAGGAGCTACTCTTTTATGATACGGACTAAGAACCCTTGTGGCAAAGTTTCAAACCAACTTTACTTGACCATGGATGATCTTGCTGACCAGTTTGGGATTGGGACGCTTCGGTTGACCACCAGACAGACGTTTCAGCTCCACGGTGTTCTCAAGAAGGACCTTAAAACGGTGATGAGTACCATTATTAGAAACATGGGCTCAACTCTCGGTGCGTGTGGTGACCTAAACAGAAATGTGCTTGCTCCTGCTGCTCCCCTTCTGAGGAAAGATTACCTCTTGGCTCAACAAACTGCAGAGAACATTGCCGCGCTCCTTGCTCCTCAGTCTGGTTTCTACTATGATATTTGGGTAGATGGGGAAAAGATTTTGTCATCAGAACCACCTGAAGTAGTTTGCGCACGAAATGACAATTCTCATGGTACAAACTTCCCAGATTCACCCGAGCCCATCTATGGAACTCAGTTCTTGCCAAGGAAATTCAAAATTGCTGTTACTGTGCCAACTGATAACTCGGTGGATATTCTCACAAATGATATTGGTGTTGTTGTTGTTACCAACGATGATGGGGAGCCTCAAGGGTTCAACATATATGTAAGATGGATTTAGATAACGGTTAAAGTGAAGGTTTTTTCTACCATTGTTCTAACTGGGACCTTGTAATTATTCTTGCAGGTTGGTGGTGGAATGGGAAGAACTCACAGGTTGGAAAGCACTTTTCCTCGCTTGGCTGAGCCGTTAGGTTATGTACCAAAGGAGGATATTTTGTATGCAGTGAAAGCAATTGTTGTTACACAACGAGAAAATGGGAGAAGAGATGATCGCAAGTATAGTAGAATGAAATATTTGATCAGCTCTTGGGGAATTGAAAAGTTTAGAAGTGTAGTTGAGCAATATTATGGCAAGAAATTTGAACCTTTCCGTGAATTGCCAGAATGGGAATTTAAAGGTTATCTTGGGTGGCATGAGCAGGTTGGTTCTCTAGATGAATGAATAATATTGATGCCTGTATGCCTGCTTGTATGGTCCATAATATTGTTTATTGATGCACACCATTCATAGTGATATAGATTTCGCATGATGAAAGTTGGTGGATAGGATTGACATGTTTGATGTCTATTTATGGATTTAATAGCTGACATGGTGACAATGGAACTTTATACATGCTGTCTTACCTTTAACGTGTACAGTTGTTTCAGTTCTGTTCTACCTGAAATGGTATGCTAAGCATAACATAGTAACCTACAAATTATCTGGCAGATTAGGTAAATGAAGAGTAGAGTAAATTCTGATATTTTTGGGCTTCATAGAATGTAGACTTTTCTTACCTTGTTTAACTGTAGACATGTATATAAATTCTTGCTATGTGACTGTGTGAGAGAGCTGCAGCCATATCTTTTATGTGTGGTTAAGCAATCTGTAGTTGGCTCATTCTTTGGTGTTATTGTATTTGGCTAAAATATTGTTCCACCCCCTTATGCTATATGGGCTTATTTGTTGGATTTCATCTTCCAGGGTGATGGCAAATTATTTTATGGGCTTCATGTTGATAATGGCCGTATTGGTGGAAACATGAAAAAGACATTGAGGGAGGTTATTGAGAAGTATAATTTGAATGTAAGAATCACTCCAAATCAGAATATCATCTTGACTGACATTCATGCTGCATGGAAGCGTCCCATTACAACCACTCTTGCTCAGGCTGGTTTGCTGGTGAGATGTTTACAGCTTAATGTTTACAGATTTTATACTTTAATTGTTTTGTGTTGAACTATGTTAATAAAGTATTTAATTGACTTGTCCCTGCTCACTCGAAATTTGTCATTGCTCAATAACCTTACATTGTGAGTTTCATTTAGAAATCATAATTTACTAATTTAATAGTTTCGTTATGTTGCATTTAGAAACACACTAATTATTAAATATTAATACAAGCGCAACATTTTAGACTACTCCCTCCGGTGTTGAATATAAGCAAAAAAAAAAAAAAGTCTTATGTGTTGGTTTCAAATATAAGCAAATCTAACTAATTTCACCTTAGTTAATGAGACCATCCCGAAAATACCATTCATTTAATTGAGATTCTATTTCCAAGGACTCTATTTTATTCTTGATATCAAGTTCCAATGAAGGGCAGTTTAGGAAAAAAGGTTATTTTCTTAATGGAATTAGTAAAATTAAATGTTACTAACCAACTTTTTTAATTAGTGTAAGTTAGCTTTTTTAGCTTATATTTGAGACCGGAGGGAGTATATCATTACCACAGAGATAACAATTGTAACTTTTAGGTGTGTGTAGAACTGTAGATCTGATTAGCTGCTGCTTTTGTGATGGATCTATTTTTTTTGTGAGCGACACTAGGGAATGTTCTTAATTTTTTCCTTTTCAATTCTCTTTCTGAGTGATGCTTGACACTATGATGATTTGGTGATTGAAATTTCCCTTATTGTATCTGTTGGAACATTGGTTAATTTTTTCCATACTACTCTTGCTTGACATCGAGCTCAATGTTAGTTTGCACCTCCTTTTTACCTCCCTATTTACTATTTTTAATCTCATCTGTAGCTTTTTTTTCCTAATCTTTTCAGTATATAGAAATTTTCATTAGTAAGCCTATAGTGACCTGTTTTGGCTTGAACAGCAACCTAGATTTGTAGATCCCCTCAACATAACAGCAATGGCATGCCCTGCTTTCCCATTATGTCCACTGGCAATTACTGAAGCTGAACGTGGGATACCTAACATTCTTAAGCGGATTCGTGCTGTTTTTGATAAGGTATTGCTGCAGATATATATGACAGTATTGATTTGATGGACATCACTAATCAGAATACTTACAATTAACTGCCTGCAATTCAGGTTGGTCTGAAGTATAATGAGTCCGTGGTTGTAAGGATAACTGGCTGCCCTAATGGTTGTGCTAGACCATACATGGCTGAACTTGGACTAGTTGGTGATGGCCCAAATAGCTATCAGGTTTGTTGATCAGCAGCTCGACCCACTTACAGTTGATACTTGATAGAAAAGTTCAAAGACTATCATGTTCACTTTTTTTTTTCCCCTCTTCTGATGCAGATTTGGTTAGGAGGAAACAAGAAACAAACATCATTAGCTCGAAGTTTCATGGACAAGGTGAAGCTTCTAGACCTTGAAAAAGTTTTGGAGCCTTTGTTTTATTATTGGAAGCAAAGGCGTCAATCTAAAGAATCATTTGGTGACTTCACGAACCGAATGGTGAGTTTTGACTGTATACTTTTTATTTGCATGCGATCAATATTTACTAACTCTTGTTTTAATCTTTAAAATGATTATTATGGTTGTTAAAGTGATTGGTAAGTTTGGCCAAAGTGACTCCTTTTTCTGTTTCTAGGGATTTGAGAAGCTTAAAGAATTTGTTGAGAAATGGGAGGGTCCGGTGGTAGCACCAGCACGCCACAACCTCAAGCTTTTTGCTGACAAGGAGACATACGAAGCAATGGATGAATTAGCAAAGCTTCAAAACAAGAATGCTCATCAGTTGGCCATGGAAGTTATCCGCAATTATGTTGCTTCCAACCAAAATGGAAAAGGTGAATGATTTCACTTACTTAGCCAAGGAAGATGTATGTGATGTTGCTTTGTGGTTGAGAGGAATGGTGGATAGGCAACTGAACACAGCTCTCTGTTGTTACTGTGTGGTAACTATGGGGATAGACTAAACTAATGTTTGGGTTATTTATTAATTTTTATCTGAAACGCCTTTCAGCTAGAATCTTTTGGTTCATCAATATCGAGTGTCTTAACACAAAATAAGCCTTTCTATCATTTCTGTATCAAATTTTGGGTGTTCGACAGCTTGGTTTTTCTTCACAAATAATCTTGCTAGGTAACATCTTTTTTCGATTTTGTGCGTGCTCCAATAAAGTTCATTAATCAGGATTTGTAAATTGCAATCATGTGGTTAGTGATTAATTAAAGATATATGGTGTGGGAACCATATGTGTATGTGTTCACCTGTTCAGTTGTTATTATTATTATTATAACAAAGTTATTCTTGATACATTATTTTACATGAAAGAAAAGTTTTAATACTACTCTTCATTCCTTCTTTTTATTTTTTGTCATTTCATTTTTTCGTTTTGTAACTTTCCTTTTTTCTTGGGATGAGAGTTGCTATGGTACCGTGATGAGAATGGTATTTAAGGTGTGTTGTTAAAGGCTGATTTTATAGTAAATATTTGAAAAATTATTAAATATTAAATATATTTGAAAAATTGTTGCTGGGGTACTGTACGAATGTTTCAGCTGAACCAATGTCGCTTATGATAAGTCTATTTACGTAGTTTTAAAGACAAATGTAGAACACCAAAGTGGAAATTATGGCATATACAACGTCATTGAAAATTCTCTCTATTTGAGCGCACACAAAAAAAGGTTAAAAAAAAAAAA
Source organism: Spatholobus suberectus (assembly GCA_004329165.1). Lineage (NCBI taxonomy): Eukaryota > Viridiplantae > Streptophyta > Magnoliopsida > Fabales > Fabaceae > Spatholobus > Spatholobus suberectus. The sequence continues at coordinate 87,027,112 of CM014731.1, read as the reverse complement.
GAATTCTATTTTTTTCGACTTATTTTTTTGGTTTCTCGAGGCATTGTTTATGGGAATGTAAAAGTATAATAACGAGATTAATTTCTTTTCCCAACGAAATAGAATTATTCAGAGTTTCTTGTTTTTGCCGTCGTACAAAGTATAGGCATTGACAAGGAATTAATTTGAAGTTAATCGTACAACTCTTCCATTGTGAAACAACCAAATTTTAATTGATTTTAACTAGTTTAAAATGTTCTAATCATCAAATTGAATCAAAATCGTTTTATGGTAATGCTCACAACTAGACAACCTTTCAATCATCTTTGCAAAACATATACCATGAGTAATTTCATAGCAAGACCAAAAAATGACACAGATGACGGTCGTTGATGACCAAAAAGAAAAATGTGTTGATTGTTGATCTATTTGTTTGAGTATAATGGTCGGTGTAAAGTAGTTTTGTACTGTCATCTAATCACAAATTATTATTTATTGTAAGTTTGTTAACTTTTATAATACATATTTTAAAAATCATATTAATAGTGATTTCTGATTAGATGACAGTAGAAATTTTTTTACACTGACAGTGCACAACTATTAAACTCTTTGTTTGAGTTATATTTATCTATGTAAATATTAATAATATCTCCAACTCCAAGATCAATTTGTGGTATGGCCTCGGGCCAGTGGTAAAAAATAAAAATAAAAATCACACTTTGATTTTATACAAACTTATGTTTTTCTCATTTTAATTTTTATACTTACTCTATATCCCTATATTATTGTTTCTTTTCATCATATTTAAAATCTTTCCTCTCTTACCTTCTATTCTAGACCAAACCCATTACATTAGTTGAGTTTCAGATAACACAAGCCTTTCAGTAGGGGGCCTTGCTATTCCCACCTCAATTTTTGCTCTTTTCACCCCAAAATTTTTGTTAATTTTTTTTTCTAAAAATACTCCTTAACAGAAATGCGTTTCCGTTATGTATTGTGCATAATGAAAACGTTTCTGTTGTGTTAGGAGGTGTGCACAATACACATCGAAAACGTGTTTTTGTTGTGTATAGAATTTGATACACAACAAAAACACGTTTTCGTTATGTTAATTTTTAAGAAAAAACTAATTAAAATATCAATTAATTACGATAAGTTGCCATTTTTAAGCATAATCAAAATAATTATTATGCAAATTTTCTTTTTTAATGGTAATCAAATTAATTACGATACAATTTAAAAAATATATGATATAAGTTATCATTTTTAATAAGAATCGAATTAATTATGATATAAATTATCATTTTTAATAGTAATTGAATTAATTATAATTCAATTTATGATGATATTAAAAACGGTAATTTATATCATAATTATTTCGATTACTATTAAAAAGGATAATTTACATCATAATTAATTCGATTCTTATTAAAAATGGTAACTTGTATTGTATATTTTTAAAATTATATCATAATTGATTTGATTAGTATTAAAAAAAGGAAATTTGTATCAAAATTATTTCGATTACTATTGAAAATGGTAAATGGTATCGTATATTTTTTAAAACAGAAATTTTCATCAGAATTATTTCGATTACTATTAAAAATGGTAAATTGTATGATATATTTTTTAAAATTATATCATAATTATGATAAAATTTACCATTTTTAATAGTCATCAAAATAATTCTGATGCAAACTTTCTTTTTTTAATAATAGTCAAATTAATTATGATACAATTTTAAAAAATATACAATACAAGTTACCATTTTTAAAAGGAATCGAATTAATTATGATGTGAATTACCCTTTTTAATAGTAATCGAAATAATTCTAATGCAAATTACCGTTTTTAATAATATCATAAATTGCATTATAATTAATTCAATTACTATTAAAAATGGTAATTTACATCATAATTAATTCGAATCTTATTAAAAATGGTAACTTGTATCGTATATTTTTTAAAATTGTATCATAATTAATTTGATTGCCATTAAAAAGAGAAATTTACATAATAATTATTTCAATTATTCTTAAAAATAGTAATTTATCGTAATTAATTAATATTTCAATTAATTTTTTTCAAAAATTAACACAATGAAAATGTGTTTTCATTGTGTATTGAATTTGATACATGACGGAAATGTGTTTCCGTTGTGCATCGAAATTCAGTACACAGTGGAATCCGTTATGTATAGAGGGCGCACCTCCTAACATAACAGAAACACGTTTTCGTTATGCACAATATACAACAAAAACATCTTTCCATCAAAAGGTATTTAAAAAAAAAATAACAAAAAAAATCGGTGTGAGAATAGCAGGGCCTTCCCTAGGTCAAGCACTCTTGGGGCTGAGGTGGATGCCGTGGCCCGACATGATAACATAAGGCCAGACTCGCAAGGCTCCAAGTTTGCAACGGGATGCATTGCAATTTGCACGTCCATATTGAACCCCACACCACACCTGATGTTACTCTGTGTCAATGCCACAAATCTCACAATCCCCACCTAGGCTTAGACCGCCCCATGCAATCGAGTTATATATATCTGAATGAGAAATTTCATAAGGACATTCCACTTTCGCCATTATAATATTTCAAGAGCTATCTCCTAATCCAATTACATCCCCGTTACAAGAATAGTTACGCGTGATTGCAAAAATAGTTAAATAGATTACAGGACAATTAGATCGATGACCTTGCTGATTGGACTGCCATCAAATCCCGTCACCATCACATCCTCTTCTCCTTGTTGTTACTCTGCTGGAATATCCACTCGTTAAAGTATTCTTTTATAGGGACCCCACCACATCCTGAGCACCACATGATTTTCTCCATTGTAGTTGTTACCCCTTACCCTTACATTTGAAAGCACCTTCTATTTCTCCCTTCCTCCAAAGATATATACACCCCAAGGAGTGTTAGAAGAAAAAAATCTTTTTTAGGTTTTAGCCTTACATGGTTTCTCTAAATATTATAGTTTTTTTCACTTGGTTCTTTATTTTAAAAAAGTTGTAATTTAGTCCTTACATTTTTTTTTCATATAGTTCTTCTCTTAAAAATGAGAGACCAAATAAAAAACTTGTGATAACAAATAAAAAAATTATATATATATATATATATATATATATATATTTGGGAATTATATTATAAAATTTTAAAATTAAATTAATTTAAAATTGGTAATATTAGCAATAAAAGACGTATTTAAAGCTGTTTTTTTAATTATAAAATCAGTATTTAAAGCTTTATTATGTATCCATTGTTTGTTTAAGTAGAGATTTAGAGGAAAGAAGTGAGTAAGAAAAGGTAGTTTTATGTTGTTTGTTTGAGAAGAGAAGTGGAGAAGAGAGAAAATATATATGTGGGTTCACTAAAAAAAAAACCTCTCTTTTGTTAGAGAGAAAAGAAAAAAGATGAAATAAAAAATTGTGAAACCTATTCAAAATTATAATTTTAACCTTATTACTTTTTTTTATCTCATAAAATCCATATATATTAAGGGTGTCTTTACAAAAAAAAATCATTTTTTTTCTCTCCACTTTTCCGTCAAACCAAATAAGCAAAGAAAAAATTTAATTTTTTTTTCTCTTTTATCTCTCTCATAATTCTTTAAATCCAAATACCTTAAAAATTTACCTTTTTTCTACTTATTATTTTTTCTCTCTTATTTTTTTTTTCTATTTCTCTCTTTACTCAAACAAAACAATAAAAAGGAAAGCAGGTAAGGAGATTACCGTACAGGACAAGAAATTGCTTTTGCGCATGTTGAAACATTTTTTAATTACTTGCTATTCATTATATTGCATAAAATATATTTGACTTGTCTCGATACTTCCATTCGCAAGATGTCAGGCAACAAGGCAAATTTGCAGTAATGGTAAAATTCTTTAATTTGAAAAGCTGCTACCGCTATGAAGAATTGAATTTTGAAATTTATTGGAAATTCAAATTTGTTAAACAACTTGGCATCTTACAACTTGTTCGTGAGATAAAGACAAAATTATAATAGCACAATTGGTAACGGTAAAATCATGAAACTCTACGAGAGGGAATTAATAAATAAATAAAACGTAGAGTCCTCTCTCTTCCCATTTAATTTATGTTTACACATTTTCCACCCAGAAATAAAAAATTATGCCTTCAAAGCGTTGGCAGGATTGTATTAAAATAAAATAAAATTGGCAGCATTGATGATATTCTAAATAGCACCCTCCATATCAATTAAATAAACTCCGTTTATGTTATGTGCATTATCGATTTGCTGTCAATGCTCCCAGCGCCTTACAAACCTGAAGCTTTCTTTTGGTATAGACCACAAGGTATTTTTTATTGGAGACAATTTTGCTTGAATCGGATAAGATCATTGTAGACAGTAAAACTCTCCCTTCAAATATTTAACATAGTTAATACCCAATACTCGAACTTAAGACTACTAGTTAAGTTAAAATAACTCCAAGCTAGTTGATGTACACGCTCGGTAGTTTACCTATACTATATTTGAACCAAAAAAATGTTTTGGTGGAATATTATCTCATAGTTTTTTTAACAACTTGATTATAAAGTTTATATCTATCATTTTATGTAACTTATTTAAAGTCCTCGCTATTGAACCAATATTAAACCTGTGACTTTTTAATTATCTAAACTCCTTAGCACTAAACCACACTTACAGGAGTTTAGTGAAATAAATCAATCTTTGGTTTAAACAAGTATTTTTTTACTTTTATTTTTGTTTTCATTTTTAATTACAAAAATATTATCTTATTTTTATCTTTTTCTATTTTTTAAAAGTTTATAGGAAATAGTGAAAATAAATTTTTATTATTTTTTATTTCATTTTCTATTTTCCATTATTTCCTATACAAACTTTTGAAAAAAAAAAAGAAACAAAGTGAAAATAAAAAATAAAAAAAGATTTTTTTTTTATAAAGAAACAACACCTTAAATTTTTATAACTTATTTTCAGCCAACACTTCTAGGCTATATATATGTGTGTGTTTGTTTTACACCAATTTCACTTTCCAAGGCACACTTTCCAAGCACGTTCAACATGAACTTTACTCTCACATCTCATTTCCGTTCAATGGAACAAAACGGAAATTCAAACACAGCTATAAAGTTATTGGTTCATGAGTATTTGGTTTAACTTATTTTGAAGAACTAATTGTTACTTTTATCAGTTTTTTGAAAGAGATTTTAAAAAATAAGTAATTATTATTATTTTCAAAATAAACATTTCCAAACATGCATTATATCTAAAAGTAAATTTATATCTCGTGCACTATAAATTTATTCTAAATAAAAATAATAATAAAATATTTTTAAAAATAAATTAGAAAAATATATAATGATAAATTTAGGTAAAACATAAGAATAAACAAATACCTTAATGTTATAAATAAAATATTCATAAATAATTATAAAAAATATTTTTAATTTTTTCAAAAAAAAAGAGAGAAAATAAGAATGATAGTATCATTTTATAAGAGAGAGTTTATTAAAATATTAAGTCTCTCTCAATATAGTGTACTCTAATTAAATGTATAGAAGTGAAGCAATTGATATATAAAATTAAAGACAAAATTTAATTTAAAAAAGTCGAAAGAAATTGATTTATGAATATATGCAGATGAGTTCTAGAGAAAAAAAAAACTAAATTTTAATGAAAAATAAGAAATTATTTTAATAATATAAACAACTAAAATTTAAAAGTAATATAAGTAAAAAGTAATTAATAATTTGATAGCTTTCAAAAAAATAAAAATGATACTAAACAATGAGAAAGTACAAGTTTTAAACGGAAAAAAATATATCATAAGATATTATCTTACCTTTGAGAGTGAAAACTTAATTTTATCATATATAGGTAAATAAAGAAGAACGTGCCCAAATTCTAAGATTTTAGTTAAAAAAAAGTAAAAAAAATAGGAGCTTTCATGCTACCTATCTTGCAAATGATAATATTTTGCTTTAAGTAATTGAAATTCAAGAATTTTATGTGCCAATCTCCTCCCCCTCACCTCTTGAACAGTTTTGTTAATTATTATTATCTTTAGGTTTCTGCTTTATTTACCCTTTAAAGTAATTTTACTTTAAAAAACTTAGTTTGTTATAAGTTATTTGTCACATTGAAAAAAAAATCTAATTTTCTTCTTATTTCTCGATATCTAGCCATTAACTGGAATGAAAGAAAACAATGATAGATTAAAAAATTAATTTAGTCAAATATAACTATATTGAGAAAAATAAGAGTATTGAATGACATTTTTTTTTCAATTCTTGTACAAAATATTAAATAATACTTACCATTTTTGGATGTTTAAAATCAACTCTAAAAGCTAACATTGACATTTTCCGTATTTAAAAAATAGATAGTTAATGAAGTCAAAATATTAAATATTAAATAAGAATACCAAATTCGATGTATTAAGAACTTAAAAATTTTGTTAAGTAGTTAAAACATTTATAAATAGCATCTTATGTTTTTTAAATGGACATTTTTAAAGTACTCTTGATAAAACCCTAACATCAAAGAATTATTATTATCCTCATAGGTCATACCTACCTATCTTTTTTTTAAAGGATATCAATATTTATAATGAACTAGTATCTTAACTTGTACATTGCACAAATAAATATTTATTTATGTAACAAAAATTAATAATAAATAAATACTTCTAAATATATAATATAAATTATAAATTATATAATAATTAAAATTTATAATAAATAAATATTTTTGAATTAATAAATTATATTTTAAATTTATAATATATAATTTATATTATGATACGATGTCATTCTAAATATTGATAATTTATTTTAAAAATATTAAAATTTAATTTAGAACTAAATATATTGAAAATGATAGATTAACAGATATGAGAGATTAAAAAATTTCTAAAAACACTCTCGTTAAAGAATGATAACTAAAAATACTATCGTATAAGATAACTATTCTAATTTATATATAGGTAGAGATGATTATTAAATATTTCTTCTTTATTAATTGTATTAAATATAATATTGTTTTAAATATTATAATAACACTAGTATAATTGATAAATATTTTTTTACCAAAAAAAATCAATAACTAATTAAGAGCTGAACTTAAGTATCGGCATCATTTTCTGCTAATCTCCCTAAATTCAAGGTCTGGTCTAAAATATAGAGCAAAACAGAGGAAAGGGTTCAAACTGAGTAGAATGCTGAATTAAAATCCGTGATAAACAGCTAGTGGTAAAGACAAAAACAGAGGAAAGGGTTCAAAGTGGATGAGTTAATAAAACAGTTGTGATTTCGATATGTGTCCCATCCCCATGCTGGATTTAAACCTATTGGTCCATATCTTACTTACTCCAGCTCTTTATTAATAGTAGTAGTAATTTAATTAATGTATATTTTTTCATCAAAGCTTCTGTGGGTTTTTGTTTCTGTGAAAGTGATAACCAATCAATCGGTACGAGTAGCCCAAGAGAATCTCAGTCACTATTGTGCATGCGAGAGACAAACAAGACAAGAGAAAGGATAAACTTACACAATTTGTATGGTTGTAATTTATTTAACTTTTATCTAAGTTTAAAAATAGCAATACATAATTGTTGCACGTTAATTCATAGTTAAAATGTTAACTGGGCATTATATCATAAAATGGACTATTGTAATAATTCTAAATGTAACAACAAAACTGCACGAGTGACCTATATAATTAAAAAGGTGTCAATTCCACTTAACTCAGTTTAATTGCGACAAGAGGATATTATTAGTAAGAAGAGTGCTATCAACACACTCTTTAACACATTTTTTTGAACACATTTTTATTTATTGGTTAAAATTTATTAAAAATCACAAAATCATGACAGATAATTATTAAATAAGATGTGAAACCCACAAAAGTTTGTGATTTTGAACAAATTTCAATCAATATAAGAGAGTGTGTTCAAAAAAGTGTGTCAGAGAATATATTGCTAACATTTCTCTTTATAAAAAATATTACTACTACTATTAATATATTCTCATCCTAATTTTTAATATATTTTTTAAAATATTATTTTTTAACATATTATTTATAATTAATTAAGATTGATAAATTATGTTGAAATTTATTAAATAGAAAATGAAATTTAAATAATTCCGTAAATTTTAATTAATAATAAAAAATATATTATAAAACATGATAAAATACGTTGTTAATATTTTTCTTTAAAAATTTTCCTTTGAACAAAACAAACTTCAAACTAAAGTGTGTATTCGCTCATCGGTCAAATTATTTTTATGTTTTGTCATTTTTTTGGTGTACAATGACAACAACAAAGTTTGAAGATAGGACTTTATGTAAATTACTCAAAATCCCTCACCATTAGACTGACCATAGTGAGTTTTTTGTCACTTCTTTTAACATAGTTTACGTCTAAAAAAAATATCAAGTAAGAGAAATTTTATGATATAAATATTAATTTATATTAAAGAGACCAAATAAGTATATGAAATTATTCATGTTATATAAGTTCTGGGATTTTTTATGACATTTGTGTAGTTTGTTTTAAAATTATTAAAGTAGTGTAATTTTTTTTAATAAAAAGATAAGTCGTATTTCATTTTCTGCACTACAAAACTGGCGATCGCTATTATGAATGTCCGAAGTTATTACTTAATTTAATTTTAAAATTATCATAATATATATATTTTTCAATTTACTAATATGGCTTAAGTCGTATTAAGTGGAAATAATTTGCTTTATTTATATTTCTAGTCGTTTACAAATCACCAAAAATATTTACGGTTGTCCCAAACCACCAAAAATTACCTATATTCTGTTTATATATATATATATATATATATATACATAGGGGCAGGTCCGTTGACACCAGGTGTAAGAGTTAGTCAAATTACACCTTCAATAACTTTTTGTATAATGCAAATTTAACCAATCTAACCGTTGAATTTGATGTTCTTATTAATTAGATTAAGTATGCAAAATTTCATACAATTCTAAAATTATTTAATAGTTCATTCAATCACTTTATTTTAACGTACAATATGATATTAAAATATATGTAAATATTCAATATTAGATAACATATTTAGAAAAGTCCAAATGATGTGAAATTTGATATACATAATCATAAAGATAATATCATCAAATTCAATGGTTAGATTGGTTAAATTTGTATTATACAAAAAGTTATTAAAGATGTAATTTGACTAACTCTTACACTTGGTGTCAACAGATCCTGCCCTATATATATATAGTGACTATGGTGATCTCATAAGAAGTGATTAATTGAGTTTTAATCTCAGCACAAATTTGTTTTAATTATGGTCCAAGGGCTATCATTGAAAGTTCTCATTTTCTCATTGTAAAAGTTTTTCATTTGAAACATTTCCCATATATATATATGAGATTTGCTAAAGTACACTCACTTTATTTTTAGTTAAAGTACGTTAACAAGATATAACTAATGATTATTTTAAAATACACCCACAATACTCCAACTAAAAAATAAGTGAGTACATGTTAGTAACTGCTTGTGGGGTTTGCTAACATACACGTCACTTGTTTTTTCGTTAGAGTACGTTACCAAGTTATAACTAGAATTATCTTAAAATACACTAGTGATGTTAATTGAGTCCTTAATCTTTTCATTTTTTTTACTATGATGTTAAATTGCTTTGAATATTTCGTTAACTTATACGAAATATTTCTTAGTAAGACTCAATTAAAAAAAATAGTATAGGGACCTCATTAAAAATTATCTAAAATTTAAGGGCCTACTCAATAGTTTAATCTTATTTTATTTTTTTATCTTGATTTTGCCTTTGTTTTATTTTTAAAAAAGGGAAATTATAGAAAGGGGCAGAGAAGCATTTTTCAATATTCAAATGTTGTCGCATTATTATTGTGTGACTAAATTGTTTTTTTGGTCCTCCTATAATTCTCAATTCGTGATTTTAGTCTCCTTATTTTTAATTCTATAATTTTAGTCCCCCAAATTTTAAAAATATTTAATTTTGGTCCAACCGTTAAATATTCATTTGTTGACTGTTAATGCCTTGACGTTGACTATGACGTGACATTAGTCTATTAAATATTATCTACCACATATTTACTCTAATGCCACATCATAGTTAACTTTGAGGTATTAACAATCAATAGATGAGTATTTAATGGTTGGACCAAAATTGCAAATTTTTAAAATTTAAGGAACTAAAATTACAAAATTAAAAATAAGTGAGAAGTATTTACTTGTTTTATTGATGACTAATCTCTACCAAAGAATTTGGCTAACCACTTTTACTGAGGTATCTTCTCCTACCACTTTTTTTATTTACAAGGCTCAAACCTAAGACTTTATTAGACTAATATAATGTTAGTAAATTAAATGTTAAATTATTGAGCAGGTCCCTAAATTTGTAAACAATTTTATTTAGATCCTGTACTATTTTTTTTAATTAAGTCCTTAATCTTTAAATTTGTTTTAATTTGGTCCCCAAGGCAAACGACAATAAGACGGAAGTTAACTCCAGGGACTCAATTAAAAAAAATCAAAAGATTAAAGACTCAATTCTAAATTTTTATAGTATAAGGACCTAATTAAAATTACCTAAAAGTTTAGTCACCTTATCCCTTATTTAATATTAACACTTTAGTTATGTGATTCATAATTATCTCTCTTGTTAACACGTTTATGCTACTTTAAAGTGACGCCAGAGCTGTCACCAGTTATCAAATAGAGGCCAGGGGAGGGGAGGTCTCTCATTTTTCATTCTCGTCTTACAATTCAGTTTTATGTGAATTACATTCATATTTCTTAAGGTTTAATAAAATTATATTTGACTTTCTATTTTATCTTATATAAACTTATTTTAATATATATAACGACATTATATTATATACTTTTTTATGAATATAATTTTTTTCTTAATTTTGATATTATTATATAAATTAAAAGAAATTAATGCAAAGTATAATAAAGAGAAATAAAGGGTACAATTTGAGTAAATCACCAATTTGGTCCTTAAAATTATAATAGTTAGTTAAATTGATCCCTAAAATTAATAAAATGCCAAAATGGTCTTTGAAATTATAAATTATCAATCAATTTAGCTTCTAAAATTGTAATTGACAGTCAAATTAGTCATTGAAATAAATAAAATGGTCCTTGAAATTATAATAATATGCCAAATTGGTCCTTAAAATTAAAAAAACTTAGTTACACTTTTTGTCTCCAATTTTTAAAATTTTACGAACTATACCCCTAAAGTTTAACGTTAATTGATCATAATGTTAATGTGACAACTTTAAATTTTCATACATTTTGCCCATAAAGTGCAATTAAGCCTTTAGTAAATGATAAAAATGATGGAGATAAGATTTGAACTCTTGATACCTTGTTCCACTACTACCAAAGTTACTAAATCATTTAGCTTGTTTAGTTTAGACTAAAATAGAATTTCGGTCCTTTATTTACATTTTAGGTTTCAATTTGGTCCCTTAAGTTTAAAAAGTTTCATTTTGGTTCCTTAAAGTTTCTTTGTTAGATCAAATTGATCATTTCGTTAGTTTTTCACACTAATTTGGTCAACTTAGTGATAAGTAACAAACTGTGAAAGATGCCATGTCAGCCAAATTTGACATCGTTAGTGTCAAAAAATGATGGAAGGACCAAATTAGTCTAACAGAGACATTATAAAGGATCAAAGTAAAATTTTTAAAACTTAAAGGACCAAACTAAAACCTAAAATGTAGATAAGGGACCAAAATTCTATTTTAGCCTTAGTTTATATGTAAAACATGTATTATATATATCATTACTGCATTTGTTAATTACACTTTAGATTTCCTAAGTATATATTTATATTTGTATAAAAAAATTAAAAGTTAAGATGGTAATTTATTTATTAAATATTTTATTTTAATTCTAATTATATAAATTTATACATTATACAAATTTATTTATTTAGTTATATAATATTATTATTTATAATTATTTATACATCTTCCACCCTTTTATTTGTAGGATAGTTGTTTAGAAATAAAAATATTTAATAAATAAATTTATAAGATATTGTATAATTTTAACTAATAAATAATTTGATATAATTTTATAAATATTTGTATAATTTAGAAATGTATATAATTAAATTAAAAATTTTATCATTTTAACTTTTAATATTTTTTCATACTTTAAATTTAAATGTACACTTGAGGAACCAAATGTGTAATTACCCAATGTGAAAATGATATATATAATATATTTTTTATGTATAAATTAAACAAGCTAAATTACTTAGTGGTTATAGTGGTTGTAGAGAATTATGCAAAAGTCAAGGGTTCAAATCCTATATTTAATACTTTTACCATTTTATAAAGGCTTAATTGTACTTAAGGGGCAAAATGCGTGAATTTTTGAACGTTAGGACAAATTTGTAAAATTATATAAGATTAAGGTTAAAATGCATAAAAAAAAATTTAAGGGCAAAATTCACACATTTTTAAAAGTTAGGAGACGTGTAATTAAGTTTTTCTAATTTTAGAGACCACTTTAACTGATTATTATAATTTTAGGAACTAAATTAATTGTTAAATTTACAATGTCAAGAACTATTTTGTCATTTAGTTAATTTCAGAGATTAATTTAACCGTTAATTACAATTTCAAGGACTAAATTAATTGACAATGTATAATTTCAAAAACTATTTTGGTATTTTATTAATTTTAGAAATCAATTTAACCAACCATTACAATTTCAAGGACAAATTTGACTATTCACTCGGCACAATTTTGTTAAATTTCAAGAAATGTATGAATGATTTTTCTTTCTTTTCTCATTGTTATGTTGAATTCTCACTATGAGACCTTTTCCCCCCCTTCTCGTTCTTGTTCCGTGGCTTCTGTATATCTCCCGAGAAGTGAGAACCGCAAGTTGTGTCAGTCCAGCCAAACAATCTTTCGAGGCTAGTGTTCAGTGTAAAAAGACAAAAAGCAACGGCAGGAGGGAATGGGAAAACAATAATCTATAGGAACCACTGAATCACAGATGCTCTGAATAGGAATTTCAAATCTGAACTTCCACGTTAAGGTCACGTTTTATACACAGAATCTATTGATATCGGTTTAAATTACTTTTTTTCGAATGAGATTTTAGGATTCTTAACAAAATTTATTAAATGTGTTTAGTTATTATTTAATTTTTTAAGAATATTACATTTTCCTTAATTATCATAAAAAAATTATAATTAGAGTTTAAGTACTATGCACTATTAATATAAAAAATTTTACACTATTAACCAATCGAAAATCAGTTTTAGTGTAACTTTTAGGTGATTATTATTAAAGTTAACAAACTTACCATACATGGTAGATTGTGATTGCATAACAGTATAAAATTGATTACATTGTCAGTTCATAACCTATTTTCTCTTATAATTAAGGGTTAATATATATTTTTAATCCTTGCAAATAGGGTAATGTTTATTTTTAATCACTCAAAAATAAATTATTTTTTTAGTTATTCATTTATGAAAATGTGTCACATGTAGTCCTTATTTCAAAAATGAGAAATCAACTAGAGATAATTTTTTTATGTAGAACAAGTACCACATCTAATACATTTTTATAAACAAAGGACAAAAAGGAATCAATTTATTTTTGAGGAATTAAAAGTTTAAAACCAAACATTAACATATGTACATGGACTAAAAATGTATTCAACTATATAATTAATTATGTTATTTCTATTTTAAAAATAAAGAAAATTATTTCAATTTATTTATGAATTATTTTTTTAAAATATATATATTTATTTTTTACTAAACTTAATTTTTTAATTTCATAATACTTTAAAAAAAATATTAAAAAAATCTTTATATCAAATGTCCTTAATTAAAGAAAAGACTTTTTTATTTGACATTTCGATTGAAGCAGGTATTATTAGTAAGCACCCAACTGTGCCAAAAAACAAAAAGAAAAGGAAAAAAAACTAAAAAGATTCTGTCAATTAAATATTTCCAAAGGAATAAGATACGGATTACGGAACTGGGGTGATAGCAAGATGTCATTAATAATAAGTCTTCTTAACGAATATTTTAAAAATATTAGGAAATATTTAATATATTTTTATTAAAAATATATTAAATATTTTTAAAATCTTAAAATAAATATTAAATATTTTATATATTTATTTAATAAATATTTTCTTTTTTATTTTTAACCAATAATGCTGATGAATATTTGTCTTGTTACTAAAATAAAGTTTTATAAATAAATATAAAAATGCTAATAATGTCTTATTTTTTAAGGAATTAAAATAATTTTTTTAAAAATATCACACTTAGGATTGTGAATATATTGCTTTTATAATAATTTTTAATATAAAACATTATTATTATTATTTTAATTATATCATTAGAACACTTTAATAAGACTTATAAATAAATATACTAACTAAAAGGATCTTACCAATTTGTGTCTTTTAAAATTTAGAATTAAGAAATTAATAAAAAGAATTTTTTAATTGTAATAATATTAAAATATATTAAAAATAAGGGTGAGAATATATTAATAGTACTAATATTTTTGAATAAAAAATTAGTTAAATTAATTAGTAGGTTCTTAAATTATTTAAAAAATTTTAATTAGGTCCCTAAACTAAAAAAATTTGTAAGTGGGTCTTTAATCTTGTAAAAATTTTGTATTTAAGTCTCTAAAATATTGAAAATCGTCACAAATTGTTATTTTCTAGCATTTTCAAACAATTAGAAACTAACATTAGGAACTCAATTATAAAATTTTTACAATATCAAAGACCTAATTACAAATTATTTTAGTTAAGGGACCTAATTAAAAAATTTTAAACAGTTCAGAGACCTACTGATAAAATTAACCTAAAAAAATGTGGTGTTCAGTTATCATTTTCCTAATTAAAATTAAGTAAACCCCCCATTTTAGTTATTGAATGAACTTATGAGGTGCTGTCATAGCAATTTTTGGAATTAGAAAATATCAAATAAATCTTTAAAATTAAAATTACTATTATCTTAATTTTTGAAATGTATTACTTACTATCATCATAGTCTTTAAATTTTATATCTTATTATTATTATAATCCATAAGAAAGTTAACGGCAAAAAAATCATGACTAATAAATTTTAACTTCAGAAATTTATTTAACATTTTTTTAAACTCAAAAATTACTATAACAATGTCTCACAAATTCAAAACATAAAACGAGAGTTTATTACTCAATTAAAACTCATTTGATGACTAATGTCTAACGGCTAGTGTGAGATTGTGTGCGTTGAAAAAGAAGTAGTACTAGTAGTTAAGATAAAGAATCCAAAATGCTTTCACCTTTGACGGCACGGAGTAGTTATTTACGATCTCATTTAATCACTGATTAATGAGTGACTGACAACAGGTGAGAAACAGTATGACAAACGCCTTGTTATGTGTGACTCCCTTCAAAACATGCGCTGACAAAGTCACGCAAATTCAAAATTAAAAATGTGTTTCTACAAGCACATACTAGCCAAATGTGCATAAACAACCGCGACTTTGCCTAACATGATTGATAGTGATCGTTTATTTTAAAGTTTAATAAAGTTAATTTTAAACTATTGAATGTAATTAAAATATAAATTTAATAGATATGTATCATTAGCGGAAAAGTTTTTATATTTTTAATTAATAAAAATTACTTTTTGTATGATTTTTAAGATAATTACTATAAAAATTAGTAAATTTATCATATATAACAATTTATAATTGAACAAAAGAGTAAATTTTTTTATACTGTTAGTGTATATATTATTTATTCTTAAATATGTTTAAATTAATTTAATACTAAATTACATTAAAATGTAATTTTTATTAAAAAGTGTGAAGTTAATTTTTTACTGTCAAAACAAATGAAGACTAAGATTTTGTAAATATGTTGTTTCTAAACTTCTTTTTATTTTTCTTTTACAGTTATAATTTATAAATTAAGAAAAATAATTAAATTATTTATTTATAAAGAAATTATGTTTTTATTTCATATTTTTAGTTTGACATTTATATAGTTTTCTATAATAATATAATTAAGAAATAATAATTAATATTATCCTAAAAATCAAAGTGATAAATAAATTAAAAAAAAATTGACATACAATTAGAGGTAGTATCACAATTTAAATTTGCATTGAAATAGAGATGTTAATATGATTCTACGTGTTCATAGATATGTAATAAAAAATAAAATTTATTAAGAAATATTTATTATATCAAAAATATAAAAATCATTCAATATTTATTTTTAAGTAATTGAAAATAGCTGATATAATTTATTAACATTTAATACTTTCATATTATGTGCTCATAAACACGTAATAAACAACTCCTTAATTAAATTAGTTTTACTAAAAATATGTAAAGTTAGCATATCGTCTTTATTACTTAAAAATATTTAAACATTTTTAAAACTTTTGAATATTAAATACTTTAATTTAATAATTTTAACATATATTTTATATTTACTCATGTTAAAAATTCTAAGAAAATACTAGTGTAGTTCTTATTCATTTCCAATAAATTCTTTTAACATTGGGGGTACTTTTGAATAAACTTATTTCAAGAAAAATATTCAAGTATATCATTATCTCACCCTATTACTCTTTCAAATGATTAGGGATGATCATGAATAAATAAACATATCTGTTTATATTATTGTATATTTATTTATGAGTTTAATAACTAATTTTAATAAATATTTCTATTTAATAAATTAATTTAATAATTTTCAATTAAAATTTAAGTTTTAAGTTTTAATTTTAATTAATTTTTATTTTCAGCTAATTTATTAGTTAGTTTAATTAAATATAACCTTTAAATTTTCTTTTCTTTCAACAATATCTATTATGTATTTTGGGAATTTTATTATTTTTTTGAAAAACCATTATTGCACGTACTCAACTTAAATTAAAAAGAGGGCTAATCACGTAATATAAACAATTAAACGATTAAGAAAATATAAGCTGTCCTTCATACTAGTTGCATTTGTTCTTGTGAAAAAAAAATTAAATAAAAAACTAGTTGCCTTTTTTTTTTTTCTCTGTTTTTAAAAGGTGTTAAGTTTGGTTTGAATAACACGTGCACCTTTGATTTTTGACAGTTTAAGATTTTGAATTTGACTTCTAATAAATTATTCAACATTAAGATTGAGGTTTACCATATGCGCATACGCTTAATTTCAATATAACTCATTTAAAAGAAAAATGTAAAATTATAATCGTTTATAAAAAATGTTATTAATTCAAATCTAAAAAAACAACTGCAGGACAATTAAGTTTATGATACATACAAGCTAATTAATCTCAAATTCAAAAAACACAGTGATTACTACCAAGAATAAATAAATAAATAAATAAATAAAGTAACTAAATTGGATTGAACAAATCAAATAAATGTTTAATGAATATACATTGTTAGTGTAAAATTTTTTACACTATTAACCAATTAAAAATCATGTGTAGTTTGACTTATAAGATAATTATTATTAAAGTAAATAAAATTACTATACATGATGATTTGTAATTAGGTAATAGCATAAAAATGCTTTACATTGTTAGTGACTTGATGTATATCCTATTTTTTTCATAAAATAATCGGTACACCAAAAAAAGAACAAATAAAATAATCTCGAATATTGAATAATAGTCTACAGCACCACTTTATAAAACTTAATAATGGTTGTTCAAGTAAAAGTAAAATGTAACTCTAAACGCATTATACTTGTAATAATAAGAATTTAAATTTTAAAAGAATCTTTTTTAGAAGATATTACTTATTTATGATCTTCGATCACACTGTTTTGTTTATGCAGGCACCTGATTAAAGTACAAAAAAAAAAAGAAGCATGCCATTTCCTGATCACAATTCACACACATGACGAGATAAATTAAGTTGAGACGAAATAGATACTATTTCAATTTTTTTTCTTTTTACTAGATTTAAAACTCATGTGTTTACACGTTTGTTTGGTCCCTGAGCAAATATTGGCAGGAAAGGCCGTATTATTTCATTTTCGGACCAAAGAAAGACAATACTTACCTCCATGACATGCCAGTATGACTTCCCTTATTCAATTGAATATAAATAGTTTTAAAACTTGTCTATCTAAAGCACTACTCATTTTTAGTCTATACATGATTCACATAAGTATATTATTATGATTTTTTTTTTCTTCCTCTTATATACATGATTCACATAAAACTTATGATTTTTCTTCCTCTTAGTCTGTACACGTGAATATAAGATTCTGTTTGAATAAATTTTTTCATAAACATTTATAGGAGAGAAAAAAAAAGAAAAATAAATTAATTGAACTTCTCACATAAACAAAAATTAACTTATAGGATAATGGTTAATAAAACAAAAAAGTGAAATTCTTTGATGGAAAACATAATCTTTAATGTCACTAATATATTTTTAGAATTTAATTAGAATGTATTGACATTATCATTAAATCATAAATTTTTATGCATAATAAGATTGTTAACTTTTATAATAATTGTTTTAAAAGTTATATTTAGAGTAATTTTCAATTGATTGACTGTTTAAAATTTTTTTACAATAATAGTATATCAAAATTAAACTTTATATTTTTATTATAATTTTCAGTGACAATAGTAAGCAAAAATAATTTATATTTTACAATTTAAATGATCACATTGTAATTTAAAAATTATTATCGTTAACGAATAGCAAAAGAGCAAGGAAAAAGAAAGGTATTTTGAGAAAGGATAAAACAAAAATACAATACTATATATATTGTTAGTGTTGTTTTTTAATTATTATTGAGCCAAAATATCAACTTTCATTGAAAAATAACACTAACAATACGTACAATAATAGAGATGTCAATCAGACTTATATCTGGCGAGTATTCATAAAAATTACTCCTAATGAGTAGAAAATTTATGCATTAAATGAGACTGCGTAATTATCCACAAAATTTTGCAAATATAAGTATAAATGCGGATATTATTATAATACTCAACTCTACTCATATTTGCATAATGTATTTATTATAATTTATAGTTAGAATATAAAAGTTTTTTAAATAATTTTTAATCAAGTAAAATTATTTTGTTTGTAACGTTTAGCTTTAAGAATTTAATTGTATCCAAATCTAAGTATGAAGTATCCCATGAGTAAAAATATAAATATTAAAATTGTTATCTAGTTGTACACCAAAAAATTAGCCACGTAAACATAAATATAAATATAGATTTGAATTTAATGGCTATATATTATCCGTGTAAAAAAAAAATTTACTCAATCACAAATTACTGTTGATATGACTTTTAGAATAATTATTATAAAAATTAACAAATTTACTATATATAATGATTTATGATTGAATGATAGCGTAAAATTATTTTACAGTCTCATTACATAACCTATTTTTCCTATATATTTTTGCAAGTAGGGAGAGACATGAACGAGTGACGGTGCCCAAATTTTTAACCTATTGTGTTGTTGTATGATAGTGCATGTTTGTAATTTGAAAGAAAGCTTTTTCAAATTCCCGTAAACAAGCGAGGAGTGTCCGACGTTGGAAATAAATAGGGAGAAACCCCAAGCAAAAAGCACCAAACAAACGCATACTAACCATAAGCATAGTCATTAGCAACACACACTTTTTCATTTGAAATCTCTGTTCCTTCCACTTCACGAGGTTGCACGCCAACCACCTCTTTATCACTTACACCTCCAGGCTCCACACACACACACACGCGCGCGCACTCTCTGTCTACTATATATCTCAGATACTATTCCTTTCAACTAGTTTCTATTGCATGAGATTGAAAACATGGCGACGGCAGCATCAAGAAGACCCAAGTGGCGCCACCACCCGCCTCCTCCTCCGACGCCGAGGATCCTGCACTTCCCTCGCCGGAGACCCTCTTCCCAGCGGGACCTTAAAGGCAATACTAATAGACTGGGGACTCTGATTGATCGAGAAAGACGTGCACGCGTTCCAATAGTGGTGTTGGACAACAGTGGTGATGGTGAGAGGAGGAGAGAGAGAGTTGAAAACAACAGCGAGAGTCCGCATGGGTGGGCGTTGGAGGAAGAGAAGTGGAAGTTTCAGGCGGAAATGTTGAGGGCGGAATGTAACTTGTTGAGGATGGAGAAGGAGATTGCGGTTAAGAAGTTAGAGAGGACCCGTGTTAAGATGGAGACAACTCTAAGATCTGCACTTCACACACTTGTTTCTGTTAGTGCCTCTTCTCTCTTTCCCACTCCAAATTTTGTTATTATTTTCTCTTCAACATTAACTTGTCAAAAATAAAAATAAATACAGTATGATCAAATCAATTTGAGAGGTGTTTCTAAATTTAGCTCCAGGGAATGTCTTATTTCAAGTTTGTTATGATTTGTTCGTCTAATGTATGTTATGTTGCATGTTTTAAGGCTTGTTGTCCCAAATTTTGAAAGTGGGCTGGATATTTATTTTGTAGGAACATCTTCCTTTTCTCTGATTTTCTGAATAATTGAATAGTTTTTGCCACGGTTGATGCTCTGGGCTTATTTTGTTTCAAGTGGGCTAATTGTATTTACTAGTTTTCAGTGATTTTCACTTCGCTTGTCTTCTTGCAAGATTCTATCGTTTTATCTCTATTTTTCTTAATGTGATGGTTTGTACCTTCTGATCTTTGACTTGCAAAGTGGAATGCAGGGAAGGATCAAGATTTGTGAAGGAAAGAAAGTTGATATGGTTTTGGATGAAGAGATTCATGACTTGACGAAGAAGCTTCAGAGATTGCATAGGAGATCGAAAGTTAAGGATTTAGGGGCAAGGAATAACAGAAATTTTGACAAGCAAGTTTCTGTTCTGCGGAGGCGACTGGAGAAGTTTGGAGGATCATCGGATGAGATATATTTGAGGGAGTTTCAAGAGATGGAAAACATAAGCTTGTCAATTAAAAGAAGTAGCAGAATTGATGATAGCATTGTTGCAAGTGGGAAACTAAATGTAAGTAAGAAAGTAACCATAGTGTTTTGCCCCTCAACCCATGTTTTGAGTTTTGATTAATCTTTTACCTTTAGAAATTCTTAGGATCCATTTATATAGCTTTTAGTAAAATTAATTTTGAAAGTGTTGATGTTAAAATAATTAGTTTGTGTTTGACAATGATATTTTAAAAAAGAGTTTAGAAGATCTTTGTAGCATTAATGTAGTTTTTTTTTTACAAAAAATAAAAATTGTGGGCACTGTACTTAAAAGTAAAATCAATTTAACTCAACCTAAACCCTAAACATTTTCACATGTTACAAAGTCAATTCTATTCACTGCAAAATTGATTTTGAGGAGGAAAAATATTTGCTAAACGAGATACATTACTTTACAAAGCAATTAATATTGCTGCAGATGGGATTCTTCAAGCAAACAAACAGGCACTTATCTGTTTGATTGTCAGGATAATGTAAAAGGAAACCATGGTGTTTTTGTGTTATGTTTCTAAAGAGTGAAATTTCCATCTCCAATGAGCTATCTAATTCAAACAGAGACTAATTGTTGATTTATTCTATGTATTTTGTCCAAGCATGCCACATATGGCATTTTGTTTTTCTCATGTTGTCTTTTGTTGTTATTTTGGTGTTGTCAGGCATTTTGTTTTTCTCCTGTTGTCTATTGTTGTTATTTTGGTGTTTTCTTCTCATCAATTTAAAAAATTTACAGGTGGACATTCTGAGGAGGAAAATGGAGGGATTGTCCAAGGGGATATTATTACAGAGAATGGAGGAAGAGTATAATTCACTGCTGTCCACTGCTAGTAGTTCTCTTGCCAGTTCTGGTTCAACTTCCAAGAGAGTTGAATTTCAAGATTCATCTTCCATACGAGTACCTCATCAGGCATATCCTTGATTTCTTTGCTCATCACTAGTTGATAGTAGGCTATTGTTAACAATTAGTGTATACTACACACACACAATGTCTGCTACAGGGAAGCTACAGCTAATCTTGTTTAATCCGACTAAAAGAAATCCCACCACCAATAGGAAAATCTGGACATGAATTAATTTGACTTATCTTAGTGTAAAACGCAATTTTCTTGACTAACTGAATTAAAAGAATGAATTCTTACCAAACTTTGGATTGACAAATCTTGCAGGAAAAATTGTCTTGTGAAGGGAATCCGTGTTCAGGACATTGCAAGACTATTGTACGAAGAATTGTAGAGCAAGTTAGAGTAGAGACTGAGCAATGGTCCCAAATGCAGGAGATGTTAGGTCAGGTGAGGGAAGAGATGGAGGAATTGCAGGCTTCTCGAGATTTTTGGGAAGATCAGGCCCGGCATTCTGATTTTCAAATCCAATCCCTTCACAATGCTGTAAGATACCGTTATCTGTTTCCAGTTGTTCTATATTTCCCATTTCTCAGTTTTCCCTCGAGTTTTTGTTCCTTAAGCAATACTTGTAAGCTTCATAATCTTTCTAAAATAACTTGCTTTCTTCCATGGTTCACCAACATTGTTCAGGTACTTCACTGAGCACCATATATATATATATATATTTTACACTTTTTTGCTAACGTATAGACTTAACTAGTTGTCTTATTTGACAACTATCAATGTTTGGACTTTATGATCATTATCAATGCTTACATATTTTTGTTCTGATGATCCCTTTCTTTCCCTTTGAATCAAAATTTGAAAGAGAAAATTCTGGGCATTCACACCTGGCTGGTGGAAAGCATAAACTACCATAAATAAAATAACCGTGAAAATGTTTTATTTTTGGTGAGAAAGAAATTGGTAGTTATTATACATTTATACCTACAATAACCAATTGGACTTGTTAATTCATTTGACTTCTGTAAGCTCAGCATTAGTGTACCTGACATGTTTAAAATGGCATTTCTAGTGACTCATCACTTTTGCATTGTGTACGGATCTCATGTCACAGAAAAGAAAAATAAAATGAATTCATACTTGAGTTTTTGGCAGATTAAACATGAGGTTTTGTGGTCTATTGGGTGATGCTCAAAAGGCCCAAAACATGTGCTTACCTTGCATTTGGTCTCTTAATGTTGGCACTAAACTTCTGCTTTCTTTCACAGGTGCAAGAATGGAAACAAAAAGCTCTTTCATCTGAAAGTAAAACAAACGAGCTTGAAGCAGAACTCTCCACACTCCGTGGTGATCTTGAAAGATTGAGGAAGGAACAGAATGCAGTTAAGGGGACCAAATGTTCCCCCATTCCCGTGGACACACAGAATGAGTTGGAGAAGCGAATAGTGGTTTGTTGCTCAAAGGAAAATAATAACGTTACAGAAAATAGCAAGCATAATGATATTTTAAGGAATGCGGAAAGAAAAGCACATGCTGCTAGAGGTGGATTCTTAGCCCCAAAACGATCACCACTCCGAGACATTGGGAACTCATCATTGTTAATGAGACAGAATGGCAAAGCAGTTTTCCCTTTGCGCTGCCATCTTTCTTCAGATGTTGAGAAAATTTACTAGTGACTCACTAACTCATCACTTGAATGTAGTAGGCCATAAAATTACATATCCTAACATAATCGGGAGAAGGTGCACAATGAATCAATCAGGGGTTTCATGTTTTAAGATTTGTGGTTCGAGATCTTTCATGTAATGCTATATGCCTAGAGAAATAAGGCCAGCATTCTCAACGTCTCAGGTTGATGTAACAGGAGATTTCATTTCTTAAAAATCGTCACAGGTTTGTTACCCTACTAAGGTACCAAATTAGTGAATGGGGAGATTGGCTTTCCTTGCTCCATCATCATGGATGACCAGTTTGCAACCTTGCACTCATGTACCATTTAATAAGGGTTCTTTTGTATCTTTGTATTATTGAATGATAAAGATGTGCTAGCGATATGTTATTAATTAGCTAAGCTATTTTTATTTTAACCACTGTAATTAAGGCCTTTATCTCTCCAGTCCGGTGAGTACCTTGGAGTATTTCTACAAGTTCGAATCCTTCGAGCCGACCATTTAGCTAAGCTAGTCCATTATTCTAATTGGAAAGTTGGTAATCGATCCCTTGGATTTAGTGCTTCATTTTGAAAAATATTTACTGGTTTGTAGGGAATTTTGTTATGCTGGGTTGACAATTGTCGTCTTGATTCCAGGTTGTTTTCCACACATTAACGTGAAAATGCAGAATATCTCTCCAATTTGTAATTATATGAATGTTATTGAAATATAAATAGGTAGATTGATGAAAATTACTTGATCTCAAAGACTGTTAATATGTTTTCTTTTCTTTATTTTAGTAACAAGCATTGAGGAAGATTATGAAAATTGCTGACTTTTTTTATTGAGAGTTAATGTGATAACATTCCAAAATCCACTAGTGTCAGTTTAGTAGTGAGAGTTTGGATAATATACACACAGTCATAGATTCTAATTTTGTTGTTGTCATTGTATATAAGAAAAATGTGATTACATTCTTAAAAAAAAATAAAATAGAGTTAATGTGATTAGTTTGAGAAAATGTTTTTTGTTTTCATTTTTTTCACTTTATTTTCTGTTTTATTACACACAAAAAAAACTATATTTTCTACTTTTAAAAGTTTGTATAGAGAAAAGTGGAAACAATTTTTTTATATATATATTTTCTATTTCCACTTTTTCTTATACAAATTTTAGAAAATAGAAAACAAAAAATTAAAACAGAAAATGTTTTCTTAAATCAAACCATCAAGAGCTCCATCAATGTTGATATACGTGTGCAGAGAAATGGGTATGCTAATGGAAATTGTTTGATGAAATGTATTTTTTTTTTTAGTAACCACTGTAATTAGGGCTTTTGACTCCCCGTCTCTCATGAGATCTCAAGATATTTTCACAAGCTTTGATATTTTGGGTCGGTTACAAGATTAGTCATCAATCTAAGGCTTAGTCATGTGCAATGCACAAAATAAAATACTATTGTAAAAAAAAAAAAAAAACTCAAGGTTAAATGGCTGTGATTTTTATTTTTTACAATCTGTGATCTATATATCACTTGTGAGGGGGAAGAACTGCATTGTGTTTTAATTTGAGAAATTTTTTAACATCTAATTTTGTCTAGATAATGTTTATTATTTCATTATTTTGAAATAAAGAAAATAGATTAGAAAAGAAAATAAAAAAAGGAAGAGAGAACAGGTTCAGATAAAATTCCTTTTGGTATTGTGTTGTCGTTTTGGAGGTACCGTACAGATTCAATTATATAAGTTTTTGTGTTTTTTGGACATAAGCATTATTATAGGATTGTGATATTTTAGATATAAATGAATTTTGTTTTCGGTATAAATTTGAATGTACTGAGTATAAAATTATATGAGTATATATCATCTACACTTTAATGTAATTATTACTATGTAAAAAGATTATTTATATCTTGTATTTTGGAAGAAATGATATATAATAATAATACAACTATCAAATTATATGTTTCAATGAATTAGTTATAATTTAATTTTAATGTTAAATTTTTTATTAATTGAGTTAATTTAAATTTACATTTGATTAAAAATAATAAATAATTATTATTTTTTCACAAATTATTTATTTATTATTTATTATTATTTTACTTTTTTAATATGACATTTCAATATTTCTAATTTGAATGTAATATTTTAAGTATAAATTAATATGATTAGAATTAAATTTGATTCACATCAATATATTATTTATTAATTATTGATTTGTTCCATGAATTAAAGTTGATTCAAATCAATATAGGATGTTTTTTCATTACGCTTGTATTTAACTTCATTTTTTTTGTGTGCATATTTAATTTCATTTTAGCCAATTGCAAAACTAACATTATTTGTTTTTCTAAAATTTCAGCAATGTATTGTAACAACTAATTTGTAATTTTCCCACAAAGCACATCTTAGATTTTCTCTTTCTCTACAGGCGAATGAAATATTACTTGTTGAAAGATGAATTGAGATAATCAAGATACCAAACAAAAAAAAAAAAAACTCGGAAGCTTGTTTATTTGTCAAATCTCACGACAATATAAGTTTTTTTATCATTATTATTTTGTTATTATTATTATTATTATTACACTTATATTCAACCAACTTTATCTTAACTGCAAGCATTCCTTCAGTGGCGTTTGCAAATAAAGAATGACTTGATGTCAAATTTAAAACAAACAACAGAATTTAAAAAAAAAAAATTTATAGTTTGTAATATTACAAACTAAGTATGCTCCTCCCTGCATGCTTCAAAACTATCTGTATATGGTGTGAAGAGAAAACCACAAAAAGAATAGTAGAACCTTCAACCGATTTTACTGTTGTTATTGACTTAAAATAAAGTTTGTATGTATGGATAATTGACTTGTGTTTGTAATTGTTTAGAATCACAAATAGATTGTGTAACTTGTAACACTCATCCATCAACAATGGTTCAAATTTATAAGCCGAATTATTCCATACAGTATATTGACTTGTGTTAAGTTGCAAAATAGAGAATCAAATGTTAATGCTAGTAGAGGAAAAAGCTATTGTGAAATTAAAAATCGCATGATTAGAAATTAATTGAGTAAGTTATTTATAATAATTAAATTATTTTAAAAAAAGAAAGAATGAATATTCAGACTATAAACATTGCTAATTAAAATCATAGTCATTCTAAAATTAATATATATAATTGAATTACTTTAATTGTATATATTATATATAATTATAATTACAAATAATTATCTTAATTATATATATTGATCATAATAACCTTAATCAATTTAAGTCAAAATATATATTAATCATAATTATTTTACTTAATATAATTAAAATAATTATTATAAAAAGTAACAAACTTAAAAATTTGTAATGTGAGAATATAAAAAGATGTTACATTGTCATTAAAAAAGAAATTGTTTGTTGACCTTTACTGATGATACCTATCATAGTCTCTTGACTAACTAAAGTAGAAAACAAAGCCGTGTTTGGCTTCACCTTGTTAACGAATCCCTGTAACCATTAACTACCACGCAATCGCTTTTCAGTTTTCACCCTCGGCACACAAAAACCCTCCTCTCCTCCTTCCAATTTCCCTTTGCTTCTTCTTCGTTCTTCAACTCGTGACGACGTCGTTTGGTGCAGCTTTACGGTGCTCAGCTGTCACGGTTTGAGGTCTGCATCCGCGGAAAGCTACCCGTTCCGTTGTTCTCTAGGTAGGATAACTTCTAATTGAGGTGTGCTGTAAAGTTGTGATATCCGTTTTGTATGGTTCTGTGTTCTGTTTTAGGGGAATTTCTGATTGTTGATTTTTACTTTGGTTGATTCAATTGCACTTTTGATGAACTGCTTAGCTTATGATGTTTATGAACAGAGTCTAAGAGTTTTGATATTATGGATTTCTTGATTAATTGCTTTTACACTGTTCCAAGTATCTTCAGGATCAAGTGTATTCTATAAGTGAGCATTTTTAATATGCACCCTTTAGCCATCATGTTCTACGTGATTTAAGAAAATAATGAGATTAAGCGAGTAATCTCGTAATTTAAGAGCAATCAATTCCTGAGATTAAGGGAGTTATGCAATCAGTTAGATAAATCATCAGCTAATGGTTCTAAATTTCTAATTGATCCGCCGAGTTTTCTGTCTCTGTAGGGTTTCAATCTACAAATGACACAATCTTGGTAATTTCTCTTTCTCTGTTTCTTTCTTTTCATTCCTTGGAAAGAGTCATTCTGAATGCGTGTTCGGATTCTTCGGAAGGAATTATCAGTATCTTAACTGAACCAATCTTGAGGCTGAACCCACGACCATTCCTTCTCTCACTTCTTTGCTGTTGAGTGCTAAATTGGAATTTAGATCTACATATGTGTGATTATTTTTTTCTCTGTTATATGATTTTTGCTAATTTTGTTAAGTTTTAAGGCATTCTGTTCTTCGCAGACTGTGCATTAAGTGAAAATAGAAAGCACATAAATTATATTGCACTGCATATTAACCATTATACGCACTTATCAATTGCGGATTGTGGAAAATGGCAGGAAAGCTAATAATTCGCCATATCATATAGCAGATAGTGTCATGGCAAATAGCAGAAGTCACATAGCAGTTGAAATATATGGTATATGTCAATTATATATGGATAAAAAATTAAGTTGTATGCAAATAAAAATAAAGTACATAAAATTTGGCATAATATTAACTCAAAAGTTCAATGGGCTGGAGACTCGCCAAAGATGACAAGAAGATGCAGGACGCATGCGGCAACCACAACACCAATAGCGGCTGCAATAGCGGACAGAGTAGCAATCGCGGATGCAAGAAATTTTGCTATGCAATAGAGCTATAGTACCACTATAGCAGCAATTGAACAACACTTTTGCAGAACCAATTAATTGGACGACTGGTTTATTTTGGTTCATTTTGTTTCTTACATAATTTAAACACTAGTTCAGATTACTAAGCCACATTCCAGTTCTTCCAGTTCATTACAGTTCAGTTTGGTTTTCTAAACCAAACCATTCACAATCCTTATTTATTATTATGTTTGTTCTAGATTTTTTCCTTAGAAATGCTCAATGCAAAACAAGATTTTGCCCCCTGTTCTTTAATTCAGTCAAGGGGTAAACCCTAAAAAAAGGTCCTTGCTATCATTGTATTTATATGCAGAAATAATGGGTAATGATTAGTGTGACTGGCCTTCTCTTTTGAATTTAGTGAATTGAATTGTATCTCAGATGGTTTTTGGTATTCTGCTCTTCTGATAATGGAAAGGGCTGTGTATTGAAATGTTGAAGCAATGGTTCTATTTCAAAGGGACATTGTCATTTGTAATATTCCTGGTAAAGTTCCATTATATCCAAATCATTTACAATGTATACTGCTTTAGGTTTCCTTACCTACTAATCTGAAGATTCTTGGCTTGTGGAATTTCGTCTAGCTCAATGATGTGGTTGATGATAACTGTAATGTCAAATATCTTGTACTGTTACTGAATATCATTATGTATACGTGCATCTCATATAAATATCTTTTTTGTTATATGCTTGATCTTTACATAATACTATTAAAAGTTTGAATCTTTTAGTCTTGACTTGGGATAATAACATTTGTTAATCTCTGCTATTGTCTGTTGTATGGAGTTACTCCTTTGTATGTAATTTCATCATCTTTTATTCTTCAGCGTATGGAGATGACTTGTGTGCTAGCTTGGAAGAGAAAAGGGAGTGCAACTGAAATATGATATGCACTACCACTGATTGCATAAGCCAAAGATGGCACGTATGTGGAGCAAGATTTATTTATTAAAGGACAACTAAGTCTTGCCATATAATAGATTTGACCCTGCAGGCCCATCTGAAATTAAATAACATATTGCAATGGATCTTAGCTTGGCTAATAATTCTTCTCCGCCTCGTCCCAGATGGAGAAAAGTAGCATATGGTGGTATGCAACCTGGTTATGATGATAATCACACTGATGAATCTTTCCTTGAAGGAATGGTCATGAATGCCAGTGTTGTAAAAAGGGGCATGCTGAAGGTGATGCTGGACTCGGTTTCCATTTCTGAATATTTGTGCATTGTTGCTCTTGTTGTCTTGGTCTGGACTTGTACACTTACATCAACTATTGATGAAAATTCTCTCCTATTTATTGATGTGAGTCTTCTTGTTTCAGGTTTTTTAATACTCCTTTTTACTCAAGAAATGCTTTCCCTTAGCCTTCTCCTCCATTATTTCCTTAATATCTCTTTTTTCATAACCGTGTTATATGTTTTGGCTCCCATCTATCAAACTCTCACAAGGTCCATTAGTTCGGATTCCATTTGGGCAGTAGCTGTATCACTTCTTGTACTTCACCTTTTTCTGCACGACTATTCAGAATCCACCGTCAAAGCCCCGGGGGTTCTGAAGAATCCTGCGTTGACCAGTTGTATCTCTGTAAATGCTTCCGTAGTCGCCTCTGTTTTTATTTCTTCTCGCCTTCCATCAAGACTACAAGTGTTCGCTATCATGTTATTCTCATTGCAGGTTTTCCTTTTTGCTCCACTGGTTACTTACTGTATTAAAAAATATTCCTTCCGCTTGCACCTATGCTTTTCTGTCAGTTTGATGGCCATGACCTTAAGTTTTGTGTACATGCTGCATCGCCTTCTTTTTGTGCTGCTGCTTAGTTTGTTGGTTTTTGTCAACGTGGTCTGCCCTTATTGGCTTATAAGGATTCAGGAGTACAAGTTTGAGATCAATGGACCTTGGGATGAGGCTAAACTTTGTTTTGATATTACAGACTGACTGAAAGCCGAGCATGGTTGATGTTACATTGTAGTACCTTGTGAGTTGTTTAGGTGGGAGTATAATTTGCTGAGTACTTGATCTAGTTTATAGTTTATGGGAACGTCCTTGCAGTTCATGTCAGGGAACGGTTCGAAAATGACGATTGTTTCGTGCTTTAGAATGATAACCAAAGATGGTTTAAATTCTATTTTTTTTTGGTGCAAATGGTTTAAATTCTATGGGTACAATGGAAGTACATTCACAATTTAGAGCGTCATTCATTTTTTGACACATTCAAACCGACTAGTTTTGATTTCAAAGGAATAAATATATTCCTAAACTCTTTACCTCTTGACATGTAAGGCTTATTGTCTACATTCCTGATGAGTTTAAAGAATATTTACAAAATGATGTGTCATGTAGGCTTGATGTTACAGTAACTAATGTTCCGCGAGTTTTGAATTTTTTTACCAACCTCTTATGTGTCGAATGTTACACAATCCATTTCGTTTTACAGTAAAATGTCTTTCTTTCACCATTATATTTACTTAAACGTGTATATTTCCAAAACACAACCGTACGTGACACACAATGAATTGTACCGTTACAAACGTACAGATTCTCATGGAGAAATTGTACTGTAGAATGATGAGCAGATAGTAACAGCAGTATAAGCTTCTCATTGTTGTATCATTTGTGGATAGATAAGCAAAATAAAATAAAATTTAGAGATAAAAGGAATTCGTTGCTTATGGATATTAGAAACTAATTTAAATGTACCTTTTAACTTTAGTTTTTCAATTTTGGTACCATAACTATAATTGGAACAATATTGTTTTGGTAATTTATTGAGCTAATGATATTCATATTAAACTCAAGTAATGTTACATTTGATATCTTTATTTTTTTCCTATCGTACATTTTCAATGAATAAATCAAATATGTACGTACAAATCAGGATAGGTTTGTTGTCAGAAGTACTCAACGTTGTACAGTTGAAATTCAGAAAAATGGACATGGAGCATTATTCGATTTAAGTTCAGGAATGTTAATGCAATTTATCCTTTTTTATTATTTGGTCCTTTATCAACCAATATTAACCTGTTCGATTAAATACAGGCCTTATTTTACAGTTATAATTCCTTCTCAAGCATGGAGTTCATCATAGTCACAAACTGAAAGCGGTTGAGATCATCAACATTTATTTATCTAAGATATATCACGGATTAAAAGTTGACAATCTTCTTTTCTCTGAAGCTTTCCACAGTCTCCCTGAGACTCACTTCCAAAGGAGTAAACTCTATTCCCAAGCTCTTTTTTGCCTTTTCTGTGGAAATCTGGTATGTTGGCACATACGGCTCGTCAACCTCACACCTGATAACATTGTTAAGATTTGAGAAAGTGCAAATGTTATTGAAGAAATAAAAAGAAAAACTTAAATATTTAAATGCTGAGCACACAAACACCAAAAAATTAAAAAGAAAAAAGAAGGAAAGAAAGGGAAAAAAAAAAAAAAACTAGATTTTTCACGAAGGTATGTGCTGGTAGAATTAATGTTAAAGGTAACCAATCGCCCATGAATCGAATGTATAGAACTCAACATTTGCAGGATCATTTTTTATTGGCCATGACGTATACTGGGGTTTCAAGGTTGTCCCTTCCCACAAGTTGTAGTGCTTAAATGCAAGGTTGTTAAACTTAATAGTTTACGTAAACTTGTGTGGGCTCCGTAAACTCGACTCTTTACAAATTTACTTAATATAAAAAAATATTAAAATCAGTGTTGTTAAATGGCGGCGCCATAGCGGAATGGCGTGGTTGATTTTTTGCCAACTGCCATAGGCAATTTGTGAAGGGAGGCCCGCTATGGTGGCACCATAGGCCGCAATGGCGTGTTTATGTGGCGGAATTTTGGCCTTCTGCCATATGCCGCCATCCATTGTTGATAACACTGATTAAAATACTTATAGATAACATAATAATTCCATATTTCAACCCCATAATCAAGCAAAATAGTAAACCACAATAATAAAATAACTAAGTCTAGTAATACATTACTAATAGATAAGTTCAAACCACCAAATAAAACATGAGTTCATACAAAATATAAATTCTTAAAATGATAACATTTAAAAAAAAATTCAAGCAGAAAGAAACGTAGTACAATTTACACCACAAGATCAATCAAAATTTCTAAATTTCACATTACTTATATCAATATCCCAGAGCTACAGTTGAGTCAACAAAAAATACGATGGCTTAGTGTTATACAGCAGATAGAAAGAGAGACCAAATGAGAGAGAAGTTGTTGCTACTATTACTTGTCAGTTTGGAGAGAAGAAAACAGAAAAAAAAAACCCAGTCAAAATACAGATCGAAAGATACTAGGATGGAAAATCTAAGAGCAAACAACAAAGTTTGTATACATACCCTCAATATGAGCAAGGGAGAATAGAATAATGCTCTATTCGAGCAAAACGATGGACAAGCAAGGGAGAACGGAAAGACCAGACGAGAATAGACAACGAAGAACGAGAATCGCGAGAGAGAAGACGAGACCCAAATGCTTTGAGAAAGAATCGAAAGCCCTAAATCTGTTCTGATGCGAAAGCAAGAAGCAAAACGCCCCTACACAACATCATTTTGGGTTAAATTAGTTCGCCCAACTTAACTCGCCAAATCGTGCACAAACTCACAATTTTGGTCGATCTTGCACGAGTTTGCTCGAGCTTACATGAGCCTCCTCAAAAACAAGTTTGCTTGCGAATTAAACAAGTTCGTGCAAGCAAACTCGTAAAAACGTACAAGTTTACGAGTCGAAACGTGATTTTGATAACCTTGCCTACATGTTCAAAGTTGTTGCACTTGACCTTATCTGAAGGCATATCATTTTGTTGCAAACTTGCAATAACTCTTTGAATACACACACACACAATGACATCTCTAATCTCACCGTAGAGAGAAAAGTAAAAAATCTCAACCATTAATGAAAAAAATCAAGGGACTAGGTTTTAACAAATCTAAAATTTGTTATGTATGTATATGTAACAACCGTTTTGTTTCGTAAGAATACTTAAGATTCCTTTTTTTTTGCCTTCCCCCCCTTTCTCTCTCTCTAAAGCAAGTTCAATCTAGAGGAGTCAAATTTATATAAAAGTTACTTTAAAGACAAGCTCACTTGTGATGAGCATTTTCCATATACAAGAGACATTTAAAAAGTTGGAGTTCAAATTGTTTGTTGGACATCCAATATGATGGAAGGTGTGCAGTCATGCCGTTATCGTTAAATCTGAGTAGGGATGGCAATTCTACCCAGACCCTATGGGTACTCGCAAAAAATATCCGCAATAGGTAGGGTAAATACCCACTCAATGTGGATGGGGGCGGGGGCGGAAATTTACCCGCAAAATTTAATGGGGATGGGTGCGGGTATGGGTACTATAGTACCCAACCCGCCCCATACCTGCACACACACACACACACAAATATATATATATATATATATATATATATATATATATATATATATATATATATATATATATATATATATATATATATCTCATATAATATACTAAAAAAATAAGTTCTAGTGAGTATTAAAATATTAAAAATATTGATTCATTAAAAAGAAAGACATTGCAAGAAATATAAACAAAAATAAGAGTTTAATTTATATGCATTGTTATTGTAAATTTTTTTTACATATATGTAAGTTAGAAATTCACTATACTGCTGCATCATATTAATAAATGGGATAATATGATGAAAAAATTAAATTTTATTAAATGTCTGTGTAAAAATGTTTTGCACTACAATTGTATATAAATTAAATATCAAAAATAATTTATACTCCTTTAAAAATAAATTATATGAAAAGATTATATTCTTTTTCAAATGTACATGTGCTTCTAAATATTATTGAAATACTTGTAATTATTCTTATCGTTAAATGTAGATTTTTTAGAAGTAAGATTATTCAAGTTTTATTAGTTAATAACTATGTGTAAATGATGGATTAAATGAATTTTCCTTTATATATTGAAAGTGAAATATTAAAAAAACTTAATTATAAAAATTTGATCAATACTTTCATAATTGCTACAAAAATAAAATGAGATTTGTCAAACTGTATTAAATTAAATTTTGAATTTCGCCTAAGGCTACAATTTTTTTTTTCATGGCACTACACTTAAGTAAAGTGCGGGTAACGAGTACGGGTATGGATATATAGGTACTCAGCAGGTACGGGAATGGGGATTAAAGTTGCTATCCATGCGGGTATGAAGGCGGGTACAGGAATTTTTTTCAAACGCGGGTATGGAGACGAGTACCATAGTACCCTACCCAGACCCTACCCATTGCCATCCCTAAATCTGAGGAACAGATCATCAGGCAAACTAAAACAACCACAAAATCCTAACGTGTGCACACACACAGACACAAACACCCATACACAAACACCATACTAAATTATTTTCTTTGTTTTCCACAATACATCAAGTCATCAAAGTGAATGCTTATATGCTCACAAGGCTGGTACAGTTAAAAAAAGATTTGACAGAGCACATATTTCCCAGGTGAAGGGAGAATTTATGGGCCTATTTAGACAAACTTCTCCATAAGTATTTCTAAGGAAAAATAATAAGAAGAAAAAATGAACCAAATTCTTCAAAAGATAAAATTAACTTATGTCAAGTTCAAATTAGCTTTTGAAGAAGCTAATGTGAGAGAGCTTCTACAAAAAAGCTTATGCAAAAGATAATTTTAGCTTTTGAAGAAGTTTATTTCATTTTTCTTTCTTATTTTCTTCTTCTATAAGTGCTTATGGAAAAATTTATCTAAATATTGCATTTGAAGTTTATTTTTCCCTTATTGGGGGAGCAAAGGGGATGAAAAAAAACGATCTGAAAACAGGGCACAGACATGAACTGTCCAGTGGTGGAACCGCAGAAAGCTAAAAGGAAGCAATGAACAAGATACTAAATGAAGGCGAAACTACATGTTTAATCAGATCGCAATCATCCAAGATGATAAATACTGCAAGAAACAATCACTAGGAAAAAAAAAACAATGAAAACAAGAAAGATAATTTCAGCTTCAAATTACTGAAATATCTCTAGGCTAGTACCAAATTTAACAAGATCGTTTTTTCAAAGAATCAAGGGAAAATGAATGAGTAAACCTCCCAAGTAGTCCTCAAGATTTTATGTATTGGACATTTTAGTCCTTGGGATTTTAAAACCTTTTCATTAATCCTTGACTTTATAACGACTTCCACTTTCTCCCTTTTTTGTACAAAACGACAGTAATAAAGGATTAAAATGAATGACTTTTTGTAAAGTCAAGGATTAATGGAGAATTTTTAGGGATTAAAAAAATAAAATGTCCAATCTATACAATTTCGAAGACTAATTTAAGAGTTTACTCAATGAATAAGCCAACTAAATAAGTCTTTATTCTCTAACTAGCTATATAACCATGCAGGATGTAGAGTTAGTTTAGCCAAATTAAGAAAATATATGAAAGTAAGACCAGTGGATGGAAACTATTAGCATTAAATATAATAAACAAGGCTTACACTAAAGGAATCTACTTTCTTTAAATGATTTAAATAAAAAAAAAGATTGCTTTTGCGTTCATTCATTGAGATCTTGTGCTGAATATTTGTAGCACTTTTATTAGTTTTAGTTTTGGTATACATTGAACAAACATCACTAAAGTCCTGTTTGGGAAAACTTCTCAACAAGTATTTGTAAGAAAAGAAATAAGAAGGTAAAATGAATCAAATTTTTTACATAACTAAATATCAAAGTTATGTACTTTAACTTTTGGAGAAGTTAGATAACAAAACTTCTGAAAAAGTTAAGGTGCATAACCATAAATTGATTTTAATTTATAAGAGAAGTTTGATTTATTTTATCATTTTATATTATTTTCTTCTCTTATAAATACTTATTAAGAAGTTAATCCAAATTGAACCTAAATCAATTTCAATGCAGAATCTTTTCATTTTCAGCCTGAGTTGAATTTTCAGACAAACCAGTAAAATGCTACAAAAGGAGTTTCAATAAATGGGGATCCCAATTCATGTTTTACAAAATGAAACTTACTTATCTGGAATTTGTAATGTGGGGTATAGATCACGTAAAATCCTAGCAAGTTCAGAGTAGTGTATGACTCTCTCAACCAAACAGTATCTTCCACTAGCTGAAGCTATCTCATATGCCAGAATATGAGCGTTAGCAACATCTTTCACATCGACCCATCCAAAAGATTTATTTGGAAATTGTTTACCTGCATTAAATCACTTAAAAGAGTTAGTACTAGTTTGGCAAATATACAAAATCAATTCTCCCACTGCGACACACTTTCTAATATAAAATTTATACAAGCAAAATTTATACACACTTTCATGAGTAAATACAAATTACCATTTATTAGGTTTAAAATTGGCTCAACGCTTTCATTAACCTCTGGTTGTAAGAGAGGTCCTGCCACCATTGTCGGGTTAATAGTAATCATGTCAATGTTGTTGTCATTTACAAATTTCCAGGCAGCTTCCTCAGCCAAAGCCTTTGAAAGTGTGTACCACAACTACAGACACAAATAAGAAATGGCAAGAAAATTAGCAAGCATGGTAACCAGCTAAAGAAAGCCAAATTATTATAGCATGTTGGAACAAATATATTGGAGATCGAGTTACAACTCAAAAGCGATCGTCTACTGAATACAAGATTGACAGCACTAAACAGTTGTTGAATAATGTTGAAACTTGAACAGATTAAAAAGTTCTATGGACCATCTCTACTACACTGGCACAGGTAGTGGTGGTGTCAAAGTGTAGTTAGGAACAGCAGCAGTGGCTGTGCTGTTGTGGTGATGGTGGTGAATGTCAAGGCATTTGATGATGTAATAATGTCCAAGGTTCAACGGGAGGAATTTATTATTTAACTGTCTATTTCACCCTTTCAATGCATATTTGTCTCATGGGGAAACACGATACGAAGGAGACAAAACTGAAAGAAGATTAACAAGAGAAGAAAATGAAATTGAAAGATTAAAGTGTTACACATTACATCATGAGCACTAGTGTCACACTCACATCACTTACTAATTAAACTGAACTGGTAACTGACTAATGAATCAATCTTGCAAACTAACTAATGGAGTTAAACAAACTAAACCAACCAACCATGTGTGGTAATACTTGTATCTTTAGGAGGAAATTTTATTGCTTTAACTTATACTCTTTTTCCCCTTTTTTCATTGTTAGAGGTTTAATATAAAACCATTCATGTCTTTTCATCTAACAGCTTAAGATTTTGGGATATTTAGTTCAATAGTTCATGACATGGTATCAGAACAGTATTTCCCTTGTTTTCTTTTGATATGTTTAATTGATTAATGCAAATTAATTGAATTAGAAAATACGACCACCTGGAGAAACGAAAGCACCTTTCCAATTGTTAAACCGCTTGGAGATCTTTCTAATGACAGGCTCCTAAAAACAATGGGCGCAGAGATTGCCACCTTGAAGGAGCCCTAGATAGGTAAGTGGCCATTGAGAAGGATATGACATCCTGGCAAAGAGACAAAAATGGTTGAAGACTGATCATCCATCACACTAATACTTCCCAATCCACATTTAAAAAGGTTGATCTTTAACCCTGAATTGAAATACTTTTGAACAAGCAGAGAATCGAAAGAGTTAAGAAAGGAATCAGCATCCGGTTCTAAGAACAGGATGATGCCATTAGCAAACTGAAGGTGTGAAACCAAAACATCCTCAGAGCCCAATTTAATTCCTTTATAAAGACCTCTTTCAACAGCCCTAGAAATCAAGCAGCTAAGAACATCCACCGCTATGGTAAATGTTGAGAGAAATTAAAAAGGGGAGGGGGGGGGGGGGGAGAGAATTGCTTAAGTGAAGTTGGTTGATAATTTGATTGTCCAATACTTAGGTTGTGTAGATAGAACATATATATATATATATATATATATATATATATATATATATATATATAGGAAAAGAATCAAATGACACCGGTGTAATTTACATAAACTATTACACCATTCAATAATTTGATATAGAATGTGATTTTTATCAATCTAACTGTTGAATTATAATTTCATATTATCAAGATTGTCTGTGTCAAATTTTGTCAAAATTGAATAATAATAAGAAGGTAATCAAATGACTCATGTTTTACTATATTTTGAAAAATATATATTACACCCATTTTGATCTATATGAATAAGGTATCAAATAATTTTATATTAATATAAAATTTTGTACATATGATTTATGTTAAAGGAATTTTCAATCCAACAGTGGGTTTTGGGATAAAATAATCCAGTTAAAAGTTATTGAATGGTATAATAGTTGGTGTAAGTTATACTAATATCATTTGATCCTTCCTTATATATATATATATATATATATATACACACTCTCAATAGACTTAGTAGGGACTATTTCCTAGGTAAAGATTGGTGCTGCTTCCTAAATACTAATTCCTACAAAAATTAAACGCGATTAACATGTCATGCATGAACTCATTTAACGTTTGATACATGACCTGCACTAAGACCCTTCTCACACATAAATGGTTTTATGTCACAACTCCACTTGATCTGGTGACTATTGAATTTCAAAAGGTAAAGAATCACCTTTGCACTTTTGAAATCCCTCTTTTTCTCTCTTCTTCCTTTAACTGTTGTCTTGTCACTGCTGTCATGGCTATTAATCACACTATTCATTGTACAGCTTTAGCAGGGTTAGCAAAAGTTCCTTAGTTTACTATTAACAATGGTAAAAGAAACAATTTTCGACAACCATAAGGATAAATAAGTTCCAGGTTAAAAGAAAAGGAACAGACGAGAAGAGATTAAGATTAACGTAACAATGCAAGACTGTTTCCGGCAATATTTCTAACATTTAGGAATGATATAAACTTTAATATTATTGGAAAGCAACTGTTCTTTACTCTGTTCCTTCGGGGGAAAGTAATGTCTTTCTTTGTAGTTTAAAACAGTTCCCATAATCTAACAGAGTGTAAATATCCCCTGCCCTTGGAATTAATATGTCTCACATTCATGATTAGCAAACACACATTTATGCTGTTCACATGTGGTGGTAAGATACATAAATGTTGTTTAGATAACAAGAACATGCCATTCAATTCCCAACTTCGAACAAACTACATCAAAATTACACGTTCAACCTGCACAGGCCAGGTTTTTCGTTTCTAAATAAATTTTAGCCAAAATAGCACAAACCTCTAATTCCCTACAGAAATCTGGATCTGAAAACCATGTCTCATCAACTACTACTTCAGGAGTTTTAGGTCTTCCATTAAATGCAACTGCAGAAATAGAAGAAGTTAAGACAACCCGTTTCACAGATGGTGATTTTGCACATGATTTGAGAACATTAAGAGTTCCTTTCAATGCTGGATCAATCAATTCAGCCTGAAATATGGAAAACAAAAGTTAACAGTGGATAGACAGGCAGTTTCTTTTTATAAGCAGGATAAACATACAATGATCTGTTTAGAAAAGGCAACAAAAAAAGTAATTTCCAATTTGGACAACAAACTTTTTAAAAATGTCAAACAGGAACCAAAAAAATTCCAGCTTAGTGAATCACATGATCTATCAACCATAATATATCATCAATAACAGGAACCCAAGGCATGGAACTTAAATTTTACAGTGTAGTTTTCATAAAGCTCACAGAATTTGCCCGACAAAGAAATATTCTGACAAGTGAAATAGTGAATAGCTAAATTAGAATTTCAACAGTGCATTCACCTTGTAAAATATGCAGGCACAGAAATTGGAGAGCCTTACATCACTAATGTCCTTATTAGCAGTTTTGTGTAGGAGAGAGGATACCTCATCCTCTGCTATACTAGTAGTCTAGTATCCCACAAGCATCTCTTCACTAAAATTCAATTTATGGCTCAGAAAACAATAATAATAATAATAATAATAATAATAATCTTTCCTAAGAAATTGTAAACACGTTTGATTGGAA
Organism: Spatholobus suberectus; assembly: GCA_004329165.1. Taxonomy (NCBI): domain Eukaryota; kingdom Viridiplantae; phylum Streptophyta; class Magnoliopsida; order Fabales; family Fabaceae; genus Spatholobus; species Spatholobus suberectus. The sequence goes on along the minus strand of CM014731.1, from coordinate 86,986,840 downwards.
AGTGGTAAGTAGGTTAGGTGGTAAGGTCATATTATTTTCTTCCAAGGGTAAAAAGGAGAAACGCGACAGCATAACTGTAAGTCCATTTACCATATGCAATAAATAAATAGAATAACGGTCCTCCTATATCTTCCTATGCAATAAATATAGGGGTGAGCATGGGATGAGCTTATCTTTGTTTCTACTGGACATAGAATTTTGATAAAGTCATTTATTTAAACTCTAATCCGATTTGATCAAGACCGAATAATATATATGGGACAAGATTGAATCAACACAGTTTATTAATGTAATATATCAATTTTAAAAATATGTATAATTAAATTGTAGACTAAAAAAAATATAAGACTTAAATTAAAATATATTTTGCTATATATATTTCAAAATAATAATATCAATATAAATATAAAACAATGTTTTACAAAATATTACCTATTAAATCAAAAAGATTTAGGACAAAACTTATATGTAGTTCCTTAGGTGCTATCTCGAGAATCTGCATAATCCTTTAATGCAAACCTTTATTATGTGGATTATTGAGATAAAACTTCACTAATCAGAGAACAATACAAATAGTACCTATGAAATTGTATCTAAGTTTTGTCCAAAGATTTATTATAAATACACAATTGTTTAAAAAACTTATACTTTCAAAAAATATGACATCGGACCAAGTTATGACGACCGGAAGTATAACTCAAACTTATCTTCAAAATATATCAAGTCTAATTTCTAAAATTCGAATTCGTCAAAATCAACTTTTAAAGTTTAAACCTAGCCAGATTAGTAGGATGGTCATGGACACCCATAAATAAAGATATCCTCCTACCTACCATATCTAATAAATAATTATATCTTCCTACAATAACATTCTACTAATCCTCTCAATATTTTATAATTTGTAAAAAAAAAATACATTAATATTTTAGAAACATATAAAAAGTGTTCAATTCTTTACTGATATAGTAAATAGGAGAAGGCACGAACCAAAAAAAAAAAAAGAAAAAGTAAATAGGAGGAGGTAGAAAAAGGATTTCGTTAACGGTAAATTAGGGAAGAGAACGAAGATATAGCATTAAAAAAGGGAAGTGATTAGAGGCAGAGGAGGTATTTTTTGTAGTGTAGAAAATTAGAAAGAATAGTACCTACCTGTGGGTCGTTGACAACGAAACGGACAGGTGAAGCAGTGTGAAAAACGCCGTCACAGCCTTCCACAACGGAGTCGAATGAACCTTCTTCCAACAGATCCGCCTTAAACAGGTGCAGCCTCTCTTTTGCGCCCTCAAGTTTAAGCAAGTGCTCAACCTTTTTGGGATTACCTGCATACCATACAATACACACTCATTCATATCAATGATTAATGCATCTAATTAAAACAACAACAACAACAACAAAACAGACAATGCTTAATTAATACTGGCGAAACAATTAAGTAAGAGTTGAAGGAATTAGGGATGGAGCTGACTCGGGTCGCGAACGGTGGCCCTAACAGTGTAACCACGTTGGAGAAGGAATTTGACTATCCATGAAGCAATGAAACCAGAAGCACCCGTCACACACACCATCTTTCCTACCCCGCTGTTCATATTAGTTATAACCCAAACACGATTCTCTCACCTCACCCATTCACTTCCTCATTTCTTTCGGTAAAATAAAGGGCCAGGGGCACTTCCCTTCGTTTTTAAATAATTAAGCAATGCACACTAAACTGAATATAGTTTTATCAATCAATATCAATATCAATCAATATAGGGTTACTATATAGAATTGATTTTAATTTTCAGAAAAAAAAAATTTAAAATAAAATTCTTAAATATTAAAGATACTCTAATTAAATTTTTATGCTAAACTTTGTTTAACTTTATCATAAAAAAAATTTCCGCCCATCCACCTTGCAGAGACACACACACACAATGCAATAGGAGTTGCTCCTTCACCGTTTAAAGTGTATTGAATAGATTTTTGTCACTTGATTACTTTTAAAAAATGAAATAGGCTTACTCTTTCTATGTGTATTAGAATTATTTTTTCTAATTTACTTTTAATGTATATTATGGTATTTGTAAAATATTAATTATTAATTATTTTATGAAATTAAAAAAATTAAATAATTTTATTAATATTTTTATTTGTTAACATTTCAGTTAAACATTTAAATAAATTTATAATTACATTTTAACTCTTTTAATAAAAATAAATTTATCAAGAAATTATTTTAACTGTAATTAATATCTTCCATAAAAGTGTATATTACATTAAAAAAACATAAAATTAAGAAAATATAGAAAGTTGTTTCTAACAATTAATATTTTTCAGTTGAGAATATGATAAAATGTCTTAATTAACGAGTTTTTATTGAAGTGATTGATTGCAATATAACTGAATTGTAATATCAAACAAACTTTATTTATAATATTATAAGTTTAAATTTTAGACTGAATATTTAAGATAAAAGAGTTTAATTTGTAAAAAATGTTATATTATCAATCAATTAGAAATTATTTTAGGTATGACTTTTAAATTAATTATTATAAAATTTAATAAACTTACAATACATTATAATATGTGATTAAATGATAATGTAAAAAAAAATTATACTATTAGTGCATTATAATATGTGAATAGGCAAAATAAATTTTGTTTTCAGGAAAGTGGAAATGTCGAATTGAAGGTAGGTTACGTCCTCTTAAATTTTTCTTAAAATTTCATATATAAACTTTATTTTGTATATAAAAATGGGATAAAATTAATTAACACATAAAAATAAATTATTTTGTATATAAATTTATTTTATTTATTGTATAAATAAATTAAAATACAAAATCACATCTTTGATATTTTTAATTTTTAAAATTTTATAAAACTCATTAAATTAATAAAAAATATTTTAATTATAATATGTATCACCTATTGCTTTCCTTTTATATTTATTATATATTATATGTTTTGCAAATAATTAAGTTTGTTTATCAAATCCCATTGTCAATCTAAAACATTCTAAATATGCAGGTAACAAATTTTGTTAGTATAAATTACTCACGTTTTCGTTATGGTGTCAGACATAAGCTTCTAGAATATTGAAAATGAAAAGTATATTTTAAATTTCAGAAATATATTTCTTGCATTCTTTGTATTAAATTCTGGATGGTTTTCTCTCAAGGCATGAGCACTTTTTTGTTTTCAATTTTAAAATTTTCAAAAAAAATTATATGTGATTACTTTATACAATATGAAATTATATGATAATATGTTATTAAAATAGAGTGTAAGTATGTAAATTTTTATATTTGCATTGAACTAAAATTAAAATTAAACTTTTTATGTTTTATAATGGTAATTGGATTGTAGTTTTAAAAAATTAATTTTATTATATTTTCTTATTTCATAGTTTTATGATTGAGAAATAAGGTGAAAGAATTTTGACCAATTACTACGTTCTAAAGGAAATGCATGAGTTAATATTATATAAATAAATGCCTTGGCATAAGCATTTTATATAAATACTATTAGGCCTTTAGTAGTAATTTAGATGACCTAATTTTTCAGCTACCAAATCCAAACCTGGTGGATGCAAATTTTCCAACGGCTCCAACCCCACCCTACCCCATAGGGTGCTTGTGGTCCAGATTGGGTGGATTTAGAGGTAAAAAAAAACATTTGATCTAATCTCTTAGGTTTTATCACTTGATCATCCATTTGATTTTGATTTTTTTTTTTTCAAATCCAATCCAATTCAAATTGGTTTAGATTGGATTGGTTTTCAATTTTTCAAAGAACCTGTAAGTATTAAAGTAAATAATGAAATACACAATAATATCATACATTGTAATTGGATACATCCATTCTCCTCAAATTTTGTTAATAAAAAATTAAAAAATAATATTTTATAGTTTACTTGAACAAAGTTAAACATGTACATAAGTACTTGATAAAAAAATATTTGGTGCAAGTGTTGTTGTTGTATTCATTAGAGTCAAAACAAAAAAATCATTTCATACCTTGCTTTCAACCTTAAAGTTATATGTTCATCTGCAACTGATGCAGTTGATTCTATTAATACGGATAGCAACATCATTTTAATGTTAATAGTATGTAATAGATCTGTTTAATTTGGATTGGATCGGTTTAGTTTGTCGAATAGAGAATGAGAGTTTATAACTTATAAGAAGGAAATTTCCTAGAATTAATCATATAATTTGACCTTATAAGAAGAAAATTTCCTAAAATTATTTCACATGCTATGGCTATTAACAAATCTCAAAGTTAATCGCTAGCCAATGTTAGATTATATTTGCCTAGACCAATGTTCAATCATAGTCAATTATATTTGACACTTTCGACAATTCAATGCAAGCAAGGGTTAAAATCCTTAATACATGATAAAGAAGGAAGAATTTTAAACATAATCACTAATGTTGTCTTCAAGAAGGTCTTTTAGAACCTATAACAAGTAAGATTCTCAAAATTTCTCTATTATTATATATTATTTAAGCATAGTTTAATTTAGTTGTTATATTGTTGCTATGTTTTTTATAATTATTCATTAATCCAGTTGGTTTATTCTTAAAAATAAAAATAAAATAAACATTTGTATTTTAGTATATGTGCAAATACTATAAAGGCTTTTTTACATTTTTTTTACTTTTTGAGTCATTGAAAAAATAATGTAAATACTTTACATGCTAATTAGCTTTAGTTAATAGAAAGTAATCAAGTCATTATAAAAAATATTTATATAAATTAATTATTAAATAACATTAAAAAATATGACAACCCGTGCATCAACACGGGTATCATACTAATATAATAATAAAATATAAGGAGAATGCTTGTCTGTACTTTTTTTAATAATATATTATAGGAATGAAATATCTATCTATTTTACTGATGATTACTTTTTGTTGGAGAATTTACCTAACTTTTTCTATGGGGTTTCATCTCTTAATTACATTTTTTGGGTTTACTCTCTCAATTATATATTTTTTTTCATTCAAAGACTCTAATTAAAACCTTATTTAAGAGATTCAAGTCTATTTCTACTCAGACTAATGTTTGTTGGTGAACGTTTGTTTGTACTCTAAAATATAAAACATAAATATTTACAAAAGCTATTTAGGCTAAATTGTATTTTTAGTCCCATTATTTTTTTTAATTCACAATTTTGGTCTCCTTATTTTTAATTATAGGCATTTTTTCCTATTTTTAAAAATTCACAATTTTAGTCTCACCATTAAATGTCATGCGTTAACTATTTGTGGTTTAATTTTGACTTTGACATGTCATTACTTGAGTGATATGGCAATTAGTGTTTAGGTATTTTTAATATGTAATTGGTGAGTAGGTGATAAGTGCTATACATACCTATCTTTTTGGTACAGATTTTGATACTTATATCATTTTTTGTTAACTATATATTTTGTTTTAACCACCTTTTATACATAATTCACATACGTTTGAATATAGGTTTAGCACTTCAAACTTTTGGAATTTATCATTTTTTAAATGCTTATGCAGGTTATGGTAAAGAAGGAAAGGTCTAAGAAGGAAAGAGAGAACTTTTGTGGCATTCCTAGGTCTTTAAAGGCAAGAAAGAGAGCTCAACATGAAGCCCACATTGTGGCGCTAAGCGCCACTACTAATAAATCGACTAATTAAACCCATGTTTTTATAATCAATTCGGTCCCCCAATTGGATCAGGGGCAAACGCCTACGAAAAGATCTCTTGGATTTAAGAAAGAGTCACTTAGAGTTTTCCATGGTTTGTTTATTCCTGTTCCAAAAATCACATTTATTACAAGAAATACAAGAAAGGATTTCTTTTTTTTATTCTTACTTTTTTAACATATGTTGCTATATAATGATATATGTATATAATTCTACTATAAATCAACTAGAAATTATAGAATATCTATCTATATATAGATAGATATTCTATATGTTATGTTCTTTGGTTGGAAGGGTAACACACAAGCGATCCATTTTCTCTACTTCTTTATTTATCCGTGAATTATATGTTTGCAACAACGGGGACAAAATTTTCTCAATTCCAATCGACTAGGCGTATTATGTTGATTCTTTTGAGTAATATATCTAGAAATACCTGTTGATTCTTTATTAACACTCTTTTTATCACAACCGGTACACTCCAAAATAACAGTTACTTGAATATCTTTACCCTTGGCCATGAACCTCCTTTGGGTTTTTAATTCATTCAACTCTTTTATTTTCAGATTTGAATCTAAGAAAAAGAAAAGAACGAAAAAAAAAATAGAAATGAAAATGAATAATTCGAAATCCAATTATGAAAGATTTCGTTCCAATTAATATTAATATAGTACAAAAATAATACAATGATCTTGAACTATATTTCGTTTCAAATTTCAATACAGTATTTTATTTTTTTTAAGTATTCTGTATGATATTGTTGCCCCCACCTTATCCATTCCATTTGAATTTTTAGTTTCACTCTATTATTAATAGAAATGGAATTGAATTATTCATTCCATTCCATTGAAAACATTAAGTATGTTGGTACTGGATAAAAAAAAAAGCAATTCCAACAATTTCTTTGTCCTCAACATTGCTTAATTTCCTGGAATTAGTCACTTCAATAATCTTCGATGGTTATACAGGTATCCAAAAAACAAATGAGATGGATGTTTATTGTCCTAACCATTATTGTTTGTCCCAATCCCTATAAGACATGGAAGGATATATATTTTTACAAAGTTTTTGTATTGTTGATTCCAAAGCGTAGTGCTTCTTTCCCCATGCTGCCTATCGATACTAGTAGGTTAGGGTTGACCTAACCCCAATGATTTTTCAACTTTCCATTTTCCATATATATATATATATATATATATATATATAAATAGATAGACTAGAAATGACATCTCTTATCTTAATGACACCAAAGATAGGGATATTAAATGAATGGAATTGGTTTATGGATGTAATATAATGAAATAGAGCCACTTTGAGGTTCTCTATGAAATGAGGCATGGAACGGAGCCACTGCGAAGAAGTTTTACTTTTTTCTTCACTCTAAAAAAATGTTAATATTTCCATAATATTCAAATGGTTAAATTAGTTGGTTGAAAGACCTAAAAGTATAGTCTAAGGGAGTTTGGGGGTGGAGTGGGATATAGTAAAAATTCATATTAGATGGATTACACAAATAAAATCGAGCCCATTTCTTTTTCTTTGTTTTTTTTTTTAGATTTACATTGTCTTCATCTCCTTTGATGTTACTTTTTCTTTTTAGCGGCCATATACTTTGCCAGAAAGCTCCAATTTGTATCACCTCTTAGAGCTTAGCGAGAAAGTGTTGGTGCTCAATGCCAACCTACCAGAGAGATCACCCTAATGCTACTTTTTCTCACGCTAAGTGAGGGAACATTGGCGCTTAGTGACAGGCGTGAGAATTTAACATTTTAATGAAAAAAAAGACAAAATGCATAAGGAAGTAGGAAAAAAAAAAAGGAGGGAGAAAGAGAGGGGAAATTATTCTGGGGAATTGGAAGGACAAGAACAGCTCTCTGGATCTCCTCTTACAACTCTTCATCTCTTTCATTCAAGTTTCTTCTTTTGCTTTAGCTATGTGTAGCTAGATTCACCCTTGTTGGGGTTCAATGTAATTAAGCTGACCTTCATGTAACTATTTCAAGATATTTATGCAATATAAGTCCATGTTAATGTCTTTCTTCTATTCTTAATACTTGTTTTGGCTTGATCACCCTTGACTTGTTCTTGTTAAACATTGAATCTTGTTGGAAAACATTATCTGAAGCTTAGATTTGAAAAAGACATCTAACACGCTTTGCATCTAGGAATAGAGTAAGACGTGTTAGACATCTTTTATCCCCCGTTCTTAAGGCGAGTTCTTTGGTTAAGCTGCACAAGGAGTTGGTAGTTTAATTAAGGAACTCAGATTTTAACTTGCAAGGAATTAAGGTTAAAAAGATTTTGTAAGATGATGATAACTTGGTAACTTAATACTAAATGATTAACTCGTATAGTGCATGACAGGAGGGCTTAATGAAGTTGAACCCTAACTATCTTCATTTCACTATATTTAAATTAGTTTACGCATACTAAGTGTTCGACAAAATGCTAAAAGGATTTATGTTATATTCTCTTTACACGTCAATCTTTTAAGTTATCACCTTTTATTTTCTTGCAATTATTACTTATAGCTGGTTATGATAGAGAAATTAGTATATTGTCAATGTATTACGCAAATCCTTTGGGGAAATGATACTTATTCATCACTATATTACTTGTTTAAATTGGTATGCTTGCCAAACTCCTAACAGTATGTAATGTAATTTAATATATTTTAATTAAAATTAAAAAAATAAAAAAAAGGCATAAAGAAGATGGGATTGTCACGTAGCTTCTTCCCTAAACTTGTTTTTCCCAAATTTCGTAACCCTAACACAAACACACATCTTCCCTTAACCTTTTGCAAAGCATTGTTGGTGATGCACATAATGGGGATGCAAGATCAATCAATGGATAGGGGATAGGATTGAAACGAGTGCAGAATGGGGGTACACAAATATTTTCGCACCCTACAAAAACCCTTAAAGAGAAAAATTAAAAAAAATGGAAGCCTTGCATCACTGCCATTAAAGGCAAAGGACCTTGGACCATATGTATAAAAAGAACCCCACTTTACCATTAAAAAAGCCCTAATCGTGGACCACAAGCATTAAAATAACCCCATCCTTGGACCACTTCAACCCCAACAACCAAAATATTCCATGAAGATAAAAACCCATGTGAGGAATCTTACCTTGAACAGTATATTAGTTCAGAAAACGTGTCCCTTCATCTGTGCGTGAGATTCACCTCCACCAAATGAAATGTCCCTAGCCATTACTTTCACCATACTGAATCACACGTGCAAAGTCGAACACCTATGCGTGTCAAAAGAGAAAGGGAAAAACTAATGTCTATGTCTCACATGTCTGGAAAAGAGAAAGGGAAAATTGAAAAGGGGAATGAAGGTTTTGAATTAGGGCTTAGAAAAGGAGTTACTTTCTTTTAATTTTTATTCTTTTTATTTTTACTTTTTAATTAAATTACTTGAGGCTAAATGCCACGTCACTTACTTAAGTAATGATATGTCATAGTCAACGTTAAAACCACAAATGGTCAACACATGACATTTAATAACAATACCAAAATTGTGAATTTTTAGAAAATAAGGGGACTAAATGTTTCTAATTAACAATAGTGAAACCAAAATTGTAGATTGGAAAAAAATAGGAGGACCAAAAGTGTAATTTAGCCCAGTATTTATTAAATGAAGAATGTTAGCAACACTCCCTCAAACACTCTTTAAAACACTCTCTTAACTATTGGCTAAAATTTATTGAAAATTACAAATTTTGGTGGGTCTTATTTCTAAATCAAAAGAGATTCTCATTTAACCTACCAAAATTTGTGATTTTCAATAAATTTCTATCAATAGTTAAGAGAGTATTAGAAATAGAGTGCTTGAGAGTGTAGCTAGCATTCCCTTTATTAAATTTAGAAGATAACGACTATTTCATTATTTATTTTTAATTAATTGACTTTTATTTGATTTTATTAAAAATTATCAATCAACAAATAAACAATTATTTCTGATTTCTTAACCAATTAATAATTAAGTATATTAGTCTTCAAAAAAAAAATAAGTATATTAATTTTTGATAAATTAAAAAATATATTTATTACATATTTTGTGTATTAATTTTGTATTCCTCTTAAGGATAAGATTTGTTTGCCAAATTTCTCGTAACGTCTTAATCATGTAATTTTTTGGTAGTTATGATGGAATGCAGCTTAACGCGTCTTTAATGAAAATTATTTTAGAAAAATAATCGTTTATTTCTTTTAATTTTATAAAAGAGTTTTTAAAAATTAAATGGTTATTTCTCTGGAATTAAATTAAACTAAACGTACAATTAATTAATCTAATTATGTAATTAGAGAGAACGTTTCACTAGTAACTACCTTTTAATAATTCCATATTCATCAACCATTAACGTATTATTATTATTTTTTGTTACAAAACATAAGTATGTTGGAATTTAGTTAGTTTTTTTTGTTTTGAATAAGTCCAGTCCTATTTATTTGCAATTTGTTGTTGTAGGCCACGTCTTTAGGAGTCCTAGTTTTTTAAGTTATTAAGTTGTCGTGGCTAAGTAAGTTACGGCTTTATATAATTGAAAGATTTCAATGAACGTTAATGTTTTCAATCGTATTGTCATTATTTGTTTTGGAGGTTTCTTCAGATATTTCAACATTCTGACATCAGAGCTTACATTGGGCCTTGTTTTGTTTTTGGTGAAAAGGTGGGCCTAGAGGCCCAAATGCATTGGGCCGGATAGAGATTGAAGCAGCAGCTTTAATAAAAGAAGAAGAAGAAGAAGATCTTGAAGTAGAAAATAATTATGGCATAGCAACTTTGTGCAACCAGTAATTGCTCGCTTCGATGGTCATTATGACTATTGGGCAATGTTGATGGAGAACTTTTTGGCTTTTGCGATCAAAAAAGTATTGGTCGTTAGTTGAAGATGCTATCACACTTTATCCAGCAATGAGAGAAGGAGAAACTGTAGTGTTGGGTATTGAAGTGGCCGAATAATATCTAATAGCTAAAATAAGAGATTAGAAAAATAAAAATTGACATACAATATTTTAATGTAAAAAATTCTTAATTGATAAAGAAAAAATTACGAGTAAGATCAAAGAAATAATTTTACTAAGTAAAAGAAAATTACAACCTCTCTCTAAATACGAGGAGAGAATAATTACACTTTTTCATATAATAAAAGAATACATCTCTCTATAAAATAGGAGAAACACTCAAGGAACTCTCTTATATTTTCTCTCTCGGATGGGATACAAAACTAATGAGAAGAGGGTGCTATTTATAGGAACAAAATGTCTTCTACTTCTAACCACCACCTACTCATGTGAAGAAAAAATTACTTCACAATAAATGCATTGTAAACTTTTTGACTTTACATGCCACAAAAGTGGCTTTATGCCATCTATGTTTTTACAATCTCCTACTTAAAGTTACTTTTGTGAGCTTTCAAAGATCTCTTTATCTTGTCAATTCTTTGTTACTTACGTTTCTGATAAGCTGTAGGAGGATCAAAACCATATAAACTTGTCAGTGTTGACAAGCTTTGTCATAGCATCTACTAGGTTGTTTTTGATATGAATCTTATGCATACCCACAATTTCTTCCTCTACTACCTCTCAAATAAATGGTATTGAACACCTATGTGCTTCGTCCTGGAATGAAGGGTTGGGTTCCTTGTGATGTGCAAGGCACTCTAACTATCACAATAAACAAAAATTTTCTACTACTTGTGCCCAAGTTCTTTCATTAACCTTTGAATCCAAATAACTTCCTTACATGCTTGAGTAGATACCATATATTTGGCTTCCATAGTAGACAAAGCTACAACGATTTGTAATTTGGATAATCAACTTATCACTCCTCCTGCAAGTGTAAACACATAGCCTGTAGTAGATTTTCTTTTATCAAGATCACCTGCAAAATCTGAATCAACATAGCCCCTGATAATGAATTCCGATCCTTCAAAACATAATGCAACACCTAAGGTTCCTTTAATGTATCTAAGGATCCTCTTAACACCATTTTAATGCTTTCTATCAAGATCTGCCATAAATATGGTAATCGCTCCCACTGCTTGTGCCATGTTTGGTCTTGTAAATATCATGGCATACATAAAGCTTCCCACCGATAATGCATACGGTACTCAAGACATTTTCATCCTTTCTGCTTCATTACTAAAACTTATACTTGAGGATAATTTATAATTGACAGGAAGTGGGGTAAAAATTGGCTTGTAGTCTTGCATGTTGAAGTGACACAAGACCTTCTGTAAGTAATTCTTTTTAGAAAGCCAAATCTTCCTATCATTTTTGTCTCGGTGAATGTTCGAGAGTGTTTTCATACCTTGAACGAAGTGGACACTCAAAGTGGTAGAGGTAGCTCTGACGAAATTGTTTCGATATATAAAGAAATTTATTCAATTTGATTGAGTAATGTACTCAAGAATATAAATTATTTGCTTTGAGCAAGTTAAATCCTTGAAGAAGTTTCACATAAATATTATTATCAAGCCAGTCATACACAATCTCTAATAACATCTATTAGATACAAATTGAGTCTTTCAAGTACTGTTAGACTAATTAGCTAGGTATCAAAAAATAATTGTGTTCATCACATATGAATATGTCTATTAATAATCAATGTCAGTTTTTTACGAAAACCTAAAAACAACAAATTGTGTTTCATATCTCGTAATTTCACCTTTTTGTTTTTACATAAAACGTAGCTTTACTTGTCAAGTGTGTGGACTAAATGTCAAAAAATTTTCACTTTACAAATCTGTTTTTGCCTCAATTGTGTTTTTCTATTTTAATCAATCATTCCTTTATCTACATTCTTTCACAGACTTTGATTCATGATCCTTATTACCATTTATTATATTGCATGTAACATTATATGCAACATATCAATTTCATTGTACTCCATTTGTGATTTAATTTATTGAGATTTCATTATTTTCATTTCAAGTATCTGAATTTCTTCTAGAGCATAAAACTTATTATGTATAAAGGATCTCCTAAGATTACCTTTAAGACTGTCGAAGAGTTTTTTCTTATTAAAAGTTTAGAGTATTTAATAGAATCTGTATAAAAATTCGTCTGATAATAAAATATTATTAAATAATATTGTTAATATTCTTTTAAGTGGGAATAGCTAGTGTAGTAATTAACAAGTATATGTTTTTGGACTGAAAATAGTATGTTACTTATTTTCGGCAAAATTGGATTGTCTATAGCAATACTGCCTCTCTAATACAAAATGACAAAAGTATTCAAGTAGAAAAAAGATAAAAATAAAATAAAAATAGATAAGTGATTGAGAAAAAAAGAAGAATTAGAAAGAAATAGAGAGAGTGGAAGAAAGTCGGAGAGGGTGCCGTTGGAAAGTATCATTCCCAGCTTATACAATAAGTTGTTTACCTTCACGAGTACAAACCAAAATAAAACCAACAAGCAATCTTTTTTATTACAAGCTTTAAATTTCAGAACAATAATTTATTTTCAAGCATGGAGTTTCTAAAACCAGAATCACTAATGAAACACCATTGAGATTATCAATGTTCCCTCCTGATCAGGGACAGATATCGAAAATTAAAAATTGGCAAAGTTTTTCTCTTTCAAACTTTCCACTGTCTGTCTTAGACTTACTTCCAAAGGAATAAATTCAATCCCCAAGCTTTTTGCCTTTTCTTTGGAAACCTGAAATGTTGGTACATAAGGCTTATCGTCTGCAGACCTACATAAATGCGAAAATGTTATTAGAAAAACAAAAAATAGTTTTTGGCAAAAAAATATCTTTAAATATAAATATCTACATACAAAAAAAATTGACCCATTTTTCACAAAATGATGTGCAATTATGTTACAATAACCAATCAAACACCCATGATTCTTATACATTTAACTCCCCATCTGTATAATAGAGCCTACACATTATTCTTGAGCTTATCTTGAAAGACGCATTATTCTACTAAAGTTTGTATGATAAGAAATTTAATTTTTTTTTATACGTGTAGTTTAGAATTTAAGTTTTATTAATGAACAAAATAAATATTATAAAAAAATTTCTAAACTGGATTTATCCAATTCCACTCAGATTAGTTATAATCTAAAATAACTTTTGGATACTAAGGGCATCTGCAACAGTAGTAAAAAAGAGATGCTAAGCGAATAAGCATTGGTGCTTATTTTTAGCAACCGTTGCAGCTCAAATTTATTCAGCTCTGTTTACACTAGGTGCTTATACAAGCACCAATGCTAAACAGAGTATGTGGGCCCATTTTTGTACTTTTATCAAATAATAATAATAAAATAGTTAATAGTAGTTAATATTGATGAAAGATAAAATCATTTATGGTTATTTGTGGGACCCATTCAGTAAATTTTTTGGAGATGCTAAATTGGAAGAATTGAGTGCTTAAATTGGAAAAAATAAAAATGAATGATGTGTACAAGTGAGACTCATTTAAAAACCCCAAAGAGAGATGCTGAGTTGTGGATAAGGGTGAAAATAGGCTAGCCAGGCTTTGGTAGGCCTAAGCCTGCCTTTCATTAAAAATGTAAAACCTGAGTGTGATCTATTTATCTATTATAGGCCTTTTTTGAAGGCCTGGGCCTAGCCTAGCTTGTAAGCCTGTTTAAAAACTTATTTTCTTATAAAGCTTATATAAAGGTTGATAAGCCTATTGGCCTAAGTAAGTCTATTGGTCTAAAAAAGCCTATTGAAGTAAAAGGGTTCGTTAGAAATTTTATATTCTTTTATATTATTATATGTAATATATGTATTATATATAATTATGTGTGTGTGTGTGTAGGCTGACTTGTTAGGTTTAATAGGTTTTTTTTAAGGCTTAATGCTTGGCCTTTTTATCTAAATAGGTTTTTTGCAAAGTGAAAATCTAGCCTTTTTAATAAACGAGTCAGGCCAGGCCAGGCCATAGACCCCTGACAAGTGGCCTGGCTTATTTCTACCCCTAGTGGTAGATGCTATAAGGGTCACACAAAAAAATGATACACGTTTTTATAATAAATTTTGAAGTGTTTAATTTTCATGGACTACCTTTTTAAACTATCAATTACTTACAATTCATGTTAGACTTCCTTTTAAGGTAATTATTACAAAATCAATTATATTACTATACGTGGCAATTTATGCTTAGATATCAATTACATTGTTAATATATTTAAATTTAATTTAATTTTAAATGAAAAATCATATATGAATAGTATGGATTTGTTTGGATAAACTTCTGCATAAAAACTTATAAAAAGAGAAAATAAGACGAAAAAATAAAATAAGTTTATCCAAAAGTTAAAATTAGCATATGCTTAAACTAATTTGTAGAAATTTTTTTATATTAACTTTTTCAAAAGCTTATTTTTAACTTATGTATAAGTTAATTTTAACTTAGAGAAAAGCTTATTTCATTTTTTTTCTTCTATAAATAATGCTTATAGAAAACTTTATTCAAACGTGTTCTCTATTTGTTAAAACATATATACTTTAGACATTAAAAAATGGGGGTGCAAGTCATTTGGATCATCAATTATGAGTTTGAGTGCAGGTATATAATCAAAAGACGTTATTATCAAGTATGTGGAACAGGTTATTGGACAAATCAAAGCAATTGCAATAATAAAAATTTGGTCTAATCATTTTGCCCTTTGCTTTCGATGGTACATAAAACCAAAGTCTTATTTGGTTCACAAGCACTCTTGCAAACTATCAAAATACAGGACATAACATGACCTTTACGGTGCGGAAGGATGAAAGGAAGGAATAACTAGACATTAAATGAAGCCTAAACTTCATGCTTAATTCAATATATAGATATCGTCTAACATGACAATATACTGGTAGCAAGCAATTATTAAAGCAGAAAAACAATTAGTGGTTCAAAATAATTAAATATCTTTGGCTAGCTAAAGAATATGAGTTCATTTTACGTTGGGATAGACGGGAAAAAATGTGTAGAATTAGTGTGTGCTTTTGAATTCATTCATTAAACAAACATCGCTATAGCAAGTCCAATGCTTAATCTTCTCATTTACTACATGGGAACCTGAATTCATATATTATTTACAAGCATTCAAAGAGTTAAATAAATAATTAAACTTACTTTTCGGGAATTTGAAATGTCGGGTACAGATCACGTAAAATCAGGGCGAGTTCAGAGTAGTGTGCCACTCTCTCAACTAAACAATATCTTCCACTAGCTGAAGCAATCTCATATGCCTGAATATGGGCGTTTGCAACATCCTTCACATTGATCCATCCATAAGTATCATTTGGAAAAGTTTCTGAACCTGCATCAATCAAGTCAAAGATATATTTTGTAAAGCAACACGACAATTCTTGTCTGGGAGCAGAATTGGAATATATTTGGTGCACATAGCATAGTCAATTGTTGTTGTTCCCCAAATCTTTGTGAACTTCTCGGGTTATGTTTGTTTGTAACATGATGGTATGGGACAGATGATACATATATATATTTAGCACCAGAGGAAGTGGTCTAAAATCAAGTGGTTAAACACAAACTCGAGTGCATGAAATGATAAAATAATATATAAAGAATAATCAATCCCCAAATCAATAATCCCAAAGAATATTGTAACATGTATAATTTTAAGATAATTGTTTAGAATTACCTGGATATGTTGAAGACATTGAATCCATTGAGAGAGAGAAAGAGAAAGAGGAGAGACTATTCTTATTCCCTTGCTCCTGTATTTTTCTGTGATGTCTCAATGGGGCAACAACACTATATAGTGGAAAGAAATATGGGCCTCTCCCTGTGGTAAGACTTGTATGGGCTCACTTACCCATCATAATAAGCCTACACACAAGGCCCACCACATCCTTATTTACTAATTAGTGCTATACAATATAATAATATTAAACCCAATAAATATTAATATAAATGATCACTAAATTGGGATTAAAAATAAAAATACTCTAATATTTGACATCAAATTAATCTGAGTATTAACCAAAATAAAATTGATTATGCTAGTCCAAATTAAATTAATCCAACAATCTCTCACTTGGACAGGATAAGTCAAACAGAAGTATATCTCAGATTAATTCACAACATGTGGCCACCATAAGATGTCAAATTGAGCAAGCGCTTCCAACAATTGGTCCAAAATGAGATTATAAGTGCCTTAGTGATATAGAAAATCATACCCGATAGGAGTACTGACATCATATATACCAAACACTTACATCTCAGTGACCAACAAATATACACAAGATGTGGATTATGGAAAGGCATACAAAATTGTGATTAATCATGCGATTCCAAAACAAATTGGCCCTAGCATCTGCCCAAGATGCTCAAAATAATAATAATAATAATAAATATTTTAACATAACAAAATGAGACTGGGTCCAAAATGTCTCTAACAATATGCCATAATATAAAATAATAATACTGCACAGAAAATAACATTATATGGCAATAACATGAGTAATAATAGTAGCAACAATTTATTTATAAAAGTCTTGAGACACAATAACAAGATATAATGTTGCTACAAATTACAATAAAGTCTCCCACTAACCCAAGATATCACAAGATCTCACAATACCCATACGGATTACATGATTAATGCATCTAATTAAAACAACAACAACAACAACAAAACAGACAATGCTTAATTAATACTGGCGAAACAATTAAGTAAGAGTTGAAGGAATTAGGGATGGAGCTGACTCGGGTCGCGAACGGTGGCCCTAACAGTGTAACCACGTTGGAGAAGGAATTTGACTATCCATGAAGCAATGAAACCAGAAGCACCCGTCACACACACCACCTTTCCTACCCCGCTGCTCATGTTGGTTATAACCCAAACACGATTCTCTCACCTCACCCATTCACTTCCCTTCATTTTTTTCGGTAAAATAAAAGGCCAGGGCACTTCCCTTCGTTTTTAAATAATTAAGCAATGCACACTACACTGAATATAATTTTATCAATCAATATCAATATCAATCAATATAGGGTTACTATATAGAATTGATTTTAATTTTCAGAATTTTTTTTTAAATAAAATCTCTCAAATATTAAAGATACTTTAATTAAATTTTTATACTAAATTTTGTTTAACTTTATCATACAATTTTTTTCCGCCCATCCACCTTGCAGAGAGACACACACACAATGCAATAGGAGTTGCTCCTTCACCGTTTAAAGTGTATTGAATAGATTTTTGTCACTTGATTACTTTTAAAAAATGAAATAGGCTTACTCTTTCTATGTGTATTAGAATTATTTTTTTTTCTAATTTACTTTTAATGTATATTATGGTATTTGTAAAATATTAATTATTAATTATTTTATGAAATTAAAAAAATTAAATAATTTTATTAATATTTTTATTTATTAACATTTCACTTAAACATTTAAATAAATTTATAATTACATTTTAACTCTTTTAATAAAAATAAATTTATCAAGAAAATTATTTTAACCGTAATTAATATCTTTCATAAAAGTGTATATTACATTAAAAAAACATAAAATTAAGAAAATATAGAAAGTTGTTTCTTACAATTAATTTTTTCAGTTGAGAATATGATAAAATGTCTTAATTAACGAGTTTTTATTAAAGTGATTGATTGCAATATAACTGAATTGTAATATCAAACAAACTTTATTTATAATATTATAAGTTTAAATTTTAGACTGAATATTTAAGATAAAAGAGTTTAATTTGTAAAAAAATTTATATTATCAATCAATTAGAAATTATTTTAGGTATGACTTTTAAATTAATTATTATAAAATTTAATAAACATAAATACATTATAATATGTGATTAAATGATAATGTAAAAAAAATAAAAATACTATTAGTGCATTATAATATGTGAATGGTGAAAATAAATTTTGTTTTCAGGAAAGTTGAAATGTCGAATTGAAGGTAGGTTATGTCCTCTTAAATTTTTCTTAAAATTTCATATATAAACTTTATTTTGTATATAAAAATGGGATAAAATTAATTAACACATAAAAATAAATTATTTTGAATATAAATTTATTTTATTTGTAGTATAAATAAATTAAAATAGAAAAACACATCTTTGATATTTTTAATTTTTAAAATTTTATAAAACTCATTAAATTAATAAAAATTATTTTAATTATAATATGTATCACCTATTGCTTTCCTTTTGTATTTATTATATATTATATGTTTTGCAAATAATTAAGTTTGTTTATCAAATCCCATTGTCAATCTAAAACATTCTAAATATGCAGGTAACGAATTTTGTTAGTATAAATTACTCAGGTTTTCGTTATGGTGTCAAACATAAGCTTCTAGAATATTGAAAATGAAAAGTATATTTTAAATTTACATGAATTGTCTTAATTTTGTTGAATTTTATGTAGGAAGTTAGTTGAGCAAAGAAAAGAAATCCAGTCTACAGATATAGAGGAGTAATATACTTATCAAGTGGGCTTAAAAGAAGCCTATAAGCACAAGAACGGGCCAAAAAGGAGACTTGAAGCACAAAATGGAGTGCACAAAGTTGCACCTGCTTGGCGGGACTTGCCCTGGAGGTATTCTGCCGGGGCGGATTGGATAGCCCGCCCGGCGTTAAAGCGAAGCGAATTCTGAAAAACTGCCCAGTGGGTTTCCAACCTCGCTGGGCGGGTCTGAGGTCCAAGTTTTAATTTTATTTGAATTTTTAATGGACCTAGATTAGGCAGAATGGACCAGGGTTAAGTCTTCTACTTCAAAATTTTGAAATGATATTACAAATAGCAAAGAGCAAAGCACAAGGTGGGGGTCTCTATCTTATCTCTATTCTCTTCCCAATTTTTCTTTTTGTCTTTGGCTTTTGGAGAAAGATTCTTAGAGAGGACAATAGGATACTCAGAGTCAGAGACTGGAGAAAAACATTTTTCTGTAAAAGATTTATTTTTCTCTTTCCTTTGATGTATATCTTTAAAATTATGATTTCTCTTTTTGCCATGAGTAGCTAAATTTCTTATTAGGGTTGTGGTGTACTTAGTGTTTGGAACCCCTAAATGTTTAATTTTAATTGAATTCTTATTTCTATTCAGTCAATTAGATTGCTCTACTGTTTTTATTTTCTTACTTGGAATTGATCATCCCTTGTATGCTTCGAATCGATTAATTGAACAGCGGCTATATCGCAATTAATTGGTAGACGTGTAGGATAATCAAATTAGGTTTTGTCATATGATCAACCTTCATTCTTAATTTTCCAATTGGATTAAATAATTAATTTAATCCTTCCCTTTTATTCCTCATGCCTTCCTAGGGTTTTAATATCTCACATGATTAACTGGGAAATTAACTTAGAAATTTTATTTTCTTGCAATTATTACTTATAGCTGGTTATGATAGAGAAATTGGTATATTGTCAATGTATTATGCAAATCCTTTGGGGAAATGATACTTATTCATTAGTATATTGCTTATTTAAATTGGTACGCTTGCCAAACTCTTAACAGTATGTAATGTAATTTAATATATTTTAATTAAAATTAAAAAAATGAAAAAAAGGTATAATGAAGATGGGATTGTCATGTAGCTTCTTCCCTAAACTTGTTTTTCCCAAATTTCGTAACCCTAACACAAACACACATCTTCCCTTAACCTTTTGCAAAGCATTGTTGGTGATGCACATAATGGGGATGCACGATCAATCAATGAATAAGGGGTAGGAATGAAACGAGTGTAGAACCGTGGTACACAAATATTTTCGCACCCTAAAAAAAACCCTTAAAGAGAAAAATAAAAAAAATGGAAACCTTGCATCACTGCCATTAAAGGCAAAGGACCCTGACATTGGACCACATGTAGAAAAAGAACCCCACTTTACCATAAAAAAAGCCCTAATCGTGGACCACAGGCATTAAAATAACCCCATCCTTGGACCACTTCAACCCCAACAACCAAAATATTCCATGAAGATAAAAACCCATGTGAGGAATCTTACCTTGAACAGTATATTAGTTTAGAAAATTTGTGTCCCTTCATCTGTGCATGAGATTCACCTCCACCAAATGAAACGTCCCTGGCCATTGCTTTCACCATACTAAATCACACGTGCAAAGTCGAACACCTATGCATGTCAAAAGAGAAAGGGAAAAACTAATGTCTATGTCTCACATGTCTGGAAAAGAGAAAGGGAAAATTGAAAAGGGGAATGAAGGTTTTGAATTAGGGCTTAGAAAAGGAGTTACTTTCTTTTAATTTTTATTCTTTTTATTTTTACTTTTTAATTAAATTACTTGAGGCTAAATGCCACGTCACTTACTTAAGTAATGATATGTCATAGTCAACGTTAAAACCATAAATGGTCAACACATGACATTTAACAGCAAGACCAAAATTGTGAATTTTTAAAAAATAAGGGGACCAAAAGTGTAATTTAGCCCAGTATTTATTAAATGAAAAATGTTAGCAACACTCTCTCAAACACTCTTTAAAACACTCTCTTAACTATTGGCTAAAATTTATTGAAAATTACAAATTTTGGTGGGTTCTATTTCTAAATCAGAAGAGATTCTCATTTAACCTACCAAAATTTGTGATTTCCAATCAATTTCTGTGAATAGTTAAGAGAGTATTAGAAATAGGGTGTTTGAGAGTGTTGCTAGCATTCCCCTTATTAAATTTAGAAGATAACGACTATTTCATTATTATTTTTTAATTAATTGACTTTTATTTGATTTTATTAAAAATTATCAATCAACAAATAAACACTTATTTCTGATTTCTTTACCAATTAATAATTAACTATATTAGTCTTCAAAAAAAAATTAAGTATATTAATTTTTGATAAATTAAAAAATATATTTATTACATATTTTGTGTATTAATTTTGTATTCCTCTTAAGGATAAGATTTGTTTGCCAAATTTCTCGTAACGTCTTAATCATGTAATTTTTTGGTAGTTATGATGGAATGCAGCTTAACGCGTCTTTAATGAAAATTATTTTAGAGAAATAATCGTTTATTTCTTTTAATTTTATAAAAGAGTTTTTAAAAATTAAATGGTTATTTCTCTGGAATTAAATTAAACTAAACGTACAATTAATGAATCTAATTATGTAATTAGAGAGAACGTTTCACTAGTAACTACCTTTTAATAATTCCATATTCATCAACCATTAACGTATTATTATTATTTTTTTGTCACAAAACACAAGAATGTTGGAATTTAGTTAGTTTTTTTTGTTTTGAATAAGTCCAGTCCTATTTATTTGCAATTTGTTGTTGTAGGCCACGTCTTTAGGAGTCCTAGTTTTTTAAGTTATTAAGTTGTCGTGGCTAAGTAAGTTACGGCTTTATCTCTTGGACAAAGTAGTTTGTGTGAACTTATATAATTGAAATATTTCAATGAACTTTGATGTTTTCAATTATGTTGTCATTATTTGTTTTGGAGGTTTCTTTAGATATTTCAACATTGTGACATCAGAGCTTACATTGGGCCTGATTATTTTTTTTGGTGAAAAGGAGGGCGGGGGCCTGATAGAGATTGAAGTAGCAGCTTTAATAATAATAAAAAAAAGATCTTGAAGTAGCAAATAATTATGGCATAGCAACTTTGTGCAACCAGTAATTGCTCGCTTCGATGGTCATTATGACTACTGGGCTATGTTGATGGAGAACTTTTTGGCTTTTGCGATCAAAAAAGTATTGGTCATTAGTTGAAGATGCTATCACAGTTTATCCAGCAATGAGAGAAGGAGAAACTGAAGTGTTGGGTATTGAAGTGGCCGAATAATATCTAACAGCTAAAATAAGATATTAGAAAAATAAAAATTGACATACAATATTTTAATGTTAAAAATTTTTAACTGATAAAGAAAAAATTACAAGCAAGATCAAAGAAATAATTTTACTAAGTAGAAAGAAATTACAACCTTTCTCTAAATACGATGAGAGAACAATTACACTCTTTCTTATAATAAGACAATACACCTCTCTCTATAAAATTAGAGAAACACTCAAGGAACTCTCTTATATTTCTCTCTCGGATAGGATACAAAACTGATGAGAAGAGGGTGCTATTTATAGGAACAAAATGTCTTCTACTTCTAACCACCACCTACTCATGTGAAGAAAAAATTACTTCACAATAAATGCATCGTAAACTTTTTAACTTTACATGCCACAAAAGTGGCTTTATGCCATCTATGTTTTTACAATCTCCTACTTAAAGCTACTTTTGTGAGCTTTCAAAGATCTCTTTATCTTGTCATTTCTTTGTTACTTACGTTTTTGATAAGCTGTAAGAGGATCAAAACCATATAAATTTGTTAGTGTTAACCAGCTTTGTCATAGCATCTGTTAGGTTGTCTTTGGTATGAATCTTGTGCATATCCACACTTTCTTCCTCTTCTACCTCTCAAATAAAGTGGTATTGAACACCTATGTGCTTCGTCCTGGAATGAAGGGTTGGGTTCCTTGTGATGTGCAAGGCACTCTAACTATCACAATAAACAAAAATTTTCTACTACTTGTGCCCAAGTTCTTTCATTAACCTTTGAATCCAAATAACTTCCTTACATGCTTGAGTAGATACCATATATTTGGCTTTCATAGTAGACAAAGCTACAACGATCTGTAATTTGGATAATCAACTTATCACTCCTCCTGCAAGTGTAAACACATAGCCTGTAGTAGATTTTCTTTTATCAAGATCACCTGCAAAATTTGAATCAACATAGCCCCTGATAATGAATTCCGATCCTTCAAAACATAATGCAACACCTGAGGTTCCTTTGATGTATCTAAGGATCCTCTTAACATCATTCTAATGCTCTCTATCAAGACCTGCCATAAATCTGGTAATCGCTCCCACTCTTGTGCAATGTTTGGTCTTGTAAATATCATGGCATACATAAACCTTCCCACTAATAATGCATACGGTACTCAAGACATTTTCATCCTCCCCGCTTCATTGCTAAAACTCATACTTGAGGATAATTTATAATTGACAAGAAGTAGGGTAAAAATTGGCTTGTAGTCTTGCATGTTGAAATGACACAAGACCTTCTGTAAGTAATTCTTTTCAGAAAGCCAAATCTTCCTATCATTTTTGTCTTGGTGAATGTTCGAGAGTGTTTTCATACCTTGAACGAAGTGGACACTCAAAGTGGTAGAGGTAGCTCCGATGAAATTGTTTCGATCTATAAAGAAATTTGTTCAATTTGATTGAGTAATCTACTCAAGAATATAAATTATTTGCTTTGAGCAAGTTAAATCCTTGAAGAAGTTTCACATAAATATTATTATCAAGCCAGTCATACACAATCTCTAATAACATCTGTTAGATACAAATTGAGTCTTTCAAGTACTGTTAGACTAATTAGCTAGGTATCGAAAAATAATTGTGTTCATCACATATGAATATGTCTATTAATAATCAATGTCAGTTTTTTATGAAAACCTAAAAACAACAAATTGTGTTTCATATCTCGTAATTTCACCTTTTTGTTTGTACATAAAACGTAGCTTTACTTGTCAAGTATTTAGACTAAATGTCCAAAAAATTTCACTTTACAAGTCTGTTTTTGCCTCAATTGTGTTTTTCTATTTTAATCAATCATTCCTTTATCTACATTCTTTCACAGACTTTGATTCATGATCCTTATTACCATTTATTATATTGCATGCAACATTATATGCAACATATCGATTCCATTGTACTCCATTTGCAATTTAATTTGTTGAGATTTCATTATTTTCATTTCAAGTATCTGAATTTCTTCTAGAGCATAAAACTTAATTATGTATAAAGGATCTCCTAAGATTACCTTTAAGACTGTCGAAGAGTTTTTTCTTATTAAAAGTTTAGAGTATTTAATAGAATCCGTATAAAAATTCGTCTGATAATAAAATATTATTAAATAATATTGTTAATATTCTTTTAAGTCGGAATAGCTAGTGTAGTAATTAACAAGTATATGTTTTGGGACTCGAAATAGTATGATACTTATTATCGGCAAAATTGGATTGTCTATAGCAATACTGCCTCTCTAATACAAAATGACAAAAGTATTCAAGTAGAAAAAAGATAAAAAAAATAAAAAAAGATAAGTGATTGAGAAAAAAGAAGAATTAGAAAGAAATAGAGAGAGTGGAAGAAAGTCGGAGAGGGTGCCGTTGGAAAGTATCATTCCCAGCTTATACAATAAGTTGTTTACCTTCACGAGTACAAACCAAAATAAAACCAACAAGCAATCTTTTTGATTACAAGCTTTAAATTTCAGAACAATAATTTATTTTCAAGCATGGAGTTTCTAAAACCAGAATCACTAACGAAACACCGTTGAGATTATCAATGTTCCCTCCTGATCAGGGACAGATATCGAAAATTAAAAATTGGCAAAGTTTTTCTCTTTCAAACTTTCCACTGTCTGTCTTAGACTTACTTCCAAAGGAATAAATTCAATCCCCAAGCTTTTTGCCTTTTCTTTGGAAACCTGAAATGTTGGTACATAAGGCTTATCGTCTGCAGACCTACATAAATGCGAAAATGTTATTAGAAAAACAAAAAATAGTTTTTGGCAAAAAAATATCTTTAAATATAAATATCTACATACAAAAAAAATTGACCCATTTTTCACAAAATGATGTGCAATTATGTTACAATAACCAATCAAACACCCATGATTCTTATACATTTAACTCAACATCTGTATAATAGAGCCTACACATTATTCTTGAGCTTATCTTGAAAGACGCATTATTCTACTAAAGTTTGTATGATAAGAATTTTCTTTTTTTTTTATACGTGTAGTTTAGAATTTAAGTTTTATTAATGAACAAAATAAATATTATAAAAAAATTTCTAAACTGGATTTATCCAATTCCACTCAGATTAGTTATAATCTAAAATAACTTTTGGATACTAAGGGCATCTACAACGGTAGGAAAAAGAGATGCTAAGCGAATAAGCATTGGTGCTTATTTTCAGCAACCGTTGCAGCTCAAATTTATTCAGCTCCGTTTACACTAGGTGCTTATACAAGCACCGATGCTAAACAGAGTATGTGGGCCCATTTTTGTACTTTTATCAAATAATAATAATAAAATAGTTAATAGTAGTTAATATTGATGAAAGATAAAATCATTTATGGTTATTTGTGGGACCTATTCAGTAAATTTTTGGAGATGCAAAATTGGAAGAATTGAGTGCTTAAATTGGAAAAAATAAAAATGAATGATGTGTACAAGTGAGACTCATTTAAAAACTCCAAAGATAGATGCTGAGTTGTGGATAAGGGTGAAAATAGGTCAGCCAGGCTTTGGTAGGCCTGAGCTTGCCCTTCATTAAAAATATAAAGCCTGAGTGTGGCCTATTTATCTATTATAGGCCTTTTTTGAAGGCTTAGGCCTAGCCTAGCTTGTAAGCCTGCTTAAAAACCTATTTTCTTATAAAGCTTATATAAAGGCTGATAAGCCTATTGGCCTAAGTAAGTCTATTAGTCTAAAAAAACCTATTGAAGTAAAAGGGTCTGTTAGAAATTTTATATTCTTTATATTATTATATGCAATATATGTATTATATATAATTATGTGTGTGTGTGTGTATGTGTGTATATATATATATATATATATATATATATATAGGCTAACCTGTTAGTTTAATAGGTTATTTTTAAGGCCTAATGCTTGGCCTTTTTATCTAAATAGGTTTTTTGCAAAGCGAAAATCTAGCCTTTTTAATAAACGAGTCAGGCTAGGCCAGGCCATAGACCCTTGACAGGTGGCCTGGCCTATTTCCACCCCTAGTTGTAGATGCTATAAGGGTCACACAAAAAAATGATACACGTTTTTGTAATAAATTTTGAAGTGTTTAATTTTCATGGACTACCTTTTTAAACTATCAATTAGTTACAATTCATGTTAGACTTCCTTTTAAGGTAATTGTTACAAAATCAATTATATTACTATACGTGATAATTTATGATTAGATATCAATTACATTGTTAATATATTTAAATTTAATTTAATTTTAAATGAAAAATCATATATGAATAGTATGGATTTGTTTGGATAAACTTCTGCATAAAAACTTATAAAAAGAGAAAATAAGACAAAAAATAAAATAAATTTATTCAAAAGTTAAAATTAACATATGCTTAAACTAATTTGTAAAAGAAATTTATATTAGCTTTTTTAAAAGCTTATTTTTAACTTATGTATAAGTTAATTTTAACTTAGAGAAAAGATTATTTCATTTTTTTTCTTCTATAAATAATGCTTATAGAAAAGTTTATTCAAACGTGTCCTCTATTTGTTTAAACATATATACTTTAGACATTAAAAAATCGGGGGTGCAAGTCATTTGGATCATCAATTATGAGTTTGAGTGCAGGTATATAATCAAAAGACGTTATTATCAAGTATGTGGAACAGGTCATTGGACAAATCAAAGCAATTGCAATAATAAAAATTTGGTCTAATCATTTTGCCCTTTGCTTTCGATGGTACATAAAACCTTATTTGTTTCACAAGCACTCTCGCAAACTATCAAAATACAGGACATAACATGACCTTTACGGTGGCGGAAGGATGAAAGGAAGGAATAACTAGACATTAAATGAAGCCTAAACTTCATGCTTAATTCAATATATAGATATCGTCTAACATGACAATATACTGGTAGCAAGCAATTATTAAAGCAGAAAAACAATTAGTGGTTCAAAATAATTAAATATCTTTGGCTAGCTAAAGAATATGAGTTCATTTTACGTTGGGATAGAGGGGAAAAAATGTGTAGAATTAGTGTGTGCTTTTGAATTCATTCATTAAACAAACATCGCTATAGCAAGTCCAATGCTTAATCTTCTCATTTACTACATGGGAACCTGAATTCATATATTATTTACAAGCATTCAAAGAGTTAAATAAATAATTAAACTTACTTTTCGGGAATTTGAAATGTCGGGTACAGATCACGTAAAATCAGGGCGAGTTCAGAGTAGTGTGCCACTCTCTCAACTAAACAATATCTTCCACTAGCTGAAGCAATCCCATATGCCTGAATATGGGCGTTTGCAACATCCTTCACATTGATCCATCCATAATTATCATTTGGAAAAGTTTCTGAACCTGCATCAATCAAGTCAAAGATATATTTTGTAAAGCAACACGACAATTCTTGTCTGGGAGCAGAATTGGAATATATTTGGTGCACATAGCATAGTCAATTGTTGTTGTTCCCCAAATCTTTGTGAACTTCTCGGGTTATGTTTGTTTGTAACATGATGGTATGGGACAGATGATACATATATATATTTAGCACCAGAGGAAGTGGTCTAAAATCAAGTGGTTAAACACAAACTCGAGTGCATGAAATGATAAAATAATATATAAAGAATAATCAATCCCCAAATCAATAATCCCAAAGAATATTGTAACATGTATAATTTTAAGATAATTGTTTAGAATTACCTGGATATGCTGAAGACATTGAATCCATTGAGAGAGAGAAAGAGAAAGAGAAGAGACTATTCCTATTCCACTGCTCTTGTATTTTTCTGTGATGTCTCAATGGGACAACAACACTATATAGTGGAAAGAAATAGGGGCCTCTCCCTATGGTAAGATTTATATGGGCTCATTTACCCATCATAGTAAGCCCACATACAAGGCCCACCACATCCTTATTTACTAATTAGTGCTATACAATATAATATTAAACCCAATAAATATTAATATAAATTATCACTAAATTGGGATTAAAAATAAAAATACTCTAATATTTGACATCAAATTAATCTGAGTATTAACCAAAATAAAATTGATTATGCTGGTCCAAATTAAATTAATCCAACAATCTCCCACTTGGACAGCATAAGTCAAACAAAAGTATATCTCAGATTAATTCACAACATGTGGCCACCATAAGATGTCAAATTGAGCAAGCGCTTCCAACAATTGGTCCAAAATGAGATTATAAGTGCCTTAGTGATATAGAAAATCATACCCGATAAGAGTACTGACATCATATATACCAAACACTTACATCTCAGTGACCAACAAATATACACAAGATGTGGATTATGGAAAGGCATACAAAATTGTGATTAATCATGCGATTCCAAAACAAATTGGCCCTAGCATCCGCCTAAGATGCTCAAAATAATAATAATAATAAATATTTTAACATAACAAAATGAGACTGGGTCCAAAATGTCTCTAACAATATGCCACAATATAAAATAATAAAACTGCGCAGAAAATAACATTATATGGCAATAACATGAGTAATAATAGTAGCAACAATTTATTTATAAAAGTCTTGAGACACAATAACAAGATATAATGTTGCTACAAATTACAATAAAGTCTCCCACTAACCCAAGGTATCAAAAGATCTCACAATACCCATACGGATTACATGATCCACAAAAGTTTTAATAGGTAAACCCTTGGTTAGGGGATCAGCCATCATAAGTTCTATAGGCATATACTCAATGCGAGTCTGAAACTCTTGAACCTTCTCTCTAACAAACATGTATTTGGTATTAAAATGTTTTGAGCGTTTAGAACTCTTATTGATTTGAGAGAAGCTTACTATAGCAGAATTGTCACAATATATGGTTAAAGGCCTAGAGATACTTTCTACAAGATGAAACTCAAAAATAAAGTTTCTTAACCATATGGCTTGACAAGTGGCCTCATAACAAGCCACATATTCTGCTTCCATAGTTGAGGTAGCTGTAAGTGTTTGCTTAAGACTTTTCCAAGAAATAGCTCCTCTTACCAACATAAAAATATATCTTGATGTGGATTTATGGTCATCTGGACAACCACCATAATCAGAATTAGAGTAGCCTGTCATCTCAAGATGATTAGACCTCCTGTAAGTGAGCAAGTGCTCTTTGGTACCCTGTAGATACCTCATAACTCGTTTAGCAGCTTGCCAATGACCCATACCAGGCTTACTCAAGTATCTCCCAAGTACACCAATTACAAAAGCAATATCAGGGCGTGTACAAACTTGGGCATACATAAGACTACCAACAGTAGAAGCATATAGGACCTTTTCCATATCTGTTCTTTCTTTATCATTTTGAGGACATTAGGTATTAGAGAGTCTCTCACCCTTTTGAAAGGGTGCTGCACAAGGATTGCATAATTTCATATTAAATCTGCTTAGAATCCTTTCAATATAATTTTTCTGAGATAAACCAAGGATACCACGAGATCGATCACGATGAATTTCAATTCCCAAAACAAAAAAAGCATCACCAAGATCTTTCATATCAACATGGGCAGTCAACATCTGCTTGGTCTCAACTAGAAAATCTAGATCATTACAAGCAAGAAGGATATCATCAACATATAAAACAAGAATAACGAATTTACTCCCACTATTCTTCAGATAAATGCACTGGTCAACTGCATTCTCTTTAAAACCAAGAAAGCATATGATCTCATCAAATTTCAAGTACCACTGTTTGGAGGCTTGCTTCAGCCCATAAATAGATTTTCTTAACTTACACACTAAGTGCTCTTTACCTTCTATTTTGAAACCATCAGGTTGATCCATGTACACATCCTCATATAAATCACCATTCAAAAAGGCTGTTTTAACATCCATTTGGTGAAGCTCTAAGTCAAAATGAGCCACCAAAGTCATCACAACACGAAAGGAGTCTTTAGTAGAGACTGGGGAAAAAGTCTCTTTATAATCAATGCCTTCTCTTTGGTTATACCCCTTAGCAACAAGTCTAGCTTTATATCTTTCTATTTTACCTTTTGCATCCCGTTTGGTCTTAAAGACCCATTTACACCCAACAGTTTTACAATCTGCAGGTAATTCCACCAACTCCCAAACACTATTCTTTTCCATAGAAGCTAACTCATCCCCCATGGCTGTCAACCATTGAGAACTAAAAGAGCTAGAAATAGCCTCTTCAAAAGAATTAGGATCAGAGTTCCCATTAGAAGAGAATTCATGCTCCTGTAAATAAATAAAATAATCTCTAAATTTAGTGGGTCCAGTAGGCTTAGGAAGTCTCTTTGACCTTTTAGGTGGAACTAAGTCTTGGACTTGATTTTGCTCATCATCAATAACTTGTTGCTGAGGGATTTCAACACCATTGATAGGATCAACAACCTCATTTGGCCGAAAACCAGGTACCTCTTTCTCTGAAAAAAGAACAAGAGGCATAGGAACAACAACACTTTCATCCTTCAAATCAATAGTACGTGGCCTTAAGTTTTCATCATGCTCCGATTCATTCTCAAAATAGACTGCTCTATCAGATTCAATAACTCTAGTGGTATGAGAAGGACAGTAGAATCTAGATCCTCTTGAGCCAATACAATATCCAATGAAAAAAGCACTAACTGTTTTGAGATCATGTTTCTTCAATTGTGGATTATAAGTCTCACTTCTGCTTTACAACACCAGACACAGAAATGCTTCAGGCTCGGTCTTTTACCCAACATTGTGTCTTGGCAACAGATTTACTAGGCACATGATTCAAGATGTATGTAGCTGTTTTTAAAGCATCTCCCCACAAAAACTCTGGAAGAGTTGAATGGCTAAGCATGCATCTTACCATGTCCATGAGTGTGTGATTTCGCCTTTCAGTAACCCTATTTTGTTGAGGTGTGCCAGGCATGGTATATTGTGTTTCAATGCCACAATCCTGCAAGAATCTAGCAAAAGGACCAAGATTTCTGCTAGTTTCATCATACTTGCCATAGAACTCTCCTCCCCTATCAAATCTTACACACATGATCTTCATACCCAGTTTCAACTCAGTTGCAACCTTGAATGTCTTAAAAGCATCCAGAGATTCAAATTTCTCACGAAGCAACTCAACCCAACCATACCTTGAGAAATTGTCAATAAAGGTAATGAAGTACCTAAAACCACCCATAGCAACGGGAGTAATAGGTCCACAAACATTTGTGTGAATCAACTGCAATACTTTCTCACTTCTGGTAACCCCACTCTTTCTAGCTTTAGCAGTAAGTTTCCCTTTTATGCAATCAACACATGTATCAAAATCTGAAAAATCCAAATCATGCAAGATACCTTCCTTAATCAATCTCTCCATTCTCTTCTTGGAAATATGTCCTAAACGCTTATGCCATAGCATGGAAGAGTTTTTAGCAACTCTACCACGTTTATTTCCAATCACAGAATTAACAATTAAATTCTTTCCAACTTTAGCGACAGAAATATCCAACATATATAAACCATCATGCAAAATTCCAGAGCCAACAACAACAGAATCATAAGATAATGTAACCTTTTTATTATTAAAAAGGAAAGAGTAGCCACAATTATCCAACATAGAAACAGAAATCAAATTCCTTCTCATAGAAGGAACATAAACAGTGTCTTTTAAATTCAAAATATGTCCAGAAGACAACTTTAGAGAAACAACTCCTATATGCTCAACTTCCATGCTAGCTCCATTTCCAACAGTGATCATCATCTCTCCCTTACTTGGCTTTCGTCTGCTTTTGAACTCC
The DNA here is from genome assembly GCA_004329165.1 of Spatholobus suberectus. Classification (NCBI taxonomy): domain Eukaryota; kingdom Viridiplantae; phylum Streptophyta; class Magnoliopsida; order Fabales; family Fabaceae; genus Spatholobus; species Spatholobus suberectus. The sequence goes on along the minus strand of CM014731.1, from coordinate 86,954,699 downwards.
TCTAAAGAGTTTGAAACATGAATAGTCACACCAATATCTAACCACCATGTATAAGAAGGAACTTCAACAAAATTTGACTCAAAACACACTAAAGCTAGAGGGGTACCTTTCTTCTTCTCGAGCCAATTCTTAAACTTCCAACAATCTGCTTGCTTATGCCCAAATGTGTCACAAAAATTGCATTTTCCATTAAACTTATGTTTAGGCTTATCAAAACTTTCTCCAGAGTGTTGTCCAGAACTTTGACCAGTATGTTCCATGGAATTACCATTTCCCTTCCTTTTAAACTGAAACTTCTTACCCTTGACTTTGAAGAACATTTTCTTCTTATCTTTGCCATTGTGGGAGACAAACTGCACACTATGAGACTTTCCCTTCTTTATAATTTCCTCTTCTTGTGTAAGGATGGATATCATTTCATCAAGGTTCCATTCAACATTCTGTTGAGCAATATATGAAGTTCTCAAAACATCAAACTGAGATGGGAGAGATTTAAACACTTGCCAAATAAGAAAGTCCTCTCCCTAGCTCCACTTTCATGGATCTCAATTTGTTATACCACTTCACCATTTTCATAACATGCTCACGAACACTTCCTACTCCATCATAAGTAGTCTTTCTCAGCAAGGAAAGATAGTGAGCCTTCTTTGCCTTATCGAACTTCTTAAATTTCTCACCAACAGCCTTGAGAAATTCTTTGGCATTTTCGATGTCACGAACATTGTCCTTAATTGTCTTTTCCATGGTATATCTTATTGTCATCAAACACACTTTGTTAGAGTGTGCCCACTTGTCATATTTTGACTTATCAGCAACAAAAGATGTGTCTGTAGGCATAGGAGGCTCATCCTCAGTGAGAGCCACATCCACATTAGACACAGCAAGAAACAATTTTAGAGACTCAACCCAGTCCTCATAATTGGTCCCATTTAGCCTAGTCAAGGCATTCATTTGCATTGGCAATGCTGGATACAAAAATAAATAAAAATTTATCAAGCATGCCAATATGCATAAAATGAGCAAAGAATATCAATTGAACACTTGTGCCATTGTAATCCCGCCTAAGGGTCCCGAATTACAATACACAGTAAACTCTCATAAACATTAAAATTATGTTCTTAAAGCTAATATCGATAGGATATTGAAAACTCTAAGCCCATAATATTTAATAAATTTTATAAACATTAGAAATCAAATTAACAAAGACAAACCGATAGGATAAGTGCAATATTGACATAATTTCTAATGCAATTTTAGTAACATTTTATCACAATCGGTCCCATGATAGGTGAGCACACAATCATGAAAAATATCCCAAAGAAGATCATAAAATAATTGGAAAATAAAATTGTTTCCAGTATTTCAGTACACAAACATCACACATAATAATTTCTTCCAATCTTAAATAAAGGTATAAGCACATATTTACACCAATATTATTTTAACGCTTAAACTTTATCAATAAAGAGATACTCAAAATATAAAATAGCAAAAAATAAAATAAAATAAAAATTCAGGCAGGTGTAAGCTCCTCGTGAAAACAGAACCGAAAAGAAACAAAAAAAATACTGCACAGTGCCAATTTACACACACACACACACACACACACAAAGTAAGAAAATCTCCCACAATGTAAGAAAATCTCCCCTCTCCACTATCATTTTGCACAAGGATTGCTACTGTGCAGCTTCAATGTAATGCAATTATTAATTCAAGACATTGGTGCGGTGAGCGTGATGCTATGCGTGTTATATATATATATATATATATATATATATCACACACACACACAATGTAAGAAAATCTCCCCTCTCCACTATCATTTTGCACAAGGATTGCTACTGTGCAGCTTCAATGTAATGCAATTATTAATTCAAGACATTGGTGCGGTGAGCGTGATGCTATACGTGTTTTATATATATATATATATATATATATATATATATATATATATATATATTCCTTCAATACAATTCCTTTCGTGCTGTATGTGTTTCATACGTATGGAATTTCATTAAATCTCTCGTTTTACATAATCGAATTTGGAAACAAAATCGAACACAATAAACCCTATATATAAAATTTTAATATCATACAATTAACAATTTTATACAGTCACAATTAGGATTAGACCTAAGGCTTTGATACCAATTGATAAAATAATATATAAAGAATAATCAATCCCCAAATCAATAATCCCAAAGAATATTGTAACATGTATAATTTTAAGATAATTGTTTAGAATTACCTGGATATGTTGAAGATATTAAATCCATTGAGAGAGAGAAAGAGAAAGAGAAGAGAAACTATTCCTATTTCACTGCTCTTGTATTTTTTTGTGATGTCTCAATGAGGCAACAACACGACACAGTAGAAAGAAATATGGGCTTTTCCTGTGGTAAGACTTATATGGGCTCACTTACCCATCATAATAAGCCCACACACAAGGCCCACCACATCCTTATTTACTAATTAGTGCTATACAATATAATAATATTAAACCCAATAAATATTAATATAAATGATCACTAAATTGGGATTAAAAATAAAAATACTCTAATATTTGACATCAAATTAATCTGAGTATTAACCAAAATAAAATTGATTATGCTGGTCCAAATTAAATTAATCCAACATGAAACCTATGGCGTGAACCTCCAAACTTTATCAGTAACAATGAATGTATCAGAAAATTCAACTATTATTAGCTACCATATTTCTCATCAGGTATCATATCATGACCAACTACGATAAAATATATTTGGTAATATTTATTGTGTCTTGTTCAAGCCAAGAAGTCTATGAGGAAAAATAAATCAAGCTAGAAATAAAAAAGGGAGCATATTCTCATCTAGCATAATAATATCTCAATTTTCATATTTTCCCTTTTCAATTTCACTTGAGACAGAAAAAGCAGTTGAGTTGGATTCGGTTTGGAGGACAGCATGTAATATAACCCAGATACAGACAAAGCTGATAACAGAATTTCATTGCAACATAACGTCACGGTTAAACCAAAATTACCATTTATTAGGTTTAAAATTGCTGCAGCACTGGTATTAAGCTCCGCTTGCAAAAGAGGCCCTACAACCATTGCTGGGTTAACAGAAACCAAGTCAAGGTTGTTTTCTTTTGCAAATTTCCAGGCAGCATCCTCAGCCAAAGTCTTTGAAAGCATATACCACATCTGACGACACAGATAGCAAATTGCAAGAAAGTTAACTAGAATGCTAACACACTACATTAAATACTAATTATTACTTTTCTGCTCATCGGAACAAATACATTAGAAAATAGCAATATAGCTAGCTCAATAGTTATTGTCTAGTGACTACGTAACGTGATTGGACGTAAATTCTTGACATTGCCGAGGACACAAGGAAGTTCATAAATCAGACGTTGTTTCTCACATAAGGAACACGCATTCATGTAGCTCACATTTGTCACAGTAATGGCAACGTACATAAGCGATTTTTGTATAGAAAACATGTGTTAACTCAATTCCAACTTCTGAATAAGAATTACGAAAAATAACACATACCTTTAATTCCCGACAGTAATCTGGATTTGAAAACCAGGTTTCATCAACTACAATTTAGGGACTTTTAGGCCTTTCATTGTATGCAACTGCAGCCACAGAAGACGTTAAGACAACTCGTTTCACAGATGGCGATTTTACACATGATTTAAGAACATTAAGAGTTCCCTTCACTGCTGGGTCAATTAGTTCAGCCTAAAATCAGAAAACCAACTTGGTTAAAATTGAATACCCATTTGACCATGAAATCGAACAACATTCAATTATTTATCATCAAAAACAGAATGGAATAAACCTGTGGGTCTTTGACATTGTGATAAAAGGGTGAAGCAGTATGAAAGACACCATCGCAACCCTCAACAACAGAGTCAAAGGAATTTTCAGCCAAAACATCTACCTTAAACAGTTGTAGTCTCTCCTTTGCACCTTCAAGTTTAAGTAAATGTTCCAACTTTTTGTGATCATCTGCAGGCAATGATTACAAACCCAAATAAATCACTCATTCACAATGCTTCTCAATTACTAGTCATCACTTATTAATCATAGGGACCCAATATAATCTACACAATTATTTTCCTTTTTTCTTGTTGAGAAGCAGAAGACACAAATACTTAGTCCTGTTTAGATAAAAAAAAATTATAATCACTCATAAAAGAAAAAAATAAAAAAAGTAGAATGAATTGAACTTTCCCTATAAACTAAAATCAACTTATGCACTTCAACTTTTAAAAAAGTTAAATAAGACAGCTTTAATAAAAATTAAGTACATAAATTAAATTTAGCTTATTAGAGAAGTTCAATTCATTTTACCTCATTTTTTCCCCTATTAGTACTTAAGAAGAAATTTATCCAAAGAGGCCTTAATCACTTTCATAAAAGTGTAAACACTACAAAGTTGGTGATATTTCGCACTAATAAAATGGTAAAAAAAAAAAGGTACACACTTAAAAGACACAAGGATCATTATCTGAGTCTTTACAGCAATAAATATTAATTGCAACGTCCACAATGAAAGACGAGAAATTATTACATAATTTTGGACCACCACGTTCCATAGTTTTGACTAATTTTTACATAAAATATAATAGAAGTTTTCATTTTACAAGAAAAAGTTAATAACACTCAATTACATGTCACGTGAAAATTGGCCGAAACCATAATCATCCTAAACCATGTAATAATTTCTGGTGAAAGAAAGTATCATAGAAATTAAAGAAAAGATCAAGACTAACAAATAACTAACACACACACAAAGGGGGGAAAAAAAGATAAGAAAGAAAAGAATATTGGTGAATGGAAGGTGAAACAAGAGGAAGCACTGACTTGGATTGCGAAGAAAAAATCTATATATATATGATCCTTATAGTAATTTCCTAGACAAAGAAGTAAGATTTTTTTCTTTCATGAACAAGATTCAAGAATAAGATTATTTGATGAAATGAGAGAAATATATCTAAGGATCCATTAGTATAAGGAGTGAGAAAGGGTATCATTTGTTTCTTGAACAGTTTTTTTTTTTTAAATTCCTATCGGATTTTGGATTCATAAGAGAATTTATATGATTTATGACTTAGGGGACAGTGACCCTGACAGTGTAACCACGTTGAAGGAGGAACTTGACAATCCATGACGCAATATAACCGGAAGCACCGGTGACGCACACCAACTTCCCTGCACTGCTGCTCATTCTTCACCTCTTTGCTTCAATTCTTTCAAGGGATTAGTGACTAGACTCACTTCCCATTTCACTTACCAATGGCGAAGGCTTGCATCGCATTATATAGAGCCCTGTGTTTGACCGAAAATAAAAATATTAGTGACCGGTGATGGCATTTTTCCACTATAGCAATTGCACCAATTAAGTAAAGGTACACTAACTTAAACAAATAGGTAAACTTGATTTTACAAAAATTATCTAATTAAAAATAAAATTTAAATGAATTGATTTATGTTTAAAAATATCTATTTAAAAATGTTTGTAACATCAAGAACTTTATTTGGAGTAAAAAATACTTTTAGATATACAGTTATAAAAAAATATAACTTGTCTCTATCCAAAAAAAATAAATATAACTTGTCTTATATAATATTATTACAATAATAATAGAAGAGATATCAACTTATTTCAACCTACTTCACTTAATTATATTTTGCCGCACTTTAAATAAATCAAGTATACAAAATTTTATATAATTCAAAAATTATTTGATATTTCATTAATTAAGTTTAATTTAACAGTAGTATATATATTTTAAAATATAAGTAAATGTTGGTTATAAGATTACTTATCTATGAATATTCAATTTATTTAAAATTTAATATACATGACCATCAAGATAATATCACTTGATTCAATAGCTGAATTGCCAAATTAAATTTCACATTTTATAAAAGGTTATTTAAGAAAATAAATGTAAAAAGTTACTCTTTGATGAGTAAGTTGATCGCTTCTCATAATAATATAATATTAAATTAAAAAGATATTTTTGTCAGTACAAAAGTAACACAATATTACTTTTATGTCAAAGGAATTAAATTCCGAAATTGAATTTACTTGAAAAATGTCAAATAACTCACAGGTTTAACTTTTAAGGCAAAATATATCCTCTAATCGAAATTTTGACTTCCAAACGTGTAATGAAACATAGTCATACTCACATATTGCTAAACGATTAGTGGTGGAACTTTGTTAAAGAATCCAATTGCAGAGAAAACATCCTCTTTAATAATTTTTTTTCTCTCCATTTCTTTCATTATTAAGCTTTTGAGAAAATAAGTGGAACTCTCTCCAAAGTGGGTATCATTTTAATTTCATTTATTTTTCTAAAAGCTTAATAATGAAAAAAAAATGGATGAAAAAAGAAACAAAGAGGATCTTTTTCCCCAATTGCAGGCCACTCCATTAAATGTTCTTAATGGGAGCCTTCTATTCTATTCAATTATATAAAATTGGATTAATTATTGAATCGATGAAAAGATTAATTGTTTATAGTTCATAAGTTTAATCCTGATTAAATTAGTAATATATATATATAACATATTAAATAATAAATAAATACAAAATTATAAGAAAAATAAATTATATAGAATTTTAAAGAAATATAAATTATCATATTATACAAGATAAAATGTAGTAATAAATGATCAAATAATAATCTATATGTAAGCTTTATATGATAATTTTTATTCATTTCAAAAAATATTTTGAATAAAAAATAAAAAATTTAAAGCAGCCTGTTTAAATTGGTTTTCTATTATCATTTTTTACGGATTTTTTATTTTATCAATTTTTTTGAGTTGTTCGAACTTATAAGATTGAATGGCCATTTGGACTAACTAATCTAATCTAATTTGGCCTTTTCATCTTTGATTCATTCGACTATATAAATCATGAAGGATTAAAAAATGTCCACAGAATTGACTAGATTAACAGCATAAACTCTTATGTTATGTTTGAACGAGAGGGAAAAAATACAAAAGAATTAAAATACAGATAATAATATATTTTTCTTATTTAGTTGAAAAAATAAAAAAAAATGGTTTTTAGAAATAAAAAATTTAAAGTTTTTTTCACCATTCTTTTTGTTTCCTTTGAAAAAAGAAAAAAGGATTAAGTAAACTTTGTATAAATGTATGAAACACTTAATAAGTTTTCAACAATACCAGTTGGATAACTTTTTATGGTAACTGAGGTTTAATCAGTTTATACGAGGTTTTAAGTTGAAACTCGCCATTATAAGTAAAAAAAAAAAACCAGTGGAATAGGGTTGCCCAGCTAGCACTGTGCATGACGTGTGCGCTTACATGCATCGGTTGCTAATTATCTCACTGTCTTTTGCTAATTATTAGCTTACATGTGTGTGATAAGATAAGAAGCTGCTAACTTTAATTACTAGGTAATCATGCACAGTTCCTTTGGGTAATATTAATATAAAATTTGCTAGCTTCTAAATTAACTGGGAGATGTGATATAGATAGAATAATTTTTATTCTGTGTCTATCTTTTTTTACCATACCGTTATTACGTTTCAATCGTGTCTCTCCCTCTCTTTTTTTTCTTTTTCAGTTATAAAATTTATTGTATAAGTATCATTTCTTAATAATTCGTTTGATATATTTTAGATAAATAAATGATTAGGTGACATAATGCGAGGTCAACACTATTACGTCGGTCTTTAATATATGGTGGATATCTTTGGACGTTTTAGTATAAATAGTTTTTGTCTCTATCACTTTATGTGTCCTTCTCAAGCAAAGTGAACATAATTAACCGAGAAAACACCTGTTTGTTATTTTGCGTTACAACATCCGTTTGCCCAAAATAAGATTTTATGTCTGTTTATTTTATATTTTGTTAAAATATATTTATATAGAATTGATTTTAGATTATTAAACGTAATTAAAACATGTACTTAAATTAATTTAAATAGATTTTATATTGAATCATATGTTACAACATAAGAACTCGGTTTTGATATCTAACTAGGATAAACATAGGTCAATTTAGTTTGAGTTTGTAATTTTTTTCTTCCTAAACTTGAACCAAACCAACTTAATTACAAACAGGTTGATTTGATTTGAGTCATCAGATTAGTGTATATATATAATTAAAAAAAATGTTCATAAAATATAAAAGAATACATATACTTATCACAAAAACACATAAATTTGAGACAAAAAAGTCATTAAAAATATACAAAGTCTTTATCAAACAAATAAAATTAATAACAATGACTAGTAGAAAATGATTATCAAGACTCAAGCATAATAAAACTCTTTTATAAAAATATTATCAAGTTGGGTCATTCAAGTCCATAAAGTGATAACTCGATACTCAAACCACTTAAAATTGAGTTTCATTTATTTGATTTGGGTTACTGAACATGAATGTTGTGTTTGGTATGACAAAAAGTTACAAAGAAGAGAAGAGAACTGCGTAGAAGAGAGGAGAAATGCGGCATTTCTCTTCGTTTGGTGGCAAGGAAATTGCGAAAAGGTTTTTAAATTTTTTGTGGGTCCTACGTCAATTTCAATCTATCCAAAAATGCGAAGAAATGCAGCGTTGATTGCAAGTTTTCATTAATACCCCTTGGCTTTTCTGCGAATGCTATATTGTTGTGTGCAATATGTTAAACACATATTTGAATTTTGTGTTCACATATTCGAATATGTGTTTAGCTTTTAAAATTAAATAAATATAAAAATATTTACTTATATATATATATATATATTCGAATATACGTAGTGTTATATATTTGAATATGGTAATTACATAATTGAATATATGACACTGTTATAGCCATATATTCAATTATGTGAGTAGCATAATCGAATATATATTTCTACTATTAGACTTTTTTTGACAAATAACATGGTAAAAAAAACAAGGGTATAAGTATAATTTTATTCTTTCATTTAAAATACCCAAAAGTCAACAAGTAAATTTCTACCCTATTTCTTCTCTATTTCTCTCAAACCAAACAATTTCTATTTCCACTTAATTTCTCTTCTCTTCTTTTCTCTTCTATCTACTTCCTCTTCCTCTATTTCTCTCCTTGGTACCAAACACAGCGGAAAAGAAGACGAACCAATTTAATTGGTTTTGTTGAATCTTTTGAGTTAATTCAATGGAATCATACTAATGGTCATCCCCAATCTAACAACGAGTCCTTTGACAAAACTAAATGTTTAAGAATTCGAAATTCACACTCTAATTAAACTCCATTTCATTTGTTATACAAACAGGCCACAATCACCGGTAAAATTGCTGGTATATGTAGGCTAACTACAATTTTGCACCAAACTAGAGCCGTTGGATACTCAATTTGAAGTGACTACAGTTGTGGGGTTTGTTCAAGTTTTTTAAAAACAAGTTGTTATATAAGGTTGTGTAAAAAATAAAAATAAAAATAAAAATAAAAAAAATAAAATAAAAAATATATATATATATATATTTAAATTTTTTTTCAGAGATTTTGTGTAATATAAAAATGATTTTGCGTTTGGTTGTTATTATAAAATTGTATTTTTACTTTGAAAAGTATTTTTTAAGAAGTTTGATTATATTAATGTAAAAGTATTCTTTTCTTACAAACATTGTAATATAAAGATGGGTATAGAAAAGTTTATGAGAAATTTATTGGAATTTATGAAAATATACTTATTACTCTCATAAGATTTTTTTAACTTGTTTTAATAAATTTATTAGTCTGACTTATCAAAATAAACTCTTTTTTAATTTATTCAAATAAGTTTCGTGATTAAATATTTGACAAAAGTACTCCCGTAATGAAGCTTAATAAATAAGCACTTAATTAAATTGTTTACTTAAATACACCCTAGAAGATATTAAACATCTTAAGAAACATACATGAATAGCAGACGAAGACACGTCATTTTTTAAATTTGAAAAGGATTTTTTTATGAAAAATTACTTTTATCTTTTATCTTTTTTCCCCTCATTTATCACAGGTGATTACTTTTAAGACCTTTCATTTCTTCAGGTAGAATTCGAGGACGATTGTCAATAGCTTCATCAATACTGGAAGAGAAGACAAGAAAGAACAAAAAGATACTTCAAGAGATTATAGATGACTGTGTCATAGCTGTAACAAGCCTGCGAACAAGCAACCTTTCTTTCAAGTAGCATATCAGTTAGCTAATAACATTTCTAATGCATGGTTGCTTAAGCGAGTTCCTTAACTTTCTTTTGTGGAGTTTACAATGCCACGTCAAATTTAAGAATTTAAACAAGCTTTCATTCTAATGCTGAAGTTTTTAGCTAAGTTTTAATTTAATTTTGTGGGTCTTACAATTGATTCATATGGGATGGCAATTCTATCAATACCTTATGGGTACCTGCAAAAATATCCGTAATAGGTAGGATAAATACATACTCAATGGAAATGGAGGCAGGGCGGGACAAATATTTACCCGCAAAATTTAATGGAAATGGGAGCAGGTATAGGTACTATAGTACCCACCCCGCGCCCATATATATATTGAAAAGATAAATTCTAGTGATTTTCATAATATTAAAGATCTTAATTTATTTTAATAAAAAAAGACATTGCAAGAAGTAGTGAAATACAAACAAAAATAAGAATTTAATTTACATGTATTGTTAGTGTAAAATATTTTTATGCATCTAACTAATAGGAATTCACCATATCGCCACATTGATGAATAAGATGATGTGATAAAATAATCAAATTTTATTAGAAGTAAGTGTAAAAAAATTTTGCACAGACATTATATATAAATTAAATTTCAAAAATAATTCATACTCAACTAAAATTATTAAATTATATCAAAAGATCATTTTTTTTTTCAAATGCATGCATTGCTTTTTAAATATTATTGACAATATTTATAATTATTGTTGTTTTTTATTGTAATTTTTTAAAATTTAAAATTATTTAAATTTTATTTGATATTAACTATGTTAAAAGATAGATTGAATACATTTGTCTTTTTATATGTTGATAGTGAAATGTTAAAAATACTTAATCATAAAACTTTGATCAATAATTTCGTAGTTGATAAAAAGATAAAATGAGAATTGACAAATTATATTAAATTAATTTTGAATATAAATTTTGTCTACGGCCTCAGAATTTTTTACCAGCATTTAAGTAAGGTGCAGTTAGTGGGTAGCAGGTACGAGTATATAGGTATCTAGCAAATACGAAAACGGAGATTAAAGTTGCTATCCGCGTGGGTATGAGGCTGAGTATAGGTATTTTTTTCAAACACGGATATAAGGACTGGAACTATAGTACCCTACTCAGACCCTACCCACTGTCATTCCTATTCATTTCTTTATACTTTTATTTATATTTATATTTTAGCTAAAAATACTATTTTATTTGTATTATAATTTTAAAACAATAAATATGTAAAAAATTAAAAAATGTTAAAAATATTGCCAATTTATTTTATTTATGAAATTAAGTTAAACATAATGAGAAATACATAACAATTTATAATAAAAAAATAATTTTCATTATTGTCTTGTTCAAAATATTTTTAAATATGTTCCACCAAATTTACTTGAAGTTGTCGATGAATTTGTTTTTCATGAACATGGATTTTCCTTTGCAAGTATGTTGTGAAAACAGAATAATAACCATTAGATATTTTGGTTGTTGAAATATCATTATCTACATGATTATAATCAAAATTACCAAAATATGTGTCATTTGTAACACCCAGTCTTTTAATAATCTATGCTTAACTTGATTTATCATAATTATAAGTGAAAATATAATTTAAATAATAAAATTTAGTTAAATAATTTTGTGTGAATTTCTATGAAAGTTTCAGTAGATAATTCAATTGAAACTTAGATTGTGTTATGAAACAAATAGTAAAATTTATGAAAGCGAACAACAAATATTTTATAAAAATTAATATATTTAGTCATTATTAATTATAATTAAACTTTTTTGAAATGTTAGATTAATTTTGACATTATAAATTAAAATTATTTTATTTTATTCAGTATCAAATACTACGTTTTACCAAATAAAAAACATTCTCTCATTTGACTATGCAAAAGATGGGTAATGCGGTTGAGTAAAAAGAGTAAGATAAGGAACACGAGTTTTTGACATTTTTTATTATTGTTTTTATTATTAGATGAAATTTCATGTTAATCTAATTAAAAGTTTAGAATATTTAATGGAATTTGCATAAAAATTCACTCGATAACAAAATATAAAATAGTACATTGCTTTTTTTTTTTTTTGAAGAGAAAAATAGTACATTGTTAATATTCTTTTAAGTGGGAATATATTTGGACCACAAATAGCTTTATACTTATTACCAGCATATACCATAAGTTGTTCACCTTCACGAGTACAAACCGAAATAAAACCGATCGACAAGTAATCTTGTCTTATTACAAACTTTAAATTTCATAACAATAATTTCTTTTCAAGCATAGAAGTTTTAAAACCAAAATCACCAACGAAATGCGGTTGAAATTATCAATGTTCACTCCTGATCAGAGAGAGATCAAGATTTAAAAACTGGCAGACTTCTTTTCTTTCAAGCTTTCCACAGTCTCCCAGAGACTTACTTCCAAAGGAATAAATTCAATCCCTAAGCTCTTTACCTTCCTGAAATGTTGGCTCATAAGGCTTTTCGTCTGTACACCTACATGAAAGTGAAAATGTTATTAGAAAATTAAAAGAAAACTTTATGCAGAAAATTTCTTTAAATAATGTGTCATATCGATTTATGTTACATAAATCAATCAATCACCCATGATTCTTCTATAGTTAACGTGTAACACTACAGAGTCTACACAATCAAACTTGTTATACTGGAGCTTATCTTAGAAAGACACATTCTATCAGAGTTCATGAATTCTAACTCTAATGTCCTAACAGCTAACTTAACTTACCAGAAATATTTACAAGCATTCTAGGGTTACAGAAATAATTAAACTTACTATTCTGGAATTTCAGACATCCGGTACAGATCACGTAAAATCATGACGACTTCAGAGTAGTGTGCCACACTCTCAACTAAACAATATCTTCCACTAGCTGAAGCAATCTCATATGCCCGAATATGGGTGTTTGCAAAATCCTTCACATTGATCCATCCATAGCATTTATTTGGAAAAGTTTCTGAACCTGCATCAATCAAGTCAGAGATATATTCCATAAAGCAACACGACAATTCTTGTCCGGGAGCAGAACTGAAATATATTTGAAGCACATAATATATTCTGTTTCCCTTTTCAATTTCGCTTGAGACAGAAAAAGCAGTTGAGTTAGGTTTGGTTTGGAAGACATCATCATCATGTAATTTACCCAGATGCAGACAAGGCTGATAATAGAATTCCATTGCAATATAACATAATGCATAAACCAAAATTACCATTTATTAGGTTTAAAACTGCAGCAGAACTAGTGTTAATCTCTGCTTGCAAAACCGGCCCTACAACCATTGCTGGGTTAAGAGAAACCAAGTCAAGGCTGTTTTCTTTTGCGAATTTCCAGGCAGCCTCCTCAGCCAAAGTCTTTGAAAGTACATACCATTTCTGAAAACATAAATAGCAAATGGCAAGAAAGTTAACGAGATTGCTAACACATTATACTAATTATTACTTTTGTGCTCATTGGAACAAATACATTAGCAATATTGCTGGCTCTGGTTATTGTCTAGTGATTACGTGAAGCTGTTACCAAATTCCTCACACTGCCTACTACACAGTCACATAAGGAAGTTCATAAATCAGAAGTTGTCTCTCACATAAGGAACACACGATCATGTTGCTCACATTTATCCCTCCCCATAACCAAAAAGAAATGGCAACGCATATAAGTGATGTTTACATAGAAAACATGTTATTCAAGTGCAACTTCTGAGGAAAAATAACGCATACCTTCAAGTCCCTACAGTAATCTGGGTCTGAAAACCATGTTTCATCAACTACAACTTCGGGAGTTTTTGGCCTTTCATTATATGCAATAGCAGCAATAGAAGACGTTAAGACAACTCGTTCACGGCGATTTTGCACATGATTTAAGAACATTGAGAGTTCCCTTCACTGCTGGGTCAATTAGTTCAGCCTGAAACCAGAAAAACAACATAGTTAAAATTGAATACTCACTTGACCATGAAATTTGACCGCAGTCAATTATTCATCAACAAAAACGGAATGGAATAAATCTGTGGGTCTTTGACATTGTGATAAAAGGGAGATGCTGTATGGAAGACACCATCGCAGCCCTTAACAGCAGAGTTAAAGGAACCTTCATCCAGAAGATCTGCCTTAAAATGTCGCAGTCTCTCCTTTGCACCTTCAAGTTTAAGCAAATGTTGTACCCTTTTCTGATCATCTGTAGGCAGTGAATTACAAACCCAAATAAATCATTCATTCACAATATGCTACTCAATGACTTGTCACCGCTTATTAATCATAAGGACCCCGTATAATCTACACAATTATTTTAGTTTTCTCCTGTTGAGAAGGAGAACACACACCTACTTAATCACTTTCATAAAAGAGTACACACTTTGAACTGAAAAGACACAACGATCATTACCTGATTCTTTAGCATTAAATATTAATCGCAACGTCCAAATTGAAACACAGTATCATATAGGGGTGTTCCTACAATGGATTGGATCGGTTTTGAAGAGAAAAACCATCCGATCCAATCACTTCAATTTTGTTAATTTATCATCTAATTGGTTTGGTTTTAAGATTTAAATCCAATCCGATTCAATTTAAAACGGTTTGAATTGTATTGGTTTTCAGTTTCAATCTTACTATTATTTTTTAAAAAAAAGTATTAAATAAACGATATAATATATAATAAATATATTAAAAAATAATTTAAAATATCAAATATTTCATTAATGAGTCATTATATAACTAATATTAGTATAACTCTTCAAATATATATTATTAAAAATAAATTTACACAGCTTAATAATTATGTTTATGTATCTTTACTCAAATAGTTACTAAAAAATTATCTTTAAATAAATATATTTTTTATAAACAAGTATAAATTATGTGATAATTTTACAATATATAAGAAATAAAAACATAAATATGAGTGATATTAGAAAATTACAAATGAAAAATAAAATTATATATATATATATATATATATATATATATATATATATATATATATATATATATATATGCATGTATAAGTTTGATTTAGATTGGATTGAATCAGTTTTCAAAATCAAATCCAAAATTCGATTCAATCCAATAAAAATTTTCGATTTTTTTGATTTTTTGATGTTTTGGTTTTTAGTCTTTTGGATCGGTTTTTTTGATTTTCCTTGAATTGGATTGGTTTATGAATGCCCCTAATATCATATACATGAAAGAAAGAAAATATCAAGATCAACAAATAATTGGTGAACACCCAACCCAATTTTTTTTCTTCTTTTTCGTTTTTACTATTATTTTAACTCATAACGTTTGAGAAATTTTCATATTTTAGTAATGTTTTTAAAAAACTAAAAAAATCAAATATAAACCGTGATGAACTTCAAAATTTAAATAAAAGGATAAGGAGATTTTTTTTAATTTCTTAATTATTTGCTTGTTATAATTTAAAATAAAATAAAAAAGTCAAGTGAATAGTATTAGATAAAAAAATGAAAACTTTTATAACATTAAAAACTTTTTTGATTATTTTAATATATTTTAAATAAATAAAACATGGCATAAATAACTTTAGATAAGAATAAGTTTATTTTTTCCATTGATAATTTTTTTTAATTTATTAATTTTTTTATAATTTTTATAATCCTCTCTATATAAAAATTAAGATAATTATCTTGAATGAAAGCATTTTTAAAATATATTCTTTAGCAAGAGTGTTTTTAAGAGTTTTTTTTTTTAACGAGAGTAATTTTTGAAAATTTTCTTAATCTCTTATATTTTTCAATTTATCCTTTTCATTTTTATTATTTCTAAATTGAATTGTAATATTTTTTAAAAAAATATCAATAGTTAAAAATAATCTTATATCACAATATAAATTATTTATCACAAATATAAATTATAATTTATATATTCAAATATATTTATTTATTATGAATTTTAATTATTATAATATAATATATGTATTCAAAAATATTTATTTACTAGTATTTTTAACGTGTGCAATAATATTTATTTTATATAGTTAAAATTCATAATAAATAAATAATTTGGAACATATAAATTATGTTTTAGATTTATGACAAATAATTTATATTGTGATACAAAATTATTTTTAATTATTGATGATTTCTAATTAGTTGATAATGTAAAAGTTTTTACACTAACAGTACATGTCTATTAAACTCTTTTGAGTTATTTTTTATTTTTTATTACTCATTCATTCTTTCTTGTATTTTAACATCTTCTCCTATTTTTATTCTCTAAAAATAAATTTTTGAAAAATATTTTATAAGCTAATTTTTAAAAACTAAAAAACAAAAACATACTCAAACACACTCACTTTTTCAGTTATCTACACTAATTTATATACAAAGAGTAGTTGTATTTTTATATGCCTTATCTCTTTTCGTATTGAAAAAATTAATTAAAATAAAAAATATTAAATTAAGAAAAAAATTAAAATAAAAAATAAAGATTTAAATAATTTTAAAATAAACAATAAATACGAAAAATAGTTAAAAATGAAATGAAAAAAAAAGAACAAAAATGTTGGAATAAATTACACTGATACCTCTTAAGATTTCGTCAAATTTTGCCCAATATCTCTCTTTTTTTACTCCTATACTAATCTTTCTTAATTGTTTGATAAATATTACATTCATATCCCTTATACATTATATTAACTTCTTTGATTATTTAAAAAATCTTACATTCGTGTCCTCGTAAAAATGAAGTTATTGTAAACGTTAAAAATCAAAAATTATGTGTAATCTCAAAAAAATTCAGAAAGTGTCAATATAATTTACTTAAAATGTTAATAATAAAAAATGTAAAAGATAAAAAAGGAGAGACAAGTGACGCAGAAAAGGATAATGAAATATAAAGAAGAAGAAGAAGAAAGAGAGAGAGAGAGAGAGAGAAAGGTGCTTTTGTGGGTGTTTTTTGTCTTCTTCACCAATCCCCGTTGTTCATTTTCATCCTCGCACTCTTTCTTTGTCGGGTAACAACCGGGAAACAAGCAGACCTTAGGTTCATTTCTAATTATTGAGATTTTGTACATTTATTTTTGTTGTACCTTTTGTTCGTTGCTTGCTACCCAACAAAGCTACCTTAACAGCTAGGCAGGCACAACTGTTAACGTTATTTACGCACGTTTTAGCTAGCCTACTTTTCACGTCAATATTAGAAAACGACTTATTACAAGTTATTAGTACTTTCCAAATTACGCGCGTCAGATATCTCACACGACGCATATATCTAAACATACTACAACTAGAACTCGTTCATTCAGCGAAACATTTTTGTTCACACAAGACGAAGTATGCATGCTTGTCTTTTTAACTTATATTTGAGGGCTATTTTTCCCGTTTAGGTTTAAATTTAAAAAATAAATGAAAGAGATTTGTTAAAAATGAGATATTTATTTGAATTTAATTAAAATGCATTGATAATATAAAGAGTTTTTATTGTATCATCTAATTATAAATTGTTATTTATGATAAGATTGTTTAGTTTATAATAATTATTTTAAAAGTCATATCTAAGATGATTTTTAATTAGGTGACAGAAAAATAAAAATACTTATACTAATAGTGTATTAAAATTAAACTCTATTTATTTAAAATCATTTTTTATTAACAACATACAATTTAATATTTCTTTATAATGACACTAAAGAATCAAATATTATTTAATTATAAATAAATTAGATGAATAACTTGTTTAATTTATGCAAAAAACAAATATTTATCGATGACAATAATTTATTTGAGAACCAAATATTTTAATAAGCCGATTTAGGATAAAATATTTCTTAATCATAATAAGTCTTATAAAATCAAAATACTAATCATAAATCAAATCAAAGTTTTTTTAAAATTATAATAATAAGTTATACAGTTAAAATCAAATATTGTTTTAATAACTAAATGATTAATTAAGACAAACCTTTTTATTAATCTTATCAAGACAGTTTGGTTTTATTGTCTAGTAATCTCGAAAATTCCTTTATAAAATTGTAAATTAAACTTAATTATTAAAAAACGGAAAAGGAAAAACTCAAAGTATTATTTAGGATCAGACCTTCAATTAATCTTGTCAAAAGTGGCTTGAAAAATCATTTTTTTTTAAATTACAATAAATTATTCATCAAAAAAGGAGATTAATCTGGATGAAACGTCCTATTAATTCTTTCGAGACACTTTGACTTTCTATCAAATAGCTTTGAGTATTCATCCTTTTTTAATATAAAAGATTAAATAATTAAATTTCATAAAATACTAACCTCTTCTTTTGATTAATCAACATACAAATCATTTTATCAAGAACTTCTTCACTTTAAATTCTCCATTACATCCGAAGATACATAGAAGTAGAATTCCATTCAAGTCCAGCTCAAAAATAAGTTTTCACAATTTCTTTCGTTTAATATAAAAATTACAATTCTTCTTCTTTTAAAAAAAATAATAAGATCTTCATAACTACATTTTCAATTTTAATAATAATAATAAATAAAATCTCCATATGCTTAATTTCCTTAATTATATTATTAACAAAAAGGATAAAACAAATATTTAAAATTTATCAATAATTTATATAATCAACTAAATGTAACCATTTTAATAGATGTATCGCGAATACATTGAGATTTAGTTTCTACCTTTTATTATACATACTCAAACTTGTAAATGCAAACTCTTTGTCTTTAAGATCAATTTTCCAAAATAAAGGTTTTTGTTTAATTTTTCATTTTAAATAAAATTAGTGATAACTATTATTTGATCAAATTTTATTTCGTCCATCTTCACGCCTGCTGAGGTGACATGACTAAAATACTGATACACACCCAAAAAACTGATACAAGAAAGAATATTGGTGAATGCAAGGAAGGAGAAAGAGGTGAAACAAGAGGAAGCAGTAGCACTCACTTGGGTTGCGAACAGTAGCCCTGACAGTGTAGCCACGTTGAAGGAGGAACTTGACGATCCATGAAGCAATGTAATCGGAAGCACCGGTCACACACACCAACTTCCCTACACTGCTGCTCATTCTTCACCTCTTTGCTTCAATTCCTTCAAGTGATTAGTGATTGGACTCACAAGTCACACTCACTCACTTAGGCTGTGTTTAGTAGAGATGAAACTAGGAAGAGGAGAAAAGAAAAGAGTGAAATTTAGCATTTTCTTTTTGTTTGGTTAAGTGAAAAGGAGTGTTTTGTACAAAAAAAAAATAGGCCCCACTTTAAAAAATTTCGTCGCAAAATTAAGAAGATTTACAAAGAAATTGTGAAACTTCGTACCCGCATGTTGGCTTCTTGCTTTTGAAGCATGTAAATCGGTTTTGCTTGATGTTTTTGCTGCATTATATAATAATAATAATAATAAATAAAAATAATAAAAATAAAAATAATATCAATAATAATAATAATAAATATTATTAATAACAATAAAAATAATATTAATGATAAAAATAAATAATAATAATTAAAATAATTTTAACTTTCTTTCTATTTTTCTTTAACCAAACAACCTTAACTTCTACTTTATTTCTCATTTATTTCTCTTTTCTTCTCTTCTTTTTCTTTTTTTCTATTTCTTCTTCTCTACCAAACACACCCTTAGGCACTTATCAAAGCAAATTCTACCATACGTTCACTATTTATTAGTACAATAAAATATTGTCACGTGTATTATTATCCATCTTATCTTTTCACTGTCCTTTTAACTTTTTATTGAAGAAAAACAGTTTTACATTCTCATTTAATTACAAATTATCATATATGGTAAGTTTGTTGAATTTTACAATAATTACCTAAGAAAGTCATACTAACATGTGATTTTTTATTAGTTAATAGTAAAAAAAAATTATACTGACAGTACATAACCATTAAACTCTTTATTTAAATGAAAAATACCTTGTAAAAATTATAGCGTAAATTTTACTAGCACCCCTTGAGGATTCATTGAATTTCAATCGATACCCTCTCTTTTTTTACCCATACACTAACCTCTCTTAATTATTTGAAAAATATTACACTAACACCACTTATATATTACATTAACTCCTCTTGATTGTTTAAAAAATATTATACTGTGTATCCTTATAAGAAAAGTTGTTGTAAACGTTAAAAAATACAGAAAAAGTTTATACAATCTCAAAAAATCTCAAAAGGTGTCAGTGTAATTTACTCAAAATTATATAATCAAATGAAATAACCCGATAGTGTGTACCCACTGTATTATTGTACAATGCCCATTATTGCTCATCGCCTAAACACCATTATTGATTGTCATCGGATTCTTTTGCTTGGTGGTGGTCAGGTATGTACTTTTTATTCAAACCATAGAGCTAATTCATAATACGGTTAAAATCCTTTGCCACTGACGTAAGTTAATAAGTTATACTAAAGTGATTACATTAAATAGTTCTTTCTACGGTCAAGTATCTTTTGTTTCTATGGCTGGATGGATGAAATGGCAGTTGTTTAATGGTGTGCGCCTAGTTTTACACCAATGTGACCTAGCCCATAAATAAATAAATGTGTGCACCATGTACATAGACACAGAGAGAGATAGAGAAGATTAATACCAATATAAATTTGGAAGTTTTTTTGTTAGGACAGTTGAAATTTTGAACAAGTCATCCATAGGAATGCTAGCATTTTCATAAGGATCTTTTCCATCCCGATTTCAGAATTTCAGCTGGCATTAGTATTTTTTTATTTTTTTTTGTTGCTACTATATAATTAGTATGCTGTTCTGGTTGCACTCTGTCTTCCTCTGCTACACATCATGAAATACAAGAACAGGACACATAGAAAATGAAAATATAGTTGATGACAAGGTATAGTAACTCCCATTTATCGTCCCTCTTGCAGACGAAGGCTCTGGTAATGCTAAATACAAAACTTAAGATTCTGGTGGACCTGAGGCAGCAGGTGATACTAACACCATTGGCATTAGGGTGGACAAATCAGCAGAGTTTTCATATGAAGAACTAGCCAATGTCACAAATGACTTCAGTGTGGCTAATAAAATTGGTCAAGGTGGTTTTAGGGAAGTCTACTATGCAGAGCTGAATGGCGAGGTTTGTAATCTCTGTTGCTAGTTTTGACTTTTTGTTACATGTATTTGAAAGAAAAGCTGCATATTCTTTTAGTTATTATGGAGTTTTCAATTAATGTAGCATTTATTCTCTGATGTAGAGCAGTGTACCAAATATTGTACAGGTGTTAAACGGTAGACTGCTCCACAATAGTGAAAGTATTATGTTTCAGTTTAAACATTTCACATAAACGGTAGGGATGGAGCAAAAGTATAACTAATCAAAGAATATTCCAGATTTAAAACGATGAAAATCAGGTTACCAAAAAAAACCGATGAAAATCTTGACAATATTTAATTAATTAATGGCATATAGCATGGTAATTAATTTTGTCTTACCGTCTCAGTCTTGAAACTCAATATAGGAATAAACTGGTGAAAAAGGATTACGAGCCACGTCCAATGTGTTTTAAGGGCCACATTGGATTGGATTATAGGAGATGAAGGGATCATTGACTAGGTTCGGTCAACATTCACATTCACTTATTTTGAGCTTGCAAAACATACTTACTTGTTACAGTATATTCTTTACATCTGTTCCTTTTAAACCCCAAACTACGAACGAATGCGGTTTTTTCATTTAACAAATACTTCAAGCAGCATACATGTTATAGATGATAATGCTGCTAGGATAAATCTGCAATTGTTCATATTTCCATCTTTACCAAGTTGCCTATTTTAATATTTATATCTCTTATAGTTATAATATAATCCTCTCTAATTACATAGAAGAGCAATGATATTTGTACACCTCAATTTTTCAAACACCTAATCAATACCTTTCATTTCTCTTTATTTCTATTTACCTATCACGTCATATCACCTGTTATACTTATATATATTTTTTCTCTCTCTCACTAGGTGTCTAATAGCACTTTGAGTGTCCAAAAATCATTTTTGTACACAAATAGTTGTAATAAAAAAGATTGACATGCAAGTATCAAGAGAACTTCTTGCTGAACTGAAAGTGTTGATTACTTGAAACTGTTATTATTTGAAAATTAGAGCATTTTTTGTTTTTCCTTTTATGATCTTGTAAAATAAAGAGGATTGCTGCTTTAAAACCTAAATTGAATATAATGTATAATTCTTTTTTTTTCTTCCTAAAATGTTTTGGAAAATAGTCTATGTAATGACGGTATAAAGAGTTTTTATAATGTCATCTAATCACACATTGTCATATATGGTAAGTTGATTAACTTTTACAATAATCACCTTAAAAGTCATACATACCATGATTTTTAATTAGGTTAACAACATAAGAACTCTTTATATTGTCAATGCATAGAAATTAAAATATAATTTTTTATTTCATTTTCCTCTACTTATGTAAGATAATAGATGGAGACTATTCTGAGAAAACAATCATGGTTTGGGTGAAGGAGTTTAGCATTATCCTAGGAATAGACATGGAGATAGATTCAACAGAATTACCATCCACTATACCCAAAAGGAAAAATTCAAGAATGGTAAAAAAAAAAAAACCCTTATGTTTAGGTGAAATAACTGAAAGGTTTAAGTACCTTTTTGGTCTTTATAGTTGCGTAAACTTTACTTTTTGATTCCTATAATTAAAAATAATATGTTTTAGTTCCTATATATGTACTTTCAATATCGGTTTGATTCCTACTATCAAGTGTGTCTTAACTCCGTGAAATATTAAAATCTAAAAAATTTGTTTTGGAATGAATTTGTAAACTATGACAAGTTTAAACAAATATTAATCTTTTACAAAATACATCAATATTTTTTTTTAAATCATAAATGCTAGGATTTTAAAATAACTTTAGATTTTATGCCCATGCAATGCTCTAGATATTATGTGTAAAACATAGGAATAATATAAAAAGGGGGTTGAATTGTGTTATTAAAATTTTTTTGCAAAACCTTTTCAAAGAGATGTTTCATCTTAAGAATAAATGATAAATATTTTTAAAAGAAATTTTTGAAAACGAAGAGAAGTTGTAAATAAGAGAAACACAGAGTTTTATACTGATTCGTCTCACCCCAAAGACTACGTCCAGTTCTTGGTATACTACTAAGTCCCACTACAACTTAAACAAGTTACAAGTATTCTTTTATCCAAATCTCATCAAGCTCAACCCAAGTAGTCTTTCATTTGCCTCTCCAAGCAAATACCCAAGTATTCTTTGATACAAAGTCTCTTCAGGCTTCCACCAATTTCATAGAGAAATAGTTAAGGGTAAGATATCACACTAAACTAGCGTCTTATCAGACAAATATACAATGAAGCTCAAGAAAGTGTTACAAGAATAATTTGTTCAAGATTACAGATTGAGAGAAAGAAAATTTTGCCAAGAGTTCCATCAATTTGACAATAATCTTCTCTTCTATATATAAAGTTCTCCCAAAGTTTCTGTTGTGAAAGCTTTTACAAACATCCTTCATCTGGTGAAGAAAATAGTCGTTAGTTTGACATCCTTCTCTTGTATAAATGTTGCATTTAATGTTTTCACCAACCTGGTCACTCTGATAAGATAAAGCAGATTGTTTATCTACCCTTTCTCGTATTCAATCTTATTATAGTGGACATATTTTACTTTCTGTATTGACATCTATACACAAATATCTTCTTTTAAACATAAAGTTAAACCTTTCCAGAGATAGGTACATAGATGTCTTCTTTTTTGTGATGGTACACAATTTTCTAAAACTAAAGAGGTTCTCGTATAATAGAGCTTCTGAATAAACAAAAAGTTCAATATGTATATATCGTTTGAAAGAGTCAGTTGTTATAACATCTTTATAAATTACGCGTGAGCAGACGATAGTGAAAACATGCAATAAAAGTGTATGATCAAACGATTAAGCGTATGATCAAACGATTGAGTATAAGATTGTTTGTTATTATCAAAACGAAACAAGAGTTATAAATTTATCCTTTGTCTTAACATTATGGATATTACATAATCATATAAAATCTACTAGTTTTCTCAAATTAACCATTTGATGTATTTAAATTGATGAATTAAGTAGCATATGATGCTTGTATGGTTAAAGTAAATAAAAGCTTTTGTTTGAAAGTAATTTTGTTTCCTCTTCCTCTTAAGCAAAAGATTAAACATGAAACCAATGAGAATTAGGTCTAGCATAAGCGAATTAAGATTTGAATCTCCCTTAAAAGTAGTGTTTACATTTAACATCTGATAGTGTCTCGAACAGAATTGTCCTCTGAAAAAAGATATATGTGGGAACCAAAAAAAGATTAGACATGGGAGAGCAAATCACCATTAATGGCTAGCCATCAATTTGCAATAAATTGAACCGTTTGCTCTATTCAAATTCGAGCCATCAATGCCTCTTTTTTTTTCCCTTTAAAATCAAATATAAAAATTTCCACAATTCTAAATGCAAAGCAAAGTCACAAGTGCAAAACGAATTCTAACCGACTTGCACGTTTTGATACAATACAAGCATTATTTCGCATTAATAATTCCCCCTTAAGCATGGAGTTTCTAAAACCACAATCACCAACTAGACAAATTTGTGGTTATCAATATTTATTCTTCAAGGAAATATAACGAACTAGAAGTCGACAAACTTCTTTTCTTTTAAACTTTCCACTGTCTCTCTGAGGCTCACTTCCAAGGGTATAAATTCAATTCCCAAGCTCTTTGCCTTTTCTTTGGAAACCTTAAATGTTGGCATAAAAGGTTCATCGTCTTCACACCTGATAGCATTGTTAAGAAAGTGAAGATGTTATTAGAAAAATCTCAAGAAAAATTTAACTCTTTAAATATAAAATATAATTGATGAACAAGGTTGTGTTAACAAATATGATTCCCCCTCCCCCCGGTTTAAGTGTTTTCCTTTTTTGAATTTCCTATATACCCTTACGTCTTTTATGTGTGAAACTTTTCTTTCAGACATATAATAGCGATTTGGTTAGGCAGCCTTTCTCACAAGGGGCATTTTTAATGCTCAAACTTTTGCTCTCTCCGGAAGCCCAATTCACTTACCAATGTACTCAATCCTTATCAGTATTGTTGTAAGTACTTAAATTATCAAAGAGAATTACCATCTGTTATAATTAGTACTGGCTGGTTTGAATTATAGCAAATGGTAATATCGCAGGAAACCATTACCAAGCGATGATTTAATTAAGGCAGGATCGGTTGTATGCGATCTCCTTCGTTAATCGAAGGTTACAAGATCAACTTTAATGCAAAATCTTGTCAATTTTCAACATTGAATTGAGTTTTCAAACTAGACAGCAAAATATTTAGAAAAATCAGTAAATAAGCATTTGAAGTCATATATCTAAATGAGTTTTTGGAGTTGTAGAATATTAAATGAGAAAATTCCTAACTTGTCATGAAATCATTCTTGATTTATTATTTAGTATTTAAATTTAATTGTTATACAAGTTAGTCCTGAATTTGTAAAAGACGTATCAAGTTAGTTTTTCACAGAGACTAACTAAAGTGAGATACAAAAAGAATTAAGTTGATAGTAATTCTATAAATTCAAAGACTATCTCATAACAAGCACCAAAAAAGAAAGACTAACCCATAAACATAATTAAATTAAAGAACTAAGCTATTAGTGCAGAGTAATTGAAGGGTATGAATTGCTAACTTGTTCAATAATTAAACTTACTTCTCTGGAACCTGTAAAGTTGGGTATATATCACGTAAAATCTTTGCAAGTTCGGAAAAGTGTGCCACTCTTTCAACCAGACAATATCTTCCACTAGCTGAAGCAATCTCATATGCTTGAATATGCGCATTTGCAACATCTTTCACATTGATCCACCCAAAACTATTATTTGGAAACGTTTGCGAACCTGCATCAACCAGAGTTATACTGTTAAGCAACAGGACAGTTCTTGTTTGGGGAGAAAACTGAAATATGTTTGACGCACATAGCAAATCCACTAATATTAATCACAGTAGCAACCATATAATTCATTGCAAACCAATGACATTTGAAGATAAGATACCCCGCCAATTACATGGTTTGTTTTAAGGGGTTGTCTAACTCACCTTAAGTAAAAATAGGATTAAATAACTCCATCAAAGATGATTGGTTTAATTTTCTATATACTTAAAGTTGATTGGTACAATATAGAAAATTGCACCAATCATCTTTGATGGGATTGTTGAATCCTATTTTTACTTGGGGAAAGTTAGACAACCCCTTGTTTTAAAGACTGAAATCAGTGTTCCCAACAAGCACTTGAAGGGATCAAGCCTTGCTTGTATGGAAGGTCGTTCTTATTGACTTCATCATGAATTATACTAAACACACACAAATCCAAAGGGCTTGAACCTTGTGATGTGAGCCTCCACACAATAACCTTAATAGTGTATGGAAAGTTCCATTAATCATTAGCCACCTTACATCTTATAATATATCATGATAAACTGCAATAAAACATATTTAGTAACACTTGTTGTGCCTTGTTCATGTCAAGTCCTCAAGGACGAAAAATTAAGTTATAAATAAAGAGGGAACATATTCTCCTCTAGCATGACAATGGTGTTATAAGTAAAATGCAGATACCTTAACATCAAGTTGAGCTACAGATAGTTATTATAAGCGTTCTTTTCTAGATCTTAAACTATTTCCTTTTCCATTTCCATATTATTTGTTTCCCTTCAATTCACTTTTGACATAGAAGGCAATTGTGTTGGAGACCAAGCAGATACGAGAATGCTTGTAGAGCATAAGACTTCATCAGTAAATAAACATTACCATTGATTAGGTTTAAAATTGTAGAAGAACTTCCGTTAAGCTCTGGTTGCAAGAGAGGCCCTATAGACATTCCTGGGTTAATAACAACCAACTTAATGTCGTATTCGTTTAAGAATTTCCTGGCAGCATCCTCGGCCGAAGTCTTTGAAAATGCATACCACCTCTGAAAAAATAATTGATAAAAATAAAACACACACAAATAGGAAATGTCTAGAAAGTTGAAGAGCATGTTAACATACTACTACACATAACAAATTATTAATTTTGTGCATATTGGAATAAATGCATTAGCATTATTTTTTGATAAATTAAATGCATTATGATAGGACGGCAAGCCCATTAACAGGCTCTGATGAAGATAAACCATCCAATAGGCCCAAAAGGACAATTCGCAGGCCCACTAAACTTAGTGACTACATTCAGCTCTGATTGACCTAGCTGCTTACTCTAGAGCAATTATATCCTTTGCTTATTTCCAAGAAATTTCCTTAGCTAGGATCTAGACACCTGAACGGTGTCCTTAGCTTTTAGGGTAATCGCAACTATTGTATTTAACCGTTGCATTGAATAGAAGTAGCCAGGGAATGAATTATCTCAATTTTACTATTTTGTTTATTTTATTTTGACTTTAGGAGACCATCCCTAGTCTCGAAATTAGGGAAAAACCCTAAGCAATATCCTAGCACTATCACATTAGCATTATTGCTCAATAGCAATTGTCTAGTGTAGTATAGAGTAAGAAGGTTGAAAGTACTAAGTTGCTCTCAAAGGTTGATCCAGTTTAACAAGTTTAATAGACCATCTCTGAGTAAGAACCACATGCACAGATATGAGAATTATGGATGTTTACAGATTGGATTGGATCGATTTTGAGAAGAAAAAAAATCTAATTCAATCACTTTAAGTTTGTTTGTTGATCATCCAATTGTTTAATTTTAAAATCAAATCCAACCTGATTCAATCCAATTTATTTCAGTTTGAATTAGATTAGTTTTTTATTTTTGAAAAAGAGTCTACAAATATCACAATAAATAATGAAATACACATATTAATACAACATCAAACATCATATCTCATATATAATTTATAACATAGTTCAAAGTATACATTAAAATTGTAAGTTAAAAATAATCTTATAGATTCTCAAAAAAACAAATACACAATATATAACAACCATAGTTCATATAAGTTGTTAAATACATGTACATGTAACTAATTATTAATAATCTTAGATACATAACAAAATTTGGTTTTGGATTGGATTAAATTGATTTTCGACATAGGATACGAAATCCAATCCAATTGATCCATTGGAAAAAAAATCCAATTTTTCAGTTTTTCATTTTTTCGATTTCGGTTACCGCAATTTTTATTAATTGGATCAATTGATGACTATTCCTAATCAGAACTATAAGGAATTGACTTTAGCATAAAATAGAATCAATATATATTCTTTTTTTCGGAGAATATATATTCTTGAATCTCATAATGAAGGTAAAAGGAAGCGTTGACGTCTTTGCCAGAATCCGAAGTAGACTCAAGCATAAGAGCATATCTAAGTCCCAAAAGCGTAGGGAAGCATACAAGAAAATCCAAAATATCAAAACTTTGATCGGATTAACATCTTTTATAAACTGATTTCTAATACTTTGGTCTAAAATATTCTTCAACATTATTGGAAAGCAATTATTTTTTATTCTGTTTCTACCGAAAAATAATGTCTTTCGTCATAGTTTAGAACAGTTCACATCATCTAGCAGAGCAGAAGTGCCCCCTACAGCATGGGGTTCTCTTGTCTCGCTGTTATGATTAAGTAAACACACAACTATGCTTACATTTGCTCACGTATTGGCGAGGCACATAATGATGTTTATATACAAAAGATGTTCTTCTATAAATAACTAGGAAGTAGGAACTAACCACGCCAAAATCACATGTTGGTTCGATTTGCATTATCTTTTCTGAATAAGTACGAGGAATTGAAAAGAAGAAGAAGAAGAAGGGTACATACCTCAAGTTCCCTTACGATATTTGGATCTGAAAACCAAGTCTCATCAACTACAACCTCGGGAGTCCGAGGCTTCCCATTATATAAAACGGCAGCAATAGAAGACGTTAAAACAACTCGTTTCACACATGGCGATTTTGCACATGATTTAACAACGTTAAGAGTTCCTTTCACCGCTGGTTCAATTAACTGAGCCTGAAATCAGGCAAACAATTAATATTAATAAAAAATAATAATAAGGAAAACAACATTTAAAAGCGAATGAACAGAAAATTGGACTGTTTTGAAAAGACAACAAAAGTAGTATTGTTTCATCCCTTCATCTCTCCAATAAAATTTCTTCTTTTATCACAATTACAATCAATTAACTGAGCCTGAATAAGGAAAACAACATTAACAGCGATGAGTAGAAAACTGATGTGTTTTGAAAAGACAACAAAGTAGTATTGTTATAGCCCGTCTTCGTCTCTTCAATAAAATTTCTTCTTTTATCATAATTACAATAAAACATAATTGACCATTGTTAGTCTGCTTCAAAATATTTTTAGTTAAGTCAAACATAGTCGGAATAACATTTCAAGAAATAATTTAGTTAATGAAATATTTGCCTTAAACAAAATTTTTAGTTAATATAAGTCAATGAACCTGTGGATCATTGACAATGAACTGAACGGGTGAAGCAGTATGAAAGACACCGTCACAGCCATCAACAGCAGAGTCAAAGGAGCCTTCCTCCAGGAGATCTGCCTTGAAGAGGTGTAACCTCTCCTTTGCTCCATCAAGTTTAAGCAAGTGATCAACCTTTTCTGGATTAGCTGGCATGGATCAATAAATATAAAACCAGTCATTCATATCAATTAATGACGCTAATTGAAATAAAATAAGTGGAACAATTAAAAAGACAAGAATTAATATTGATTAGTCTAAGCCTACGGTGAAATGAAAGAGGAGCTGACTTGGGTCGCGAACAGTGGCCCTGACAGTGTAACCACGTTGGAGAAGGAATTTGACGATCCATGAAGCTACATAACCAGAAGCACCAGTCACACACACCGCTTTTCCTGCGTTGCTGCTCATCCTCTTTCTTCCTTATTAATAAAATAGCCTGCTTTCAAGTTTTGGTCGATTAACTCCTAATTATAGAGATGATATTTTAGCGGTGGAGTTACATGCATCTGGATTCTGAGGTTGTGGTCAAGAGCATCAAAGGAGAGAATACTGGTAGTGTGGTGGGTGGGAGCCTCGCAGATAAGAGTACTTATTAAAAGACAGAGCAATTCTTCAGAGGCAAAATTAACAGTTTATTCTTTCGTTAATTTCTAAATTTTCAAAAATACACGCACACCAGAGTAGACCATAATCAATATTGTATTTTTTTAGACGACTTCTACGATGCACAAGGACACCAAGTGGTCTACGGTGGCCTAGTATAGATGACCCATGATAATAGTTTTCACCGGTAATATTTTTTTTCCACGTCAGCTGGATTTTTTTTTGAAATAATTAAAGTGACATTGTTACCTTATTAAAATGACCTTAGGACTCATTGTTACAATTACTCTTTTAATACTCTTTTCATTTTTTTTTGTTAGCCCAGTAGGTTCCTTTTCCTACTTCATGTTACCATTCTCTCTTTCTCGTTAGTTCCTCCGTTGGTCTGCATCTTTCATTCCTTTTTCCAAATTCTTCACACACACACACACTCTCTCAACTGCTTTGCATTGCTGCTTGTTCCTCTGTTGATTTGCATCTTTTCTCTCTCTCTCTCTTTTTTGAATTCTTCAGTCACTCTTTTCCCGCTAGTAGGAACAGGTCTGCAAAATTCAATAGGAGTAGTCGAGCGATTGGAAGAGCAGCTGAGAGAAAAAGTGAATCGAAGTTCGAAGGGGTGCGCATGTTGCAATCGAAGTTGTAAGAAATTTATGATTAGTCGACGGTGAGTTTTTGGAGGTCGAGAGTAACTACTCAAGCTTGGAAACATCTCTTTCACAGATCATTCTTTTTGTGGAGTGTGAAATCTTTGTTGTCGTTGTGCGATCTATAGTGTGTTTCTAGTGGTGCTCTTGTCAGGTGTGTCTTGGCGTCACCAACATCATTTTGACAGCACAAATCAAACTTTCAAACATACGCAAACCCTCGCTTTGACATTAGTGGGATGGGATTCAGAGATCCTGTGCATTCTCAACACATACATAACAATGGAATTTCTTCTCAACAAAAGGAGAATTTCGTAAAACACAATGAGGGCAATTATGTAAAGATAAAAGGGGCACTTTCATACAATTAGTTTTGCTGTTAAAAATAATTAAAAAAAAAACACTCATACAAGCAGTTGCAAAGAAGTAATCTACAGCACTCACATATTTTATCATAAATCCAACGGTTCAAAATAATTGGACCATGGTAAACCACCTAACATCCTTATCCACCGCAGAATTGGTCATTTTTTTAATAATCGAACGACTTAAATTGACGCTGACATGCTTTTCAAACAAATATGATTCGTACAGTTGGATTCCATTCTCATCAGAATCGAAAACAATATATATATATATATATATATATATATATGCTGAATTTAAGATAACTTCTAATCGAATTAAATACTTAATAAACTATTGACATCATTGTCGGGATTTTTAATTCAATATTATATATTCATATAAAAAAGAATTTAATGACTATACAAGTTTGTGTAAAAAATGTTAAATCATTAATCAATTAGAAAATTGAGTTTAATGGTTATGCACTGTCAATATAAAAAGTTTTACACTGTCATCTAATCACAAATCACCATTAATATGACTTTTAAAGTATTTATTATAAAAGTCAACAAACTTATAATAAATGGTAGTTTATGATTGGATGACAGTGTAAAATTATTTTACACTGTTAGTACATTACCATTAAACTCTTAGAAATTATAATTAATATGATTTTTAAGATAGAGTTTAATGGTCATGCACTGTCCTTGTAAAAATTTTTACACTGTCAACCAATCAAAAATCAACCTTGATATGACTTTTAAAGTATTTATTATAAAAGTCAACAAACTTACAATAAATTGTGGCTTATGATTAGATAACAGTGTAAAACTACTTTATACTGTCAGTGCATGACCATTAAACTATTTAAGATAATTATTAAAAAAATCAACAAATTTACTATATATAATGTTTTGTGATTAAATAACAATATAAAAATACTTTATATTGTCATTATATAACTTATTTTCTCTTTAAAAAATCGTAAAAGTTTAAATTTATTCCAACATAAAATATTAAATCTCTTTAAGCTGGCGTAGAGACTGAACACTGCCCGTCTGTGCTGCCCCTAAGGGTGTGTTTGGTAAAGTAGAAAGAAATAGAGAGAAAAGAAGGGAAGAGAGAAGAAATAGGTGAAAAATAGAGTAGAAGTTAAGGTTATTTAGTTGAAAAGAAATATGTAAAAAATAGAATGAAAATTAAGATTATTTTAATTATTTTATTTATTTTTATCATTATTATTTTTATTATTAATAATAATATTTATTTTTATTATTAATATTATTTATTTTCATTATTAATATTATTTATTTATTATTATTATTATTATTTTATTTTTATTATTTATTTTTTTATTTATTATTATTATATAATGAAACACCAAGAAATCGATTTTGTCTAAAACAGAAAGAAGTAAACCAATTTTGGTTTAAAAACAAGAGACCGTGAGCTACGAAAATCAATTTGGTAAGAGAACAAAATCGATTTGAATTATGCAGCATGTTATTTCCATGCAAGTCATCGCTCTTTTGCGCGAATTTTTTTTAAGTGGATCTCACATATTTTTTAAAAAATCTCTTCACACTTCCACTCTACCAAACAACCCACTTCCTCACACTTCCACTCTCTTCCTTCCTCTTCTCTTGTATTTCTTCGGTAACAAGCGAAGCCTAAACAAAATTATCCGATTTCACCCCTGCAAGAGGGATGGATTCATAAATGAAAATATATTATTAAACATCAATTTCTCTAAATATTATAAATTATATTGCTATATTTCAGCAAAAAAAAATTATATTGCTGTAAAAAAATTAATTAATGCTTATAAACTAACTTAACCATTTAATATCAATTTTAAATTAGTTACTCCTTTGTTTTTTTTTTACTAATGATTTTTTTTAAGAAAAAATTTGTTTTTATTTATCTGTCATTTTTTAAGTTTAAAATAACATTAATTACTTTTTGTCAATTATACTCTTACTTCTTACCTATTTTTTAATTAATTTACATATTTATAACTAATATGCATTTATTGTGGAATAGAAATGAGCAAATGTACAATAAAAAACTTTAAAACTATTTTATAAAAAATAAAAAAAATTATTACAGTTGTTAATTTATGGGTTAATTATGTTTTTGGTCCCTTATTTTTTGTCGATTTTCGGTTTTAGTCCCTTAAAAATATTTTGACCGGTCATAGTCCCTCATAAATTTTTCGTTTGTGTTTGTAGTCCCTGTCGTTAACTTGAACCATTAAGTGATGACGTGGCTCCACATGGGCTACCACGTGAACTACTAGGCTGACATGGTAACTACGTGGGAATTTAAAAAAAAATTGATAAAAAATGTAAATTATGAAAATGGTCCCTCATTTTACACGATTTACGTTTTTAGTCCCCCAAAAAATAGTTTGACCGGTTTTAGTCCTTCAAAATTTTGTCATTCATGTTTTTAGTCCCCCCCGTTAACTTACACAGTTAAACTTTAATAATTAATCAATTATTATTTTCACATATTATTATTTTACACATTATTTCACAACAAAAATGCAAAAAAAGAAAAAAAAAAAAAGACTACTTGTAAAGGATAATCAAAGAGGTTAGATTGCTAGTCTTTTCATAAGAGATTACGAATACCTTGAATTATCGAAGCTTAGCGATGAAGAGGTAAGAGAAGTGTTGTGATAAGCTTTTGAGCTATAATTAATTAATAAATTATTGGTTAAAATAAATTTTGGGGAAAAAATTTATATGAGTGTAAATAATAATTAATTGATTAATTATTAAAGTTTAACTGTGTAAATTAACGGGAGGGACTAAAAACATAAATGACAAAATTTTGAGGGACTAAAACCAGTCACTATTTTTTGAGGGACTAAAAACGTAAATCGTGTAAAATGAGGGACCATTTTCATAATTTACATTTTTTATCATTTTTTTTAAATTGCCACGTGGCAGCCCATGTGAAGCCACGCCATCACTTAACGGTTCAAGTTAACGGCCGGGACTAAAAACACATACAAAAAATTTATGAGAGACTATGACCGGTCAAAATATTTTTGAGAGACTAAAAACAAAAATCGACAAAAAATGAAGGACCAAAAACATAATTAACCCTTAATTTATATATAAAAACTTTAAACAACAATTAAAAACGAACGGAGGTGATAATTGATTTTAGAGTGGAAATGTATATGTACTAGGTAGATTGTGTTGCCTACAAGCAAACATGAATACAGTAACTGAATAGACGTTAGTTTCTGACGTGTCCTGTAAAATGAATTGCTAAACAGTTTCAGATTACTCATGACAAGCCGATTTAACAATTTAAATTTGGAATTTAATTTTAATATAATATTAGTATTTTAACATTTACACTATATAAGATAAAGGCTTAAATATATTTTTATGTCTTTCAAATTTTAAGTAAATTTTTTTTTATCTTTTAAATTTAAAATTATTTTTTATTCTTGTAATTTAAAAAAAGTCTATTTTAATCCCTCAGTCCAAATGTCTTTTACCCATACGTTATTTGAATGAATATTTTGAAAGCAAAACAAACATGTGATGTGATAAGGTGTTTAATAATAACAATGCAAAATTAAAGTGAGTTGTCACGTAAACAACTTATAATTTGTTAGTCAAGTAAGTAAAGTCTCTGACAACATTTGGATAGAGGAATCAAAATAGTAGTTTTTTTTTCAAATTACAAGACTAAAAAAATTAATTTTAAATTTGGGGACCAAAAACAAATTCGTCTCAAATTTGAAGGATTAAAAACATATTCAAGCCCAAATGTTTATTTTTAAAGAAAATAATTTATGCATTAACAGTATAAAGGAATTTTATACTATTATTTAAATTTAAATTATTATGTATGATAAATTTGTCGACTTTTATAATTTTCACCTTGAAAGTCAAGTCTACCATGATTTCTAATCAGTTTACAATGTAAATTTTTACACAAACAATGCATAGGAATTAAACTCCTATTTTGTATAATAAAAATTTATAATAAATAAATATATTATAAAATATAAATTATATCACAATTAAAATTCATAATAAATAAATATATTTAAATTATGTAAATTATATTATAAATTTATAATAAATAATCTAAAGTATGATATAAGTTTTTTTTTAAATATTTATAATTTAAAAAAAACTATTAAATTCAATTTAGAGATAAAGATAAAGAGGATAAATTGAAAGAGATAGGTGATTAAGAAGATCAAGTGTATTGAAACAGAATTTTTTTTTATTAATTACAAAAGTAGTGTTTGAAATGCTCATTCAAAAAAGAGAAAAGGAAAAGGCTTAAATATGTTTTTAGTCCCTATAAAATGAGTGACTTTTGATTTTGATCCTTGTAAAAAAATTTATTTGATTTTCATCCTTCAAAACTATGAACTTATTGTTTTGGTCCTTATTGTTTGTGACACTCATTAATTGTTTATGTGTTTAACGAAAAGTCAAGTGATCATTCATGTGATACTCATTAGTGTTTATGGTACCATGTCAGCAAGTGACACCTTGATAATTGTCATAAATACTTATTTTTGGGACTCATATTTAGACAAATTATCTATATTTTCTTTATTTAGAGTTGTGGTTGATCACCTTTTAGGTAAGAGTGTATATAATTTAATTTTTAAGATTAACTAACTATTTTGAAAGGTGGCATCTTAATTTTTGTTTAATTTTTGTAGAAAATGAAGGAACTAGCATAAGAAAGTTTGGAGAGAATTTGAAGATAGAAGAGTTCAGATGGAAGTTGGGCATTCACTTAACAAATAATCCCTTCGCCAAGCAAATGGAAGCTTTGTAGAGGAGACTTTTTGCCAAGAATTCGCCCAACAAATGCAAGATAGAAGGTGACACTTCAATTGGTTTGCCCAGCAAGGAGTATGCTCTCGCCCAACAAATTTGCTATATTCTAAAGCCTGTATTTGAAAAAAGTGGAAATCACTTAGCGAGACCATGACTCGCTAAGCGAATTCTCATTGGAACTTACCATTTTTGGTAAAGAGTAGAACAAAAAGGAAGAGAAAAAAGATTTATAAAAAAGATACAAAAAGATCAACTGACAATAAAAGATTGTAACCAAAAGATTGTAACGTTATATATTTAAGAGTGGTTATAGGTAGTTGGGGGATGGGATTGAGAAAGAGGGAATTGGATGAGTAATGGAAGGAGCAAAGAGGGGGGTTGGAACTGCAAGTTGTTAGTAAAGTTAGGCATGTAAAACAACTTGTCATTACCCATCTATTAACAATTTGGTTACATGAAAGTTTTATTTTATAACCCTAATAATACAACGGATTAAGTATTCAAGAAGTAAAAGATTTTAAAATTATTATTTTTTAATAACAATAATTAAGAATCCAAAAAGATTATAAACCTTTATCAAGCACGAAAATTTTTAACCTTTATTAAATCTACTAATAATATATTAGGGTTACTTGAAATAATATTAACCCTAGGGTTGTAATATACTTGAAAATAATTGTTACCAAGATTATAAAAGGTTATAATTGTCAAGATCATTCAAAATATTTTTTTGTAAAAATATTATTATCCAAAATAAAAGTAGATTATGCGCATTTAAAAAAATAACTGGATATTTTGGATCACCGTTACAAAAATAAAAGTAGATTCTACACAATTAAAAAGAATATTATCAAAAATAAAAGATAGAAGATTATTATCCAAAATAACTTGTTTTAAACTTATTTGTTTTAATCTTTTGGATCACTGTTACAATCTTTTTAGTTACAATATTTTTGTTCCCATCTGGAACAAAAAAAAAGGAAAAAAAACCCTTAATCAAGAAGTGTTTGTATTGAAAAAAAAAAAAAAAAAAAGGAAGAAGAAGGAACATTTAAGAAAGAAAAAATAAATGTAATTAAGAACTAACTTCAGAAATTGGAGAAGCTTTTCAGAATCATAGAAGATTCAAAATATAAAAGATAGATGCTTTGATGTGATGGGAAGCAAAGTGCTTCTTCAATTATAATGGTTACAACCACTTGTTTGCAATTTTGATACCACACAAAGTAAAGGAGTATAAAAAAACTTAACTTTCATCAATAAACACAAGTAGCCAAACAAATAATTAAAGAAAAAAGATTAAAAAAAGAATTAATAAAAATTACTATGTGCTTTCACCTTTGAATATCTATGCTTAAGGATTTTCACACAACAACGTGATGCAAGGGATGGAGAGAAAAACATGAAGCCATATGCATTGTATTGCAAAATTAACTACCTGGGGGATGAATCCTATTGTCATGCCTAATTGCCAACTTACTTGTGAGGGATAACAGAAAAAACAGAGGGTATGAGATAATGAAAAAGGGGAAATTCAAAAAAAAAAAAGGCAAGAGAAAGAAGAGTAAAAAATAGGAAAGTGGGATAAGTAAAATAGAGGTTGTTGCAATTTAAAAGAAGTTGGTGGTTATTGATAATAGAAACCAATTTTTCACTCACGATATACCTTGTCATCATATATATCCTTGTAAAATATGTGTAAACCAAATTTTTGTATGATTTTAAAGGGCAAAAAGGTAAACAAAAAGTGGAGACCAAAACTGTTTGTCTCACTCGCAGTATTGCCTTTATATATTGTTATAAATATTAAAATATTTTAATTTTTAAAAAATGACATGAGTTAATTCATTGAATTTATTGTAACACCCTCATTTCTTTTTATCATTTTTCTATATATTCAATAATTGTTTTAAGCATTTGGGTAGGAATTCAAAAATTTTGAGTACACAATTGCATTCAGAACAATGAATATACTTTAGTGTAGATTTTTCGGATCGGGGCCTGCAAAGTTATAAAGTGCTCGTTACGTCTCTAAAAACTAGTAAAACGCTAATAAGGTAGGAAATTAATAAAGAGAAAGATTTAAAATTAATTTTTAATTTAGAAACATGCTTAAAATAATAAAATATAATTTTAGAAATTTTCTGGAAACTATTTGATATAAAAATGATTCATTAAACAATTATTTAGCATTTTTACATAAAATAATTATATAATAAATAAAATTTCATAAAAAAATATTTAAAAAAATCTGATTTACTGGCCTTGGATGTTGTAGCCCCATAGAAGCCCAAAACCATTTTATAAAAACCCAAATTAAATTATTCTAATTAATATATAATTAAATTATTTTACAGCTAATATATATATATATAGAGAGAGAGAGAGAGAGAGAGAAAATTAAGGGATAAATCCCTGCTTACCTTTCGCGCCAGTTTTGGGGAGGTGGCAACACTTTTTTACATGTAATTTATATTTAAAAACAATCTGATTGGATAATAACAATTTTTTTACAAAACCCAAATTAAATTAATTATTAAATTGACCTATTTTACACCTAATTTACATTTAAAAAAATTGGAAAATATTGAATAATATATTGCTGCATTCTCACGCCAGTTTTAGTGTAGGTGGCAGCCAAGAAGGTTCCTATTGGATTATATCTTTACCTAAGAGAATTATTCATTATCTTTCTCTCTTTTCTCTCCATGTACGAGCTATCTCTCTCTCCTCTCACTTTTTAGTTTCTTCACACTAACATACACATTGATCACATACTTGGTGGTGTTAGAAGCAAGAAAGGCTTTTAAGTCTTGGTGTTTTGCTTGGGTTCTCATCCTCTTTCCATCACTCTTTTTCCTCCATCAAAGCTTCTATTAAGGATAAGGGGGAAGTGGAATAACCTCTTTTTATTCATTTACACAAAAACTTGTAGGAGAGATTTGGCCCCCAAATCTCATTTAGTATTTATTTCTCCTTATTTGCATATATTGTTTATGATAATTTCTATGACTGCATATTTTATGTAATGATCTTGTTATGATTTATTCTGTTGAGATTATTTTGTGGTGACTATGATTAATATGTTGTATTCTTATGATTTAATGTGTTAGATTTGATTCTAATCATAGGTTGTAAATATTAACCAGTTATTTATTACATTAATCGGTTAAAATTAACTATATCTCTGATTTATAATTTTTAAATGGTTTAATTAGTAATTTAATCGGCTAATTTTAGTTAAAAATTAAATTTTATCGAATTATTATATTTAAACAAATAATTAATTGGTCAAAATTAAATAGAACCTGAAAATAGTTATTTAACCGGTTTATTATAATTTAAAGAAAGATTTGATATATTGTTTGAATGATTTAATTAGTGATTAGGTTATTTGAATTTTTATTTCACTATATAATATACTCGGGTAATATTATTATTATTATTATTAATCAGTTAGAATAAAATTTTAATCTGTTTTAGAAATTTTGAATGGTTTAATGATTGATTTAACCAGTTATCTTAACTTTTACAGTATCATATTTACTATTATTTATTATTCTGGAAAATAAAATTTATTAAGTTATATATATAAATAATTATATACTGTTAATATATTGTTACAATCGGTTAACAGTATTTGGATATGTTGTAAAACTATTAAAACAGTATCTTAATATACTATTAATTCATTAAAGGCAATAATTACGTTAAAAATATAAATTACATATAAGTATATATATATTTAAAGCTTGTATAAGTATATATGTATATTTAGAATTCTATTTAATATTTGGTAACGAGTGTATAATAAAAAAATAAGTTTATTGATGATATTATGAAATAAAAGTATATACAGTTTCTATAAAAATAACTTTTAAAACATATATAAATACATATTTCGGCAATATAAAAATAAACGACATATCATTATATATATATATGTGTGTGTATTGCCGATTTAATAAGAAAAATAAAATAAAATAATAATATATAAGTACATTTAGATTTTAAAAGGTTAACAGTTTTATAGAAAAATAATTACTAAAATTTATTATAAATATTATTATAAAAAGAATTATAGTAGATTTTGACAATTTATAGCCAAATTATATACTTTATAAATAATTAGATTTTTTTAATAATGTTAATTTAATTTAGTTACATGAATTTGAAAATTTAAAATTAAAAAGAAATAAAATAAGTTATCTATTTTAACTTATAAATTTTATAAAAAGGTTAAAAGATTTATATTAAATTATTTAAGAACAAATTAATTATATCATAGGTTTGTGATTGATGAGTTGAGATATTTGTATTCTTGAGATTTGTGACAATACCTACCCAGAAAGGTATTAGTAGTTGAGTACCAAATTATAGAGAAAACTCTGCCAGATATTCCAGAGAGATATTGTGTTAAGTATTGAGTCTTTACCAAATATTATGAAATTATATTGTATAAAATATTGTTGAGTCTGACATGCACTGATGAAATATGATGAGTCTGTTAAATTGATGACCATGCTGTGAGAGCATGTGTGCTTGTGGAATGGGAAATTACAGTTTGGTACATTGTGGGATGAAGGCAGGGACCACTGATAAGGTCTAGATGATACTAGTACCGAGTTGTCAGAGTCCTATGGTCAAGGTAGCACACTAGATGTCGAGGCAATCACATAATCGACTTGATAACCCTAACACCTGCTTAGCATCACCAGGATTAGTGTAATGTATATCCCTAAGGAGCTGCACCATCGTTTCTTGAGAAAAATGATGATAATGATGATGTTGGTACCATGATAAGGAGGATACGAGCTCTCAGTCACTTTCAAGATAGATGATGATTGATGATAATCATCAGCGGGGTGTGGATCTATACATATTGTGAAAGTTTAGGTTGTTTCATGATAACTTAGGTCAGATCCTAGGCTTCCTATTGCATTTGTTTGCCAACAACTTGTTTGCTTTATAGGTTGTAGGTTGGTCCTACAAACCTTTTGTGAAAATGATTTGAGGTTATATATATCCTCACTCCTTTGCTTTGTTTCTTCATTTCTATTTTTTTGCTCTGTATATGTGATCGTGGCATATTATGAAGATGGAGGATGTTGACGTTGACAATGCTAAGACTGGGAAGAATTCAAAGGAAGGTGATGCCATAGAAGAATTATCGTAACTATTGTATACACTTTATGTTCTGTTTTAGGATAAGGATGTGATTGTGTATAGTCACTGCTATGACTTAGGTCCTTTTTTAAGGGTAGTTATTTTTTTCTCTGGTCATGTATTTATTCTATAACGAGGTTTAAAGCAATTACATTAATAACAATAATGTATGTTTATCATTGAAATATATGTTGTTTACATCTCCCTTGAACATATGTTGTTTTATAATTCTAGAATAACTTCAATTTTTTTTTAATCTCGCACAATTTAACTAAAATAAATCTAATAAATTATAGGAATAAGTGTCAATGTGATTAGGTGTCACATTTATTATTTGATTTTAGTTGTAATTTGAGAGTTCTTGAGAGAGAGAAAGAGAGAGAAATTAAATTAAATTGGAATTATGAGAAGTAAGATTAAGAGAAAGAGTCAATCTTGTCTTTGAAATTTTTTAGAACTATTTTAGACAAAATGGGAGCTTAATCACACAAGACCTAAGAAGGAGAAGATTGACTCTGCACCTTAGCCATTGAGTGATCATGTAACATCTTGTTTTTTCTAATGCATGATTAAGTTTTTAATAACTAAAAAGTGGAAATTTGATATGTAATCTAGGTGATTAAAAGAAATAAATTAATTGTTGTTATGTATGGTTTGTTGTATGTGATGATGGCTTGTGTGTTGTTTGTTTAAAATTTTGGTTTGATTTTAAGAAACTTGAGATATGTACTTGAGCCAATGCGAGTGTACTGTGAGTGAGATTTTAGGTTTTGAGAGAAAAACAATGAGTTAAATTAGTTTTGAGATAAGGGGAGTGGTTTGGTGAGTTATGGGCCCTAGTCAGCCAAAGGTCCGTATTAGAGCTCCGAGAGGTCAAGTATAAAAGAAGGAGAGGGGGAGAAGAGTTCCTCATTCTCTCATTTCTTCTCTCATCTCTCATTTCTCTGTACCTCTTTAGAATTTACTGAGTTATGAAGTTGTAAGCGAGATTGTGAGTTTAGTTTAGCGATTGTGGTAAGGAAAGGAACAACTCCAAATAGTTTGGCTCAAGACGGAAGATTCTCAAGGAAGCTAAAATCAATCCAAGAACTTTTAGAGGTAAGGGAAGCTTACTTTGATTGTAAGTTGATTGTTTTGTTGCTGTTAAGTATGATTCTTGGCTTAGTTTTGATTGAAAATTGATTGAATCAGATTTATGTGGAAGAATATGTCAAAATGGGTTTTGACTTGAATTTTGATGATTTCTGATCATATGTGGTTTTGTTGGAAAATTTTCTGTTGAATTTATTGACCCTAGATGTATTGGGAACTGGTTGAACTTTGTTTAAGTGAGATTGGAGTAAGAATGAGAGAAAAGATGAGATTTTGGGGTTTTGTTTGAAGGGAGTTGTTGAGCGACTGGGGCCTTGCTGAGCGAGAGTGCCCTAGAGTTGGAGAAAGTTGTCGGGTTAAAGGTTCGCTGAGCGACCACCATTATCACTGAGCGAGTGTTCTTGGGATAGGATGAATGAGTGAAGAAATGAGGAGATTCGCTGAGCGAAAATCACTTCGTTAAGCGAGTGATTAAGTGAAATTTTGGAAATTTTCAGAATGTGGTTTGCTGAGCGAGTCAAACACTCGCTAGGCGAAGGATGAGTGTTATAGAGAGTGCTGAAGTGGTTCGCTGAGCGAGACCTATCTTCGCTAAACGAATTTGAGCCCTAGAGGTTGTGGCTCTCTATTGTAAGTGTCTCGCTGAGCAACACTTATGTTTGCTAAGCGAGAATGGTGCCTGAGACTTAGCTACTCTCTGGAGTCGCTATTTGCTGAGCGACAATTATAGGTCGCAGTGAGCGAGCATTTTAATAAGAGACTAAGTGGTTCTCTGTAGTTGAATTCGCGAAGTGACACTTATGTTCGCTGAGCAAGGGGTGAGGAGTAGAGCTGGATTCGCTGAGCGACCCTTGTTGTCGCTGAGCGAGAAACAAGGAACAGAGAAGGGGATTATCTCTGGAGTTGAGTTCGCTAAACGAAACTTATACTCGCTGAGTGAGAGCCTTCGAGAGGGAAGTGTGCTCTCTGTATAGAAGGTACTCACTGAGCGAGCATATGGATCATTGAGCAAACGTGTAATTCTGTTTTGTTGTGTGAGAATTTTCAAAAAGTTTGTGTTGCTTGGACATTGTCTTATCTGTTGACCATGCAAGAGGCCGATTTGGGCATGCATGAGGTTGATGGTAATTGTTGGACCATAGGTGGTGCTGAGTAGGCCACGTAGTGATATGTTGATACACACACACACACACATATATATATGATTGTGGTGGTTGAGTTTATGGTTGTGGTGATATGTTGATACGTATATACATGATATGATGATTATTGTGGTTGAGTTGATGGTTGCGGTGATATGTTGATACATATATATATGGATATTGATAAATGATTTTGGTTGAATTGATTGTTGTGGTGATACATGCATTGACATGCATATGTGGTTGGCTGAGGTTGTATGGGCCTCAAGTCGTGTGCATATAGGCATGTAAGGTGGATGGTGACTAAAGTTGGTACTCAATTGGGCCTCCA
Organism: Spatholobus suberectus; assembly: GCA_004329165.1. Taxonomy (NCBI): domain Eukaryota; kingdom Viridiplantae; phylum Streptophyta; class Magnoliopsida; order Fabales; family Fabaceae; genus Spatholobus; species Spatholobus suberectus. The sequence goes on along the minus strand of CM014731.1, from coordinate 86,910,854 downwards.
ACCTAGTGCCTGGATAAGAAGTGGGGTCTTAAAGCTGGGCTTAGGGAATAAGTGGATGGGTAATCCTATAGGGGGCCAAGGCAGTGCATGCCTTGTGTCGTGGTATACCACCACCCACATACACTTATCCTGACAACCATAAACTTATCCAACTAATCAGAGTTTTAGCAATCCCTAAATGGTGCTAGATGGCCATGGTAGAGGATAAGACCTGGTTGATCGCCTGAAGTGTAGAAAATCTCTCAAGAGTCGTGTCATTCATACATTGACATATAGGTTGACAGCATGGTGTGTAATGTTGTATGTGCTATACTGTGATATATGTAAACTCATTTCTTAACGATTTGGATTCCATCTTGGTATGTTGATAGTGTGAGAATAAGAATTATATATATTATGTTGGTTTTTGTGTCATAAGCTTACCCTTGCCTTCTTTTGTTGTTGGTTGGATGTCTCATTGCTGTTGTTGTGACTGTGATGATCACGTCATTTAGCGTGGGAGCAGAGGGTGAAGCTTCTGCAGATCCGACTTCCCACAATTAAGGCATGGAGGTCTCCATGGTGACGGTAGAAGGCCAATTTGGGTGGAGCTCTCATGGAAGCTCTTTTCTTTTTGGTTTGATGTATACGTTGTATAGCTGACCAGCTATAGGGAGTTTGGTTTTGTGTTTCTCCCTTGGTGTTGTATATATATAAATGGGCCTGTATATAGCATTATTTCATATCTTGTATATGTTTAGAGTAACATATGGATTGATTATTATTAAGTATATATATATATATATATATAGGGTTTGTTTGTAGTACTGTAGCGACAGAGGGTCGTTACAAATCGTGCCCATCGATGTGTCAACACCCTTCCTCTTTATTGTCTTCTGAGTGTCAGTGATTTTTGCCACTAGGCAATGGCACACTTTCCTACTCATTTTTAAAGGTCTGTTTCACACATCTTGGGAGATCCAAGAATTATTCTTTAAGTTTTTTTTCTTGGAGATTGTATTTGGAGTTCTACGATTACGAGATGAACAAAAATGATAGAAGCTTAAGTTTTTTCGTGGATCTATGGAGTTTTCTTTTTCTTCCCTATTTCTTTTGTTTTCTTTTTTTATTTTGACATCTAGCTAAATTCTCTTTTGATAGGATTGAGTAAATTTCTAAAGATGTTGTGAAGCCTTGATTTGGTTGTTAGTAAAATCTTGTTTTTTTTTCACGTTCATAATTCATATATTTTTGCACTTTGTAATAACTGATCACTCTTAAGATGATATTAGGTTTCTATATTAAAAGAAAATTTGATATTGAAACATGTTATAGAATATGAACCTTCTAATTTTCTATGGTAGAAATAGTAATTAAATATTTGCTATCTTTATGGGATTCTTGATGTTCTTCTCATCGTTCTTTGAATTCATATAAGGGATTAAGGTTTTAATCATTTGCTTCAATTACTATATATTAAAAGAAAGTCCTCTATGGACATGTGTCAATTTTTGATTAACTTACTTTCCCGCTCAAATTTCCATTGGACGAGTGCAATTTGTCCACTACATTCAGTGCACATCACACGAATGAAATGAGCACCATTTCAAAGTGAAAATACAATAGTTATACCGCTCAACCAATTTTATACTTTACTATTATTATTATTATTATTATTACTATGTTATTTTTTTACTTTATAAAATATATTATATCATGTCAGTGTTGAAATAATTGCGTCACACATATAATTTGAAATATTATATATATAACAATATGATAATATCTATATATAGAAACAAATTTATTGCTTAGCCAATTTACACTTTATTATTATTATTATTATTATTATATTATTATATTATACATTTAGTATTTATTTATGTTTCCATTGTTATGTTATTATTATTATTTAGTATTTATTTATGTTTCTATAATTTATACTACTTTATATGATTCAACTAATAACTTATCAGTCTAATCATTGACTTATTAGCCCAATAATTTTATTGAATCAATGATTGATTCAGTTTTGATAACACTAATTTTATATGACTTTGATTTAAAGTCATAGTGTAACATCCCTCTGTTCAATGTAACCACTTTCTTTTGTTACATGTTTAATTATCTATACCCTCCACATTCTTTTCACCTTCAATTAGTCCAAACACGACATTATTATTAGAAATAAAACTTAAACTAAATAAAATTATGATCAATAAATTTAAGTAAAACAAAATTATAGAAACTAAAATTTAAGCAAAATAAAATTATGAAGATTAAAAATTAAAATTTAAAATATAAAAATGAAGATTTAATTATAATATATTAATAGTAAAAATGTTTTCTATACTATTATCCAATCATACTATTTTCATGTAACTGAAATTTGTTTATTTTTTAATAATACTTTAAAAAATATATCTAAGCTAATTTTTAATTAGTTAACAGTATTTTACATTGATTGTATATCAAACTTAAATTCAAAATTAAAACTAAAATCAAAATAACAGTATTTTACTATAATTAACAATGCTATTCTTTTATACACACTTTATACATTTTGTAATCCTTATTTCTCCATAATACACATTATTTTATTTGATTAATTTTTAAATGTAATTTCTTTTATATTTTATATTTTGTATTTTTGTTTGAAAGACAAGTATTTTAGTAATTTATTTGAAAAGTAAACTCCCCATATTTTTATTGCAAAATATTAATAAAAAAATACGATAACACAAGTTATTTTCTTGAGAACATTATTTTAAAATATAGATAAATAAATAGTCATGAAATATATGGATGGATTTGTTAACTTATTACTATATTATAGAAGTATTGGATTGGATCAATTTTGAATAGAAAAATCATTCGAGCAAATTACTTTGATTTTTTTTAATATATCATCCAATTGGTTTGGTTTAAAATTCAAATCCAATCTAATTTAATCAAAAGTGGTTTGGATTGGATCAATTTTCCATTTTAATCTTACTCTTATTTTTCTTTGGAAAAAGTATTAAATAAAGAGTTTACTGGGCACACGCTGTAAGTATATAGAGTTTAATGGTCATGCACTGTCAATGTAAAAGTTTACACTGTCATCCAATCAAAAATCAGCATTAATATGACTTTTAAAGTATTTATTATAAAAGTCAACAAACTTACAATAAATGGTGGTTTTTGATTGGATGACAGTGTAAAACTACTTTACACTATCAATGCATAACCATTAAACTCCAATATATATATGATTTTTAAAATAGTTATTATAAATGTTAACAAACTTACCTACATAATAGTTTATGATTTGATGATAATGTAAAACACTTCTACACTATAGTGCATATTCTATCTTCTCTTAAATAAATAGTAAAATATTTAATAAATGTAATAAAAATAATTACAAATATAAAATATCCCATCTATAAGTCATTATATAACTAATAGCAATATAACCCTTCAAACATAAACTATTGAAAATATATTTACATAACTTGATAATTATATTTATATACCTTTATTCAAACAATTACTAAAAAAATTATCTTTAACTAAATATGTTTTTCATTAATAAGTATAAGTTATGTGATAATTTTACAAATATATAATAAATAAAAATATAAACACGAATGGTATAATAAGTCTAAAAATAAACATACATACATATGTATAAGTTTAGTTTGAATTGGATTTGATCAATATTCAAAAATAAATTTGAAATCCGATCCAGTTCAATAATTTTTTATCTTTTTTTACGAATTGGATCGATTTTTTGAGTCATTTTTTTTATTTTTATTAAATCAAACCAGTCTTTGACACTCCCACTATATTACTATATTTACATATTATTTTAATACATGTATAAAGATAAATGTGACCCGTGTAGGTGCACGGTCAACATGCTAGTTAGGAATAAAGGTTTATCTAGCTATAGGGATGGAAATAGGCTAGGTCGTGCAGTAGGAGCATATGGCCTAGCCTACATCAAGCCTAAGTCAGACTAGACTTTTTTAGAAAATAGACTAGGTCAATGCTTTTATTAAAGCCTATTTAGTTAAAAAAGGCTAAGTCTAAGCCATTCCAAAAACCTTTTAGGCCTAATAGACTGGCCTATTTAAATAAACATAAAATAAATATTTATTGTTAATACTATTATTGTATTAAATTTGTTATAATGTATTAAAATTATACATTTATTTATTTTTTAAAATGATAAGCATGTTGACCTACATAAAGTGTCAAACTTATAAGTTTATTGAAAGATAAATTATATCCTATTTGGATGTCTTATTGCAAAATATGCTTTTTAAATAAATTATCATACCTTTATCATGGTGTTAAATTATCACAAAATAGACCCTTAAACAGGTTTGTAGGTCAGGCCAAACTTTTATGTAAGCTAAGCCAGACCTTTAAAAAAAGTCTATGACAAGTAAACAGGTCAGATTCATGCCATAGATTTTTAACTAAGGTAAGGCTCATGCCCAGCAAAGCCTAGCCTGGCATAGCCTATTTCCACCCCTATTTATCTAAAGAATTAAAATTTAAATAATTTAGTGAACCTAGTAAAAAAATCAAATAACCAATTAAATTAATCCCAATTCATGACTCACAACTGAAATAGAGTGGAACTCAATTCCAATGGTGTAATTTATTTTTTTGTATCTATACAATGGTCACACTGAGGTTAAAACTTATGACCTTGTGCATATTATTTTAACCCTTCATCACTAAGCCGATCCTAGTAGGTTCCAATGGTTTAATTTATCATAGTAAACTTTTTTTGTGTGTGTGCGCTCTTGATCTTAGAAAAATTCCAAAAACATTATGTTTTTTTAATTTTAATTATTGTCTTTCTTAATAAATCAAATCCAGATTCTTTTAGATTCTTCGTGATGTCTATTAATAATTGTCTTCGTGAATTGGTAATACACTTTCAATTCTTAATTGTTACTTGTAACAATACAGTAAATTTTCCATGGTCCTATCTACGGGGAGAAAAAAATTAAAATTGAATTGAAAGAAAAATGAAGAAGAAAGAAAATTTTGACCTTTTATTTTTAAAAGTTAACTTTACTCTTTATTTTCTTTTTATTTTTTCTTCAACTAAATAAAAAAACATTATTTATATTTTTAATTTTTTTCTTCTTATCTAAACAAACCATTACAATATCATTTATTGGTTAAAATTTAAATTAAACATCAGCATTTGAAAATAATACAACAACTTCTCCCGGCGACGAGGTGAGGTTTCAAATTGGGGTGCCTATCTGCATTTTCCCATTACAGGCACGCCATGAAAAGTTTCACACGACACTGCCACTAGTTCATAGATAACTCTTATGCTTTAGTGGGCAACGCAAAGTGACCACCACCATGTACCGACACAATCATGACATGACGCTTTGAAATTTTTATAGAATACATCATATTCGGACTTCTATATCTATTGTCTTCTTGTGAAAAGCAAATTAGATTTAATTGTATTTTTAGTATGTGATTTTGATCATTTGATTTTTTTTTTTAAAAATTATTCTTTTAACTTTTTAATCATTATAGTTAAAAAAAATTCACTTTTTATTCACATAAAATTTCATGTTCCCCTTAAACAAAGAATATTATGACGAATTTAAGAAAAATAATTTAATTTCACTTGATTTCTTAAATTACACACGATATCTTTAATTTTTTAACTCTTATATAGTTTTTTACCAAAATACCCTTAATTACTATACAATTTTTTAGTCAATAAATAATAAATACTGTAAATTAATAAGATAAATCCTTCTCCTCTCTTATGAAGACCAAGAAGATGGTTAATCACAAATTAATAAGATAAATTGCGTAATCATTATTCTCTCTTCACACATTAATTAAATAAAGAGTGAGATAATAAGTCCTAATAATTTTAAGGATAATTTTAAAAATATAATATAAATTATTAATAAATTTAATGTTGCTAAGTAATTAGTTAAATTTCTTAATTCATGTGAATTTGTTAAAAGTGTTTTTATATAAAAGACTGGAAATAATATAAATTGAGAAAATAGTACATGTACTAGTAATGTAAATGATTTTTACACGGTTATTTAATCACAATGTGCTATCTATAATAAATATATTGACTTTAATAATAATTACCTTATAACTATAATTTTTATTAGTTAACCGTATAAAATTTTACACTTAAAGTTCATGAAAATTAAGTTCATATAAATTCTGCCCAGGACCTTCCGAAGGAGAACTCCACACCATTCAATAGTGGACCAGTAGTGTTTAAGTTAGTGGAATCAGTTAAGGACAGCATGTTTTCATTCACAAAAATTTTTTCCCATCACCCCATTCTTAACCAACTTAGTTGACGTGACACAATCAACCAGCATAAACTGCACGTGCACCTTGAAATTTTGTGCAGGCTCAGTTCAACCATCATCTCCAACATGGCAACATCCACAGAACACCGCGATTTCCGATTGGAAAATGATTCATAGATATTTCTTGAATGTTTATATTTTGAGGGAGAAAGAGAGGAGAAATAAAAAATTGATATTATTAATGATGTAATGTGACAGAAAAAAACATAGAAAAAAATGAGAGGTTTTAATAAAATATTTGTAATTTGTGAATATTTGGTTCCGCAGCGGCACCACAAAAATCAATATTTTACAGTAGAAATCTTGAAGTTACAAAGAGTTATAAAGCCTTCAACTTGAAAAAATAACTGATTTTCATTCACCGCACCACATAATCAAACACACTATATTTGATCCGAGTTGAGCCAACTTAAGTGCGATTCAAGATCAGTTACTAAAAAAGCCTAACCAATTTTCTTGGCTCATGCCGGTTTAACTTTTAAATTACAAGTTGTTTAAGTTTCATAAGTTAATATATACTACAACAAGTTTTTTTTTTTTCTGAAACAATTATTTATTTTAAAAATAAAATCATATATAAATTACTTTTTTTGTTCAAAATAACATATATTACATACGGTGAGAGTGTTGTAATATCTAAATCGTTATATTTGATTAGATGGATTTGTATTTATAATTCAGTCAAAAAATGGTTTTCACATAAAATTTCGAAATAAAAAGTGGGGTTTAGTAGAAAGTGTTAATCTCAATATCTCACAAAAAGGCCAAGGTTGAAATTTACATTAAAAACGATACCCATATTTAGTATCTTACCTATACACCAAAAAAAAAAAAGTTCTCTTACCGTATTGATAATTGTGAAAAAATAAAAACATTATAATTATTTAAAAATAATAATAATTATTAGATCTTTATTATAAATAATTATATATTATTAAAACACAAAAGTAATATAACTTCAAGTATATCACTAACGAATTCAATGAATATGTAAAAATTTAAATTCATTCAATAAAGAAATAAAATTTTTAACCCATTCAATTATTAATGAATTAAACTATGAATGAGTTTGGAAGCTCAACTCGACGTTATAGTTTTGCATGTTTTAGGCTGTTTAAGTTCATGGTATTCTTAGACATTTCTAACTAAGATTATATATGCTTGAGAGTGGATCTTTGAGAGAATATTTTTTATTTCTAATAAATATATTTTAATTTAATATTTTTTTAAAAATATATTAAATTAACGTAAGTTTAAGATCTTAATCTTTTATTTACTATTTATATAAAAGTATATAATTTCTTTAATTTAAAAATAGAAAAATAACCTTTTTGTTTGATTAAGACTTAAATGTGGGACTATTTAAGCTTTATCATCTATAATGGTCTTATCCAGCTCGAATAAAATTATCTAATATGAAAAATACCTATGATTTGTTCCAAAAAAAAAAAAGTGAGACAATATCCACTAAAAGCATGAGAAAGAGAGAACAAATTTTTTACTTTTCTTTTATCTATTATTCTTTTTTAATATATTTAAGCTAAATACCTTTTTGTTTGCATATACAAAATAGTTAATAATATCTTCGTGATGCATAATGCTAATTTTTTTATACTTAAAAATTAAGGAAAAAAGGAGTGTATTCTAGTCCAAAGAGACGAGTAGGAGTTCAAACTTGCGATTTATCATATTTGAGACTCTGTCTTGCTTCACTTGATTAACCCTTTGGAGTTTAATGCTGATTTTTTTGGTGGAGCATATAATATTTATGATATAGCATTTTTTTAATATGTCTTATTATTAAATAAAATTGCATACCAATTTCGCAAAAATAACTAATAGCATGTTTAATAAAATTAAATTTAGATAAATAATTACGCATTTTTCAAAAAAATAATAAAAATAATTATTTATTCAAAATAAGTTAAATCAAATACACACTTAGTTACTAAATAATTTGAGTCATTATTTGTTGGTGAAACTAACATAAGATTTTGTACAATAACATATTAGAAATTAGAAAAATAAAATACATTTGAATAATTATAAACATATATTCATTTTTATTTTATTTTATTTTTTTAATCTTTTTCCTAATTTTTCGTCACATCAATTATCATATTTTCACTTTCTCTATGTTCCTTTTTTTTTCTTTTCTTTCTATCTCTCTTTCCTATACCTATTTACCCCAAATTTAAGAGAAATTATTACATAATTCTAGACTATTGCGTGTTCATAATTTTTGACCAATCTTTATACGATATATAATCAAAATTTTTAATTCATAAAAAAAATTAATAACATTCAATTACGTATTATATAAAAATTGTCACGACCATAATAATTGTCGACTGTGTAATAATTTTTTCAAGATTAACTTTTAACATTTTCCTAATTTTTCACATGTTCAGGTGTACATATCATGAGAAGGAAAAATAGAAAAAGATGGGAAAATATAATACATAAAAATGTAAAATAAATATAACTAATAGGATATAAAAAAAGTTAAAATTGAAAAAAGTCAAATCATGTTTTTGGTAGTGCGCTGTATAAGTATAGAGCTGCCCTGTACAATACAAATGCAAATGTGCAATCCAAAAGAAGAGAGTCACCACAGCAACAACTAGCATATCATCAGTCCATTAATTTCTTGGTGATCATTATTAGTTCCTCCCCTTTTCAGCCCCTTGATGTTTGCAACTTCATCTCCCATAATATTACCGATATAATTTCAATTCCTCTTCTACATATGGCTTCTGTTCTGCCTCTATACCACACCCTCCCATCTCTTTCCCAAGCTCTCCATTCAAGACCACACACCACCTTCAACACATCCACAACACTCTTCTTTCACAAAAACAAGCCTTCACCAATCCTCAACAACACAAACACACGTTACACACCCCTCAGGTGCTCTTCCACTACCTCAAACCTAATCCCCGAGGCGGACCAAGAATATTTTGAAGGAGCAGAAACATTAGAACCTCCCTTGAGCCAAGTGTGGAAGGAAATCCAAGGCATCAACGACTGGGAGGGCATCATAGACCCAACCATGAACCCCCATCTCCGCAAAGAAATAATTCGCTACGGCGAACTCGCTCAGGCCTCCTACGACTCCTTCGACTTCGACCCTCACTCCAAGTACTGCGGCACGTGCAAGTACCACCCCTCACACTTCTTCGACAAGCTCAATATGTCCGGTACGGGCTACACCATCAGCCGCTACCTCTACGCAACCTCCAACGTCAACCTCCCCAACTTCTTCCAGAAATCCAACCTAGCCAGCGTGTGGAGCCCGCATGCCAACTGGATGGGCTACGTGGCAGTCGCCACCGACAAGGACCAGGTCAAACGCCTCGGACGCCGCGACATCGTCATTGCATGGAGAGGCACCGTCACCTACGTCGAGTGGATTCACGACCTCAAAGACATTCTCCGCCCCGCACTCTTCTCTAGCGACCCCACCATCAAAGTCGAATCCGGCTTCTACGACTTGTACACAAAGAAAGAAGACTCGTGCAGCTATTGCTCTTTCTCCGCTCGCGAACAAGTACTTTCAGAAGTGAAACGGCTCCTTCAGTATTACCAAGAAGAAGAGATCAGCATCACTGTAACAGGTAGCCGTGTTCAAAATAGGTAAATTGAACCGAACTACATAAAAATAAACTGAACTGAAAAAATAATTCACCCGAATCGAACTAACCTGGAAAACAGTCTGGACAGGCCGAACCGAATTGTTTGACAAATTGTTTTTTTAAATTTAAATCGAACTAAACTGTGTTGTGAATTGAACTGAACTATTTTTTGTATTGAGAATGATTTAGTTTTTGTAGTTCAATTCTCAAATATTTCGGTTCAATTTTTTATAAAGACAGTTAAGTTTAAATTTTTTATAAAAGTGGTTCAGTTTTTATAATTCATTTTTAAACAGTTTAGTTTGATTCGATTTTTTTGAACACCCCTAACAGGACACAGTCTCGGTGCTGCCTTGGCGATTTTGAGTGCGTACGACATAGCTGAGCTCAAGTTAAACGTTGTTGAAGAGGGTGCTAAGATTCCTGTGACGGTGTTCTCCTTTGCGGGGCCGAGAGTTGGGAACTTGAAGTTTAAGGAGCGGTGTGAGGGGCTTGGGGTGAAGGTGTTGAGGGTGGTGAACGTGCACGATGTGGTGCCGACCGTGCCTGGGATAATAACCAACGAGAAGTTTCAGTTTCAGAGGTACATAGAGGACGCGTTGAGTTTTCCGTGGAGCTATGCGCACGTGGGGAGGGAGATTGTGTTGGATCACAGGGAGAGTCCGTTTTTGAAGGCGAGCAATGATCTGGTGCGTGCGCATAACTTGGAGGTGCATTTGCACTTGGTGGATGGGTACCATGGGAAGGGGAAGAGGTTCTGTTTGGCGTCGAAGCGGGACATAGCGCTTGTGAACAAGAGCTGTGACTTTCTGAGGAGTGAGTACGGTGTTCCGCCGCATTGGCGGCAGGACGAGAATAAAGGGATGGTGAGAAGCAGAGATGGAAGGTGGGTTTTGCCGGAGCGACCCAGATTGGAGGCTCATCCACCGGATATGGCCCACCTTCTCCAGCAAGTGCTAGAGAACCATCTCACAGGTCAGCAATTAGAAACCACTTAATTTTTAATTTCTATTTTTTTTTGGGGGGGTGGGTGGAGAGTGAAAAAAGATATAGAGTGAATTGAGAGTGAATGTCCATGTCCTATTTGATGGAAAAAAGATAAAGGGTGAAAGTTTAGTGTCCATATCTTGTTTGATGCTTCAATGATGTTATGTTGTGTGAGTCAAAATGGCATTGGGTGTAATCTACTTTCTTTTCTATTTTTAGCTTCTTCTTTTTTTCTCTGTAATGCATTAAAGGTATACTTTTTTTTCATCTCATTTTTTACATTACATAATTATTATATTTATTGTTTTCACCATTACTCTTCTCATTTGTGGTGCTTACGCCTTAAAGGATAGATTAATGATATATTTTCGTCCACCTCCTTGGAAATTAGGGTGAAAATAAGAGAGAGAGGAAAAAAAGAGAAAAAGTGAAGAGAGAATATAATAGACATGATAAATAATGAGATAAAAAAATGAAGACAGAGATAAATAAAAAATGAGATGAAAATGAAATAAAAGAGAGTAAATAGATGATAAACATTTTTTTAAAACATATCTAAGTAATGATTACATGGTTGGCCTTGTCCCCTTCTAAAGAGATTGGTAATATCGTTATTGACAAATAATAAGAATTAATTTATAAATGGTTTTTTTTTTTCATGTAGGAATTAATATATAGCTTTTTTCAGTTGATTAGGAATTGAATTTTTTATTTAACTCAAGTAAAAAGTGCGGAAAAGACTTGCATAAAAAATAAACACATGTCCATTTTGGAATAACGACAAAATACGTGGCCCACGAACATTAGATACCCACCAAGAAGGGCTTGAAAAGCTTGACCCACTAAGAAGTGCTTGAGTTGTGTTGTGCCCAAATTCGACGACATTCAGCGACTCAAACTTAATTTAAGCATATAAAATTAATAGTAGCATTAGAAATAGAAGTTGGGAAATGATCTTTGGACATTTTTTACCTGTCTACACTTGGAGAAAGATAGAGTGTGTGTTTAGATCGGTGGTGAAACTATAGTGAATTATAGTGAGTTGGGTCAAGTAAAAACAGTTTTAATTGGAAAAAATCATGGTGAGGTTTAAACAAAAAGGAGTTGCTTCTACTTTATTCAAATTAATTTTGAATGTGTTTTCTCTGATTTACCCTCATACTTATACTCACATGCATAAGCCTATTCAATTAGTGATGCCTAATCTAACTAATTTTTAACTTGTAATGTTTAATAATTATATTCTTACAATGATAATTAGTTGTGTGCCCTTTTTTTAGGCATCTGCAAGTTTTCTAAAGTAAAGATAATAAGCACGTAGGTGTCCTTAGTTTATTAAAATATCTAATATATAAATTAATTAATTAAATTAATGGAAGATGCATTTATGATTGAATCAAATACATGTATAAAAAGGGCTGGGTAGTTGGACATTCTTATTTTAAATTAATTTTAAAGATGTATTGCATTTTACATTATGTTTCTTATTTGTATTTTTTTAATTTAGATACCTTTGTTTTTGGTGCAAATGCTAATTTAATATTTTTATTATCTATGTCATCCAATTTTAATGTTTTTATAGGGGTTATGGGTTCTATTTCAAAAGTTAACATATTATACATATATTTTCTTAATTTAATAATTAATATGAAGTGAAAAAATTACTATAAGTTTGTTTTTTTGTTAATTTGTTGATATATATATATAGTATACATATATCCATTTTGATAATTGCACACTCAAATTCAATTTTGATTCAAAGTATCCAAATAACATTTTCTTAAAAAATCACTTTTCTAATATCTGTTATCTAAATAAAAATCACATTACTTCAAAATCAATTTTAATTATAATCAATTCTATAAAATCATGTTGATCTAAAATTAATTCTATCACCGCCAATCCAAACACACACAAAAAGAGATGAGAAATAAGTGATTGATATGATTAGTGATGTAATATAATAAGAAAAAAGAGATAAAAAAATGAGATATTAATAAAGTGTTTGCACTTAATAGATGTTCAAAAATCGGCACTCATAAGTATGATGTACAGGATGCTAATTAAGGATGAAAATGAAAGGATGCGGTTTCGAAGAAAGTTTGTTTCTTTGAGCTAGGTTAAGTGATATTGAAATATGAAGTGGAATCAATCATGTGTTCAACGAACTTGGCGGTTGATGTATGATAAGGCAAAGACATAATAGTTAAAAAAAAAAAAATAGGCAGTTACGAAACTTCGTGATAAAGTTGAAACCAAGCAATATTCAACTATAAACCTGATTTGAATAAATAACAGGTAGAAACAGAGCACATGCAATACTCTAGTTTTTCAGCAACTTAGGTACACCCACTCAAACAAATTTGTACAAACACACACTACATGGCACAAAACAACGTTGTTTTATTTTATTATTATTATTATTGCACACATTTACTATATGCATTTTCTAGGAAAAAACCATAGAAAAAAATTGCACAAGTAGATTTTGTGTTAACAAAATAATTCTCAATAATACTAAGTGACAAACGTAGAGTGACATTCTGTAAGTGAACTAATTTATAGGTGAATTTGATTTGACTTATCTAAAATGAAAAGTAATAATATATTTATCGTTAAATTGAGTTAAAATACTTATAAACTTTACTAATTTTAAATCAAGATAAATATTGTCTTTTCTTTTTACACGTCTCATTACTTTTGGGAGTGAAATTTAGCATGGGCGAGGAATTGAATTTAACCAACAAACTGAAGGGGAAAAAAGGTTGAAAAGAAAATGCTAAATATGTAAGTTCTGGATCATAGTTTATATAAAAAGATAATTTTTTAACAACTACAGTGCAAAAGGCGAGAGGGAAAAAAAGAAATCTAAGGGAAATTAATCATTTGAAGGAATCTCAATACATCTCTTTTTATATATGTGCGCACGCTAATAGAAATACAATAAAAAAAGAGTTTAATGGTCATGTATTGTCAATATAAAAATTTTATACCATCATCCAATCAGAAATCATCATTAATATGACTTTTAAAGTATTTATTAAAAAAATCAACAAACTTACAATAAATGGTAGTTTGTGATTGGATGACAGTCAGTGCATGACCATTAAACTCTAAAAAAAATAGTCTAGCTTTGTTCAAATTTGCCAAACAATTTAATTTCAACATTTTTATTATAATCGAAAACAACAAATTTTTGGATTTTTTTTTTTTTAAACAGGGTTCGTCAAGATTTGTTAGAAGTCAAGTTTCACGTTGAATTCATTAACAATGGGTTAGATAAAAATCGTTGTAAATGTTCATTTTCTAGTTGCGCTGATATTTGGGTAGTTTGGAAGAAATATGCAATAAAGGAAGAATAACGAATTTTAAAGACCTATAAATTTTGGATTTATTTATGTTGGCAAAACAACAAATTGGTACCCTTTGATTCTTTGTATGTTTATGTTGTATGAATCTTCATGATTAATTTAATTATTTTCCTCACACCTTTGTTTTGGATGCATTGCTAAACTTAACAGTTATTTAACGTGGTAGAATAAGGCTATGTTTGGATGAACGTTAGAAAAATAGTTTTGTGAATTTCAATGCATATTCTCTCATTCCAAGACACAAAAAGAATGAAAATCTTGTTACTTTGAAAGTAAAAGTGCTTTTAAGCCTCTCTAACTGCAATTCAAACATGCACTAATTAGTTAGAACATATAAAGGAAGCAAGTTTTAATCGAAACCGCCGTTGTAAAAGTGTGGATTTTGGAGGACGATTGTTCCATGCCCTGTGGCATAGGAGCATTAATTGATGGTGTTCCAGATCAAGTAAGGTTCAACTCACTCACGATGGATTCTAAGGTAGTCCACCATGCACCACAATAATGATTCTTAGATTAATTTTATTTTCACATCTCTATGGTGCACCCTTCACACCGTAGTACCACAGTCTCTTCCTCTCCCCAGATCTATTAAAGGCGATTTCTAGGGGCAACGTTTCAGTTTTGCTTCTTCTTCTTTCCTCTTTTCGTCTTCTCTCCTTGTTTTCTTCCCTTCTCTTTCTCTCCAATTAGCAACCCACGCACTAATGATCCCAAAACCAGCAACCCACACATCAATGATCCCAAAACCAATTCCTATTCCATCGTCAGCATCCAATTTTGCAAAACCAATGTCGAAAATCAAACATGTGATGGAAAGCACCACTTTATTTAGAAAATATGAGGTCAAAAGACTTTTAGGCTGAGGCACATTCATCGAGGTGTACCACACATGCAATACCAAAACAGGACACAATGTGGTCGTAAAAGTCATAAACAAGAATAAACTAATTGCAACAAGGTTAGCCTCTAATGAGAAATGCGAGATCTCCATTATGAGTTGTCTCCACCACTCCAACATCGTGAAACTCCACAAAGTATTGGCCACAAAAACCAAAATCTACTTTGTCTTGGAATTCACAAAAGGCAACAAACTTTTCACTATAATCACGAAGGGTCGATTCAGCGAAGACCTCACAAGACGCTACTTTCAGCAACTAATCTTTGTCGTCAAGTACTACCATGTGCAAGATGTTTTCCATCGCAACTTGATGTCGGAGAATCTCCTCGTGGACGAGATCGAGAACCTCAAAGTCTCTAACTTTGGACTCAGCACAGTGAAGGACCAAATATAGCTGCTGTTACAGTTGCTGAAGTCAATGCGACCAAGGTGGTTACAACGGCTGTTAAGGAAGATAACGGAGATAGGTCAGATAAGAAGGTGAGATTTGTAGAATACGGGATTTGATGAGAGAGGGTCTAAGATAATATTGTATAGTATAGATTAATTTAATGACTATTAATCGTGGTGCATGGTGGACCACCTATGATGGTGGTTCACCCTAGAACCCATCCTCACTTAAATATCAACAAGGTTCAAAAAGGTCAATGTTAGTATTAGGTCAAGGACTATACTATACCAGGCTATTCTATTAAGGCCCATCTCATGGGGTATTTTACATGTCAAAATTGAAGAATCATGCTTGTACAACACACCTTAAGGATTCTAGTTTCCAAAATATTCATTGAATATAGGTACCCACGTTTGCGGGATTACCCTGCATCTAAACCCTATGAAAGACTCAAGTAAAAACACTAGGTATACATATTATTTCATATTCTATTAATTCATACAGGCTTAAACATTATAATATATTTACAAGTATCTCCTACCTTTTACCATTTACCATCGTTGTGGAGTGGATCAATGCCTAACTCCATCATCAACTAATAGGAAGAAAAAATAAAAAGCTAATGCTACTGCTAGAAAACTACTATTAGAGAGCTAAGAAGAATAAAATAAAGACTCTTGATATTTTCCATTGATGATTGATAGGCTAGCGGGAATACAACTTTATAACCTAGTTGTTGTCAATAACAATCATACAAGTGTCCTCATTTATTTTTAGGGAATTCAAAATAAAAAAAAGTATTAAATAAAATTAAAAGATAAGTACAATAAAATCTTAATATTCTAAGACCCCCCTATAAAATCCATAAACCATTTAATCTTCTGTCTATTAGGCCTCTCTAGGCTTATCCTAACATTACCGACATGCCCATATACAACCTTGTTCTCAACATTCAGAGACAAAATTGGACCATTGAAAATGTGACAATGTGACCAATGATAATCCGACAACTATTGGGTTTTCAAAAAAATGAAGGGATGAGAGTTGGCACTATTGCCTGGATTGAATGCGGTGAGGATGTTGTGTAATGAAGAAAAAACATGTTGCCAGGTAGGGATCATGTTTCTGACCAAGGGTAGGGATTGAAGGAAAATTGAATGTGGGAAATCTAATGGGTGGATTTGCTTGTGGGAATATGGTCTTAGGTTGGGTGAAATGTAGTGAGTTGGCTTATGGGATGCTTTAGTGGGGTTAGGTGGGGGTACTAATGGAATTAAATGGGAAAGGGAGGAATTGAAGTGTGTGAATGCAATGGTGGGCGTGGGGGCAATAAGGAGGGAACACGTGGCATCGTTGAGATGGATGGATTTGTCATATGTAGTTTGTTAGGCATTTGGGTGAAGGGTTAGGATTGTTGAGTATCCAACAATGGAGTATGTATTCGAAAAAGGGAATGGGATTCCAAGGCAAGGGAAATTGGATTGTTAGAATCTAAAGACACTATAGGTTGCTTAAGTGGGGCACGTGGACGCCCAAGATGTTGCTCAAACGAGAGCACACGGATCATGCTATTGAGCAAAGGCTGAGATGCCTTATTTGCATCAGATCTAGTTGAGGACAATCCATAAAGGTTTCACCTATTTAAGGTCCTCCAATACGAGACAAATTGGATACTATAGCATAGAGAGGGGGCGTGTAATGCCTAATACCAAAGTTCGTATCATAGCACTGCCCTTGAGAGTCGACTTCTCGGTGGTTCACACTCTATGACACTTCACTCAGTAACACTTCACTCAACTTCTTCGTTGGTCAGAACCCCTCACTAGTTAGAACCTTGCGTAGGTAGCCCTTTCCGAGACACCGACAACCAGCTCTGATACCACTTTGAAACGCCTGACCGCTTTCAGGATCAACGATTGTCCCTACAAACCATCACAAGACTTTTCAACGTACTTTGTCCTTACTTACACGCTTCCTAGGAGGTCACTCATCCCAGAATTGCTCCAAGTCAAGCACACTTAACTGTGGAGTTCTTAAGTGATAGGCTACCAAAAACTATATGCATGTTATTGGTATAGGTAGCACTTATTAATTTCTTTATACTATCCTTAACTGTATAGTCCCATACCTGCATGGCATCTGGATCCCTTTCATTCCGGTGTATATTCAATTCATTTATGTGCCCCTCTTGTTGAAAGCTTGTCAAAAGCCGTTCCTTGTCCGTGCCTTATCTCTTTTGCACCAACGATCACTTCTCGCTCTCGTCAATGCCCGGGATGTTACAGGGCCCATAGACTTGGTTAATTGGTCGTAAAGGTCCAAGAGACAGAGGTTGAAAGTGCCACTCTGAAGGATTAAACTGAATATCAAAATCTTATGGTGGTTGAAACATGGTTGGTGAAAAATGCTCTGTGAAGGGCTGTCCAGAAGGAATGGCAATAGCTTGTGATGCTAGCAGTGCAAAAGATCTTTGTTGGGTAGAATGAGGCCCATAAATAATCACCGATTGCTGATGCTTACTCTAAGCAATAAAAGTGGTTAAGTGTGGGCTCGTCAAATGTGGGGGAAGGTGATTGGCACGTCGTTGGATTGGGATGTGGGGTGTGGATGATTTGAACTATAAGCTTGATGTAAGGAAACGCCACAATGGTGCGATAGCAGACCAACAATGGTATGTGGCAAGACGGTGGTTGGAAGAAAGGGTTGTTAGGGTTTAAGACGCTTGTGGATTGTGGCCACAGTGGTTGGAACTGGCTAGGATGGTAAGAATAAGCATTCCACAGAGGAGGAGACGGCGGTTGCAGCCATTGCAATGGAAGGTAGTATAAATGATGGTGTGGTTGGTGGTGGGGATTCGCTGTGTGCAATGGTGGCAGTAGTGACTGTGGGGCCACAAGTGGTGGTTGTGGTGGTAATATGCATCCATAGGAGGCAAAGTAGGCACTATGAAAGCACCATTTGATAAAAGGAAAAAATAAAAAGCTACTACTACTACTAGAAAACTACCATTAGGGTAAGGATGGCAAAATAGGTCAGCCCGGCCTGTTTTGGCCCACCTTGCCGTAGCCGCCTAAAACGAGCCGGGGAAGGCTAGCCCACTTTTGAAAAATGGGCTAAAAAATGTAGCCCGTCCCGTTTAATGGTGGGTCAATGAGTTGACGTGCTAGGTTGCTAAAATTAAAAAAATTTAAAAAGAAAAATTAAAAAATTAAAAAAATATGAGAATATTTTTAATGAAATTCCTACAAGCATCAAATAGATAAATACGTTCTTAATTATGAGATTCTTATTTCAATAATTTACGTTAATTTTTATTATGAGTCACGCTTATGAAATTTTAATTTTAATTAGATAAGTTTATTAAATATATCTATGTTACTATTTTTTTTTTCTTGTTTAAGATTTCCTCATAAACCATTAGCTCTAAACCCTACATGTGTATCCTATCGTGTGTTGTTTTTGTTCAATTGCTCGCCTAATTCTTGTTTCCTAAAAAAACCTCTAAATGTAATATTACTTGCCAAATGTAGATTACTATTTTTATTTAATTAAAAAAAAGAATTGGTCTGACGGGTCGGCCCGCCCCGCCCCACCATAAGCCCTTTTTTGGCATGCCAAAACAAGCTAGCGAGCTAATAGTGTTGTCTCGGCCCACCAAAAATAGTAGGCTAAACGGGCTAACTCGACGAATCAAGCCCATTTTGCCACCCCTACATTAGAGAGCTAAGGAGAATAAAATAAAGTCTCTTGATATTTTTCATTGATGATTGATAGGCTAAGGGGAATACAATTTTATAACCTAATTACCGTCAATAACAAACCTACAAGTGTCCTCATCTAGTTTTAGGGAATTCAAAATAAAACTAAATATTAAATAACATTAAAAGATAAGTACAATAAAATCTTAATATTTTAAGACCACTTTATAAAATCCTTAAACCATTTAATCTTCTTTCTATTGGGCCTCTTTAAGCCCATCCTAGCATCAACCCTCAAGCAATTCATGTGAACATCACTCATCCATTGGAGACAATTTGATCAAAGAAGGACTGGTTTTTTAGTACAATGATAGCAATAAAGTTTGAATTTTCTGGACAAAAACAAAAAGTTTAAATGTATGCCTCACATAAATTATCTAAATTTCTCACAGTTAATTTGATTCTAGTGATTTATAATCCAATTGAAAAATAAATTAAAAAGAAAATGTATGTAAAATATCAAGTTTTAAATTTGGTTTAAGTAAACCAGTAACCACTTACTTTGAGGAATTGAATTCACTGCAGTTGGAGAGAGAGTATAATAAGAATCTTTACCGTCAATATTTTTTTCATACATTAAAATATTAATGAAATATAAGCTGTAAAAAATTTGGCTCGTTGGATTCTGAATGTAGGACCTTGCAGTCATATATTGACTGCAGGGAATCCTAGTCCTTGACTCTGATCAGAAAGTTTGCCTTCGGATATTTCTTCACAATTGATTGATTAGTGATGTTACATGTAAAATTTAGAGCCCGATAATTTCACATCAATTTTTGTTACGTCTCCTTAGAGCCCGTTTAGCGGCCAAGATATGATAGGATATTGTATTAATAGGATATGATAATGTTATCCTACCATATTGCTTCAGTGTTTTTTTTATCTCGAATGAGAAGCAGGATTAGGAAGCAATAAGATAAGATAAACTCTTTCTCTCTTTCTCTCTCTAAATATATTATAATATATTTATATATAATATAATTATATATATATATATATATATATATATTTATATAATAAATATTATATATAATTTTATATAAACGGATATCCTCGATCAGTTTATCAAGTTTGATGACTAAATATATATAATATTTATATATAATATATGATGATATATATTAAATAATATATATAATAACAATATATATATATATATATGTATGTATGTATGTATGTAATAATTTTGACATGTAAATTTAAAGTATATTATTAATTTAAATATTAATTGTATACTTTAGTTAAAATTATATTTTTTGTAAAAATTAAAAAATTATATTAAAAGTTACTTTATAGAAAATTATGTAATTTTAACAAAATGGTAATTATATTATTTGAACATGTTTTATATTTTATCTTATTATTATTTGGTTTGTTATCTGGTATGCATCAAATATTAAATAAGATTATAACTTATCTTGTTCTTATCTTATCTTGTCATATCTTGTCCTATCTTATCCTATACTGACTATCAAACAGGCTTTGAGACTCTTCACATTTCACACAATTTTTAATTAAAAAAAATACTAATTCTATACTTTAGTTCATCAGAGAGAAGGGTTTTAAGGGGTATAAATTGTTACAATATTATGTACGATGTCAAAGGAACATTTGTCAAAATTAAAGTATACACAAAAATGACCTTTTTTCGCATCATCAATTTTATTTTTAAAGTGTTTTTTTTTTTTAAATGATTCATGCTTAATTCAACGACCACAAATCGCTTTAAGACTTTAAAGGGGCGTTTGGTTTGTGGAATTTTTTTTATTTCTGAGAATCATGTTTCTTAGGAATTGTATTTTCTGATAATGTCACAAATATGTTTGATATGTTTAAAATATTCGTGATAACGAGAGACATAATTATAAACAAGCTTTCACCTTCATGAGAATCTTGGATTCCCACCCTCTCTCATGGGAAATTTTATTGGAAAACTTAATTAAAAAAAAATTCTTGAATGTTAGATTCCTGTAAATGATTTTTAAAATTTTTATACTAAACATAGGAATTTAATTCAACCTAAGATTCCTGGAAAATTTAAAAGAATCTCCTACCAAACACCCTCTAAGTATTTATTTTTTTTAAGTGTGTGTGGATAATGGCAACATTATAATGATATAAAACGGAATTGAAGTTTGATACATCGATATTTTTTACGAGGACACAAAAACAAAAACCAAATGGTAGCAATAATTATTTTGAAAGTAGGCCAATGATAATTAGTTTTATATTAAAAATAATAATTTAATATTGACAAAGTTGGAGGAATTAGTCTTTTTTTTTTTCGGGGGGTAGTGGGATGCAAACAAAACGAAGAAAGAGAAAAATTACAATCTTGAAAACTCAACTTCCATTCTATTAGCTAGAAGTTGATTACGAACTCCTGAAGGAAGGACTTTGCATGATCATCATGTGGATTGTCTGGTTAGCTTTGCACTATGAATACCCTCTCTAAGTGTATGTGTATGGTCTATCTTCAAAATCCAATCCTGAGCCCTCTTCTCTAAGTGCTGTTTAAATTAATCTTTAAACAACACTTGTAGGAAAATCTTTGTTAAATGCTATAAAAAAAAAGGCTTAAATACATTTTTTATTTTTAAAATTTGACATTTTTCAGTATTCATTTTTTTTAATACTTAAAATTTATAAAATTACGTATTTTTTAGTTTCTATTAAAAGTCAAATGAGAGGCTAAAAATTTTTTTTTTTATCAAATACGTAAATTAAAAAAATTAAATACAGACTAGAAATAAAAAAAATGTTATATTTTCAAATACTAGAAACATATCTAAATCAAAAATAGCCTGTCATCACAATGCAACGATCTTTAGAATTAATTCTCATATACTAAACAAACTATGGAAAGAATTATTTAAATTAGTATGCATATTTATTTTTATTTTTAAATTAAATGTGAATTAAATACATTATTTAATTCTTTTTCATTTTTAATCCTTAAAAATTATAAAATTAAGTATTTTTAATTTTTATTGAAGGTGTATTGAAAGATTAAAAATGTATTATTTTTATTAAATATAGAGATTAAATATGAAAACTTATTAAATATAAGTTAAAATAAAAGTTATATTTTTAAAGACTAAAAGCATATGTCAATTAAAAAAATGACATCGCAAAAAAAAAAATCTAACAAAATTTTGGGTTTATTAAAAAATAAAATTCAATTTAATTTTGTTTCGAATTAATTTTCACATTCTAAAGAACTCGCGTCTACCCTATTGTTTGGTGCATATGGCATCACAAAATGCGTGTTTGGGCCTGTGTCAAATTACTTTTAAAATCACGTTTTTTTTTTCATTTTAACACAGAAGCTCCCTTTGTTTGCTTCAAATTTGCACATCAAACACATGAATTTTGCCACAGGACGCGAAACCAAACATACCAAGAAACGAACGTGTTTTCTCAAAAAAGGAGTCCTACTCTTAGTATAGTCAACCACATCAATCATCATCAGGTTGAGGTGTGGTGTGGCATGAGGTCACATTGGTAGCAAGCTCTCATTTTTGGTGTGTGTGGGATGAGTTGAGATGGGTTGACTGGTGTTTTTATTCGACCCAAAATTTTAATAAGGTCAATTTTTTGAACTCAAGCCCAACCTGATTAAAATTTGACAAGTATTGAGATAAGACTGAGTCAACCCAACTTGTTAATATAATATATTAATATTAACATTATATATAATTAAATTGTAAAATTAAAGTCATATTGAACTACAATTAATGTATATTTTACAATATATATTTTAAGATAAATAATATCAATATAAATATAAAATCATATTAGACAAAATATTATTTATTAAATCAAAAATTTGCATTATTAATACATAATTATTTAAAAAATTAGACTTTTATAAAAGAATATATACAATAGACCAGATTAAGACAACCCAAAGTGAAACCCGAATTCCAGTCCAAAAGTACATTGGATTTAATTTTTTTAATTCGAACTATCAAAAATCCCTCCAAATCAGGTCGAGTTAATGAGACGAGACGAGTCATTAACATCCCTCCTCTCATCTGCATCGACTGAAGCACTACATAATGAAGATTCCTAAAAGTTTAGTGACATAATGTTGAATATTCTGCTGACAAATACCACCAAAACCCAACGGAGTCCACTAATCAGAACATGTTTGTGAACGTGGTTGGTTCTACGTTGTTCCGTTCATTTGAATTTTGAAATGATAACTAAAGATGCTATCAACAGTCGTAAATAACTCCAACTCCCTGGAGCTTGGACCGAGGGCCGGCTCCTCACTCTTGACTTCGACTAACATCTACTGTTTCGTCTTGTCTTTTTTGGCAAATCCAAATTTATATAAAATAGAATATTAGGAATTAAATTAATATCAGTTTTTTTTTAAGAATAAGAGATTGATTTTTTTTATATGATTGAGAGTCTATATTAATATCATTATTAATTGTTATTCTTTAATGTTATAAGGACACTCTTACTGAATTTAATATATTCAATGAACATCATTATAACAAAGATGTGCAACGAGGAAACTTCAATTAGGTAACTAGTAACGACGAGAATAATAGTTTTTAATAATTTACCTTAATAATTGTGTAAGATTAACTTTTTTTTTTGGTAAAAAACCTAGGTAATAAAATATTTACCATGTAAAAGACAACTAACAAATTTGCATGTTAAGATTCGAAAATTTAAAGACTTGGAGCGTAAATTTAAGTTTACAGGTGTTCAACACAGTCTAGGTTGAGGAATACGATCTTCGGGGATCTTCATTGGGTTAAACTCCTATGTGATCACTTGTAAGAATTTTGATGTTTAAGTCAATATATGCAAGAGATGATAAAGCACATAAATTTTGAGTCTGCATACTTTGGTCTTGTTAAGCTTACTTATAAAGCTTTTATTGAGTTAGAGTGGTGTTTCCGGTGTGATGATGCGCGACAGGTGTCTTTGAATTGAATTTCTTGATGTCTAGGTGTTTGTTAGTAATGGTTTATGGTCATGATCTTGTGTCTAGTGTCCATACGAGTTTTGATGCATTGTCATGAAGATTCTTGAGCCATGAAAACCATTAAGTTGTAATTTCAATAGTTGGGCTTAGTAAATATTGGGCAACATGTTTGTTTTTGTTTGCTTATGTGGACTAAGGTGAGCCTAATAAGGCCGAAAAAAGAGGTATGTTACATGTAATTTATAATAAAATAATAAAAAATTACAAAATCTTGTACTTTTTGCAAAAATTTGAACAGAATTTTGCTGTTTAGAAATTATATATGAATCACTCTATTTTTAAAATTTTTGTAATTGATCCTTGTAGTAAGTAACATGTTTTTTTATATATATATTATTGTATTTTTATACTAAGTGTTTATAAGTATATAATATGAAAATATTAAATACACTTTATTAAATGTTTTAAATTATTAAGAAAATAAGTACTAAATTATTTTTGTGTTTTTATATAATAAACATATTTTAATAAAACTATAGTTTTATCCTTTTATCTTGTATATGTAAGAACACATTAGAAAACTCCTTTTTAAAAAAATTGAAAGTTTTCATCATTTAAAATCTATAAATAATTTATTATAATTTTAAAAATTTTGTCAATGAAGCTCTTAAATTCAATATACTTTGAAGAATGTAAAGAAATATATCTTTACATTGAACTCAACGGTTGAATTATTAAAATTTAATATATTCTTAGAGTTATTATAGAAATTAACTTCAGTAAGAGATACTCTTAGAATAATTTGATCTCTCCTCTCTCTCTCTCTCTCTCTCTCTCTCTCTCTCTCTCTCTCTCTCTATATATATATATATATATATATATATATATATTATTTTATTTTATTTTCAACACACTATCCTTTATTGGACGGAATCCATGTAAATTCCATTAAATATCAAAGACATATTTTATTAGGTTTAAAAATGTTTTTGGTCCCTTCAATATATTATTTTTTGGTTTTAGTTCTTATAATTTTTTTTAAATGGTCCTTGTAAAATTTATATTTTTTATTTTGGTCCTTATTAGTTTGAATTAGTCCTTGTAATATATCTATTTTTTTTTCATTTTAGTCCTTATAATATTTTGTTCATTTTGAGTTTGTCCCTTTGAAAAAAAAATGATAGGAACAAAAAAAAAATTATTCATATATTACAAGGACAAAAATAAAAAAATTAGTATATTACAAAGACTAAAACAAAATAACAAGGAACTACATAAAAAAGAGACATTTTATAAGGACTATTTAAAAAATAATAATTTTATAAGGACCAAAACTTAAAAAGCAGTATCAGACAAGCAATAGTATATACAGACTCTTGTTTAGCTCTTTCTCTGCTTAATAGTCCCCAACAGTCTTTTCATTGTTATGTTCCTTTAATTGATCTTATTCATACCCAGATTGAATCACAGTGGAATGTTACTTTGCTGCATACTTACCGTGAAGGAAACCAATGTGCTGATATGATGACCAAGAAAGGTGCGTTGGGTAATGAAGACTTGTCTATCTATGAGTCTCCTCCTTAGGATTTGCTTTTATTATTGTCTGTAGATAGAGTAGGCACAACGTTTATGCGTTTGTAGTTTTGTTGTTGTTTTGTTTTTCTTCTTTTGTTGTCTCCCATTACCAGAAAAACTAGAAAAGTGGTATAGAGACGAAAAAAAAACATTTAAGTCTTTTTTATGTGTCTATTGATAGAGTGTAAAAATATTAAATATATTCTATTAAATACTTTTAATTATTTTAAAAAATAAGTATTAAATAAATTTTATATTATTGATATAATAAATACTTTACTTTTAAATAATTTTTTATTTTCAATTTTTATCATATATTCGTAGCCACGCATTGAAACACCATTTTTTTAAAAGTACAAGACTTACAAGTTACTTATTTTAACTTGAATAAAAAAGATAAAAACCAAAATAACCTATCCAATCTAAATTATAAAAATCCGATTGAATTGGTTTGAATTTAATATTATTTTCAAACTGATTCAAATTACAGTTATTTTTTATGATTGGATTAGATGATTTTTTTTATCTCAATTAATTTAAACCAAACCACAGTGGCCCTTAGGTTATGTTTGGATTAGTGGTAAAGAATGAAATTGAATAGATCGAAATATAATAGAATGGAATGAAATAAAAATGTCATTCCATTGTTTTGATATTTTATAATGAATGAAACAAATATTTCAATCCATTGTTTGGAAAAAGGACAAAACAAAATGAATTATGATTTTTTAATTCCCAAATTATTTTTATTTTAAATATATTATCTTTAAGACGTTAATGATTAGGGTAAAATTTACAAAGATGAAAGAGTCATTTTATAATCTAGAATTTTGGTTCCATCAAGTGCACCCCAAATTTGGGAGGAAGAAAATTTGGGTAAAGTGATTGAATGGAATGGATCATGATCCATCTCCTTCCATTATGTTCCACTCTTATTTTTACAAATTAAACAATGAAACAACTTTTCCTTTCACTCTATCCCTCTCCATTCACTCACTACCACCAATCCAAACATAGCCTTAATTATATGAGCCAAGTGCATCTGAAAAGAATAATGTGTAGCATCATGCAAAAGCTAATGATACATTCCATTTTATAATTCATTAAATAATTGGGAATATAATATAACTATTGAATGATTTTTATATAATAAATGTAATAAATATTTTATTTCTAATAAAAAACTACTTTTTAGTTTTTTATCATGTACTCGTGGGCATATGTTAGAAAATCCTTTTTTTTAAGTAAAAGATTTATAAATTATTTTAAATTAAATAAAGAGGATAAAGCAATTCTAGAATGGTCATCAGTGGGTAGAAAAAGTTGTATGAACCAAGTGATGGAAAAAGAATAATTTTTAACACCATGCAAAAGCCAATGATGCGTCGATTTTATTATTTATCGAATAATTGAGAATATAGGACGATCTTAAAATAAATGTGGCCCCATAAAAACCACTAGAAACAAAGGTTTAATATTGATTTACATAATCATCAGTTTATATATTGAAATATTGTCAAGAAATCTCGATCAAATCAACAATTACAAAAGTCTAAATTACATAAATGATTCGATACTACAAGATTAGTTAAAAAAAAAAAACCTAATTTTCCATTTTTATTAGAAATAAAATATTTTTTTAATAAAATAGTAAAAGAAAACAGTTAATTATGAAAGGGCATGTCTTTATGCTGAAAGTCTCAATATTTTATTGAGGAAATAGAAAAAACGAATCAAAATATACAGTATATATACTATATGTTGTTTAGAGAAAAGGGAACTTTATCAAAAGAAAGATAAAATAGAATAAAAGAGATCTCAAAAAGGCAGGGTTGGGTTGTCATGTATGGATGGTAATAGCACGGCATGAGGCTAGGCAGAGTAATTTTTTTACCTGATGACAAAATATTAAATGGGCATACCAATTTATAGTCTCAACAAATTTTAAGAAAAGAGAAATTTCATGAAATTATTTTGTCTTAGTGATTTATAGTCTCATGTAAAATTTTAAGAATTTTCTTACCGGACAAAATATTAAATGGGCATACCGATTTATAGTCTCAAGAAATTTTAAGAAGAGAAATTTCATGAAATTGTTTTATCTTAACTAGTGACTTATAGTCTCATGTAAAATTTTAAGAATTTTTTTACCGGACAAACTATTAAATGGGCATGCCGATATATAGTCTCAAGAAATTTTAAGAAATTTTAATAATGTCTCAGAGTAATTTTAAGAAAAGAGAAAATAAAAACCATCAAAAGCATGGATAAATGGCACGAAATTATTTTAGCTTTAACTAGTGATTTTGAATTTGAATTCGGAGTATGCTCTTATATTAAAGAGGAGTGCTAGCAATATTCTCTTTTTAATACTTTCTTTATTATTGGCTAAAATCCTCTCTCTATATAAATTAAAATAGCTATCTTGAATGAGAGTGTTTATAGAGACTATTCTTTAACGAGAGCATTTTTAGTTGATTTTTTTAACGAGAGCATTTTTAGGAATTTTTTTAACCTCTTATTTTTTTCAATCTATCTTATTTATTTATATTTCTAAATTGGATTTCAATTTTTTTTTAAAATTTATCAATAGTTAAAAGTAACTTTGTATTACAATATAAATTGTTTATCATAACTCTTAAATATTCCTCTTTATATATAAATTTGAATAACTATCTTGAACAAGAGCATTTATAGAGACTATTCTTCAATGAGAGCATTTTTAGTTTTTTTTTTAACGAGAGTGTTTTTAGACTTTTTTTAATCTCTTATCCCTTTCAATTTATCTTATTTATTTATATTTCTAAATCAAATTTCAATTTTTTAAAAGAAATTATCAATAGTTAAAAATAACTTTGCATCACAATATAGATTGTTTACCATAAATCTTAAATATATATGTTCAAAAATATTTATTTATTATGAAACCTAATTATAATATAATTTATATATTCAAAAGTATTTATTTATTATAAATTATAGTTATATAAAATAAAGATTTATCTTGTGTAATGCACAAGTTAAAATATTAGTTTATTAAAAATTATAAATTTTGGCATGACTCACTATTAAATCAAGAGAGAGACTCGTTAAATAAAAAACAAAATTTACCAAACTTTATAATTTTTAATAAATTCTAACCAATAATAAAGAGAGAATGTTACTAGCACTTCTTTATAAACTTAGAGAGAAAATTTTGTCATTTCCAGTAATTTTACCTAGATTGAACAGGATTTTCTTTCATAAAAAATACTTATTGTTTGTATAAAAGAAAGAGAAAATAAAACACATATGAAAAGTATTTAATTATTATTGGTAATAAAAATAGGAATGTGGATGATAAAATAAAAATTTGGACGCACGATGGTGAGAGTCATGCCCGTGGCCGTGGGAACATAAAAACCTTAACCTAAGAAGTAACGCCCGTCGCCTTCAGCGGAAACGGAGAAGCCAACAACAATTTTGTCCCAATATTAAATATAGCATAGCGGAGCGTGGTACTAAACATTAACAACAACAAAAACCAAACAAACAAACAGAACACAAAGCAGCACTGCACGCACACCGATTTCACGCCTGTTGTGAAAGCATTAGTGGGGGAAGGGAAAGGAAGTGAAGTGACAAACGCAAGGCAAGGCAAGGCAACAATGTCGATCGCTTTCTCCTTCTTCACTCCTCCCTCTTCCCTTTCTCCCTCCAAATCCGTTCCCTCCTTCTCCCTCTCTCCGCCCTCCCTCCGTCTCCGCCTCCCCCTCCCTCCCCTCCGCCGCCCCACAGATCGCCCTTTCAGTCTCCGCTCCACCGGCGGAGGCGTTGGCGGCGGATATTTCGGAGGTCACGGCGGCGGCGGTCATGGAGGAGGCGGCGGCGGCGACGAGGACTTCAATGAGAGAAAGAACGAGGCGATTATGGTGGTGGCGGCGGCGGGGAGGTCGTTGGAGAGCGTGCCGGCGGACTTGGCCGCGGCGATAAAGGAGGGGAAGATTCCGGCGGCGGTGGTGACTCGGTTTCTGGAGCTGGAGAAGTCCGCGTTCTTCCGGTGGCTGCTTCAGTATGCCGGGTTCAGGGAGCGTCTCCTCGCCGATGATCTCTTCCTCGCCAAGGTTGCCATGGAATGCGGCGTTGGCGTCTTCACCAAGGTTTCTCTTCTCTTCTGTTCTTCGTAGTTTAAATATCATTTGGCATCCAAAAATGGTGTTTCATTCTCTTTGTGTTTAGACTGCTGCTGAGTATGACCGCAGGAGAGAAAACTTTTTCAAGGAGATCGAAATTGTCTTCGCTGATGTGGTATGAATTTTCTCAATTAATTATCATTTACTTGACTGTTTTTTAGGTTATACATTAAGTGTACATACTTGCCGTCGTTTATTTGGAACAATCTATTGGAGATAGATACTCAATATGACTATATACTGTTGAATTTATATACTAACATTTGAATTAAATCTGTTGTTTTACTTCTTAATACATTTCTGTGTGTATGTACTACGCAATGTGTGTTGTATTGCACTTTGTACATGCTGCATAATCTATTGAAGTCAATGGCATAACATCCCTTTTACATATGCTGTTCTTAGGTGATGGCCATAATTGCAGATTTCATGTTGGTTTACCTTCCTGCACCTACTGTAGCGCTTAGACCACCACTCACACTCGGGGCAGGGCCTATTGCTAAGTTTTTCCATGGCTGCCCAGATAATGCTTTTCAGGTCTTTATATATATCCTATAGTGTTTCCCCTAACCAGCCCCCAACAACTACTTTCATAATTTTCACCACTAAATGTTAGTATTTACCTATCACATTCTTAATTTCATTCAACAGGTTGCTCTCTCTGGAACATCATATTCCTTGTTACAGAGGGTTGGTGCTATGGTGGTATGTACAATTTGGTACCCTCTGTCTTATTTATCTTGCAATTTGAATCCAATTTCGTCCTTTTAGTTTCTTGTGACTAATTGTTGTATATAATGTGGTTACCTTCCACAGCGTAATGGGACTAAGCTTTTTGCAGTTGGAACTGCTTCATCATTGGTTAGTTCTTGTATTCCTTTGGATTTTTTCTTGTGCTTTTCTAGTTTAAGAAGTTTTTTGTTTGTAAAGTTGTGACATCACTTGACCTTCTCTTCCCCGTAACTTTTATGAGTATTTCTGGATATTTATTCATTAATCATCATGAGAGTTAAGGAGACTTATGATTTGGCAATTGGGTTGACTTACCTTCCAACAAATCTTGAGAGTTACACATTGAGTTTTAGTCTTAACGTTTACCTTTAAATAATGGGTATGATCCTAGTCAGAGCTAGCACAGCAGAAATTCTAGTATGAAAAAGAGTTTTTTCTAATGTTTCTCATAGGCACGGTGAATGGTTCTTTTGACTCCTGATAACATGGGTGCTATTTGAATTTGCTTTTTCCTAGTTCTTTTGTATGATTTAGTTAAGTTTTATACACCTGGGTCTACGAGTTCAGTTTGTCTATGATGCATTGCTAGTATAAATACTGATCCTTGTGCTTTTATTGAACTTATTTTTCACCGCTTGGATGTAGAGGATGAGACTGATTTGGCATAATACATGTCCCCTATTACAATCACCTGCTTTTATGCATGTTCTTCAAATATGAATTTGAAACTGTTCAGCTAGTTCTTAAGAATGAGATAGTGAATGGTCTAAAAAGTTTGCCAAGGATCTATGTCATATATCACAACCTTTTCTTCTAAAATTGTTCTTTGCTTTCAACGTTTTATGTGTGACTGGAATCACCTGACTTCATACACTGTCATATACTGCATTTTAGGTTGGTACAGCTGTGACAAATGCCTTGATTAATGCAAAGAAGGCGGTTGATAAGTCTTCTGATGTGGAAATTGAAAATGTTCCCATATTGTCTACCAGTGCTGCCTATGGTGTCTATATGGCAGTTTCTAGCAACCTCAGGTAAAAGGGATGATGTAGTTAGTGATGGATCATTTGACGATTATAATATAAAATCTACAAATGATTTGAGCATGTGGCTTTTGCTTCAAACTTGCTCTTGCCTTCGTGTATCTGGGTTTCCACTAATTAAATGTTACCCATTTAAATGGTTATTGTAACATTTAGAAAAGTTATTTCACTACTTGTTATATAAATAAGTACTATAGGAACCATTGAGAAATTGATGTGGAAAAATTGTCATTAATATGATTATAATGTGAGTGCTACCCACCCATAGTTAAAGTAATTTGCATCAGTTGCTTGTCATTGTTCATAATGTTTAACTCATTGTTATTTGATTATGGACAAGCATGTCAATATATCATGATGAATTGCTTGGAGAGAAAGGGCATGTTTTCTTCTTCATTATCGTCCTATTTAAAAATGTTTATTTAATGCAATAGTCATATTTAATAAAGCTACTGAAAAGTTAAACAGATGTTACGAAATGCAGATTATTGTAGAGATGGAATTTGCAGAATTTTATGATGTTTGTTGCATAAGTTTCTAAAAAAATCCTGATTTATAAACTGTTATCTTCTACTATATAAAGTATGTTATTTCTATCATATTGAAAAATGCTCTACCCTGTTCATGTCTCCGGTAAGAATCTGGTTTTGCTGTCAGGTATCAAGTACTTGCTGGAATTATTGAGCAGAGAATTTTGGAACCTTTACTGCACCAGCACAAGCTCATGCTTAGTGCAATTTGTTTTGCTGTGCGGACTGGCAATACATATTTGGGTTCATTATTGTAAGAAATTTCATGTTTTTTCTGATTACTTTTAAAAGGAGCTTTGCTTGTTGCAAGTGATTCATGTTCTGTAATTTTGCCTTGACAGGTGGGTGGATTATGCTCGTTGGGTAGGGGTTCAGTAGGCCAAGACCAAGATTACATGACTTGGATCTTTCAATTGACTATATTTTTCTCAAAGATGTTCATTTGCTTCAGTATTGGACATCATAGAACTATTTATTTTCTGTGGAGGTTTGGTTGTAGGACTATCTCAATAGGTTTTCGTCCTCTATTTTTATATGCTCGTTGCTGTGCACTTTGCGTATTCTTGTTTTTCTCACTATTTTCCTCATTCAATTATGCTATGAGGATGTGAAAATAATTTATTTTTTGTTATCAGGACATAATTTGACACTCAATGAAAGCTAAAAAGCTTGTGATTGCAAAGACATCAAAACAAGTATTTTGTTACTAACACAAGAAATCCTCTGCAATTGACTATTTTCTTCTAAATTTGGTAGAATTATGCTCATCTTGTTTTTAAAACTCTAATTATCAATTTGTCTGTCTGAGGATATTTTTTCAATCGATTAATTCAGACTGTGATTTGGGTGCATTTGCTTTCTATTGAGGAATTTGTTCTTACTAGGTTGTGTAGTTCATTAGATTTGGATTATTCCATGACAAAATCATGCTATAAAAGAGACTTAAAAGTAATTATAATAAACCTACTATTATTTGTATTAAATTTAAATTTAATTGCATTTTAAGTCTCTATATTTTAGTTTGTATAATTTTGGTTTTTCTAATTTTAATTGTTTATATTTAGTCTGTGTCTTCATTTTATGTTCAATAATTAATGAAAATGTAAGTGTAATGAAATATTAATTTATATAGATTAATAATGAAAAATTATATAAAGTATTTAAATAAAGATAAAAAACAGTATAAAATGTTATAAAAAGCTTTTTTTTTGTTTTTAAATATTTTATATATTTTTTCTTTTGTTAGTATATGTAAATTAATGTTATGTCATATTTTCATTATATTTTTACTAATTATTGGAAAAAGATTTAATTTTATTGATTAAAAAATTATAAAAATAAAATGTGAATAACTAAAATTAAGAAGATTAAAATTCTACTTAAGTTAAAGTATCAAGATTAAAATTAAATAAAATAAAACACAGCGTGAAAAGCTCTGCAATATTCTCAGAAGGATTCCTAAAAAAACATATTTCTTAAATCGTGAAGTGATGTCTCCCAAAGATAATACTCATGCCCAAATAAATTTTAGTATTCGATAGTAATATATTGGGTGGGAGAGCATCGCATGTCAGTGGTCTCTCTTTTTCACATGCATACAGGATTAATTATATTTTTTTATTTTATTATTATGATTAATGTATGATTTTAGACCCAATTTTTTTTTAACTTGAATTTAGTTTTTCAAATTCTAAATTGTTACAATCAAATATTTTTATTACATTTTATTTATACAAAATCTTCAAAATTTTATTTTCCATTCAAATAAGTAGAAATTTAAGATAAATTTGAGATAGAAAATGATTTAAAAAATTCACAACTTAGAGTTTGATGAAATTAAAAAAAAAAATTGTTAAGTGAGGGGTTAAGGGTTGTGAGGCATTTAGGGGGAACATAATTTACACCGAACAAGTCACAAAAATAGCATGTGGCATGCGAAGTTAGCAAATGTATATGTGCCCAGAAGTCGAGGGTAAGGATGGCAATTATACCCAGATCCTACGGGTACTCGCAAAAAATATTCGCAACAGGAAAGGAAATTACCTGCTTAATGAGGATGGGTCTGGGAACGAGTAATTACCCGCAAAATTTAGGGGGGATGGGTGTGGGCATGGGTACTATAGTACCCAACTCGCCCCATACCCGCACATACTAATATATATATAAATATGTAATTATAATATTATGTATATATAATTATAATTTTATTCTGTATTAATTTACTAATTTAATTAATAAAATATAACAACTGAAGTTACTAAACCCTAAAAAATAAAATTCTCTTTTTCTATTCTTTGCATTTGTTGTGCTGCACCTTTGTTCTTCACGTTTGATGCATGCGTCTTGCCTCTATTCTCTGCGTCATCAACTCATCTCTCTCCTATTGCTTGCTACACTCTTAGATGACTATGTTTCTAATGTTGTTTTGTTATAACTAATTTTTGAATGATGTAAGATTTTGTTTGGATGCATTTAATTTTATATTTGGATATTTTTAATGTTATATTTGGATGATTGAAGGATAAATTTAGATAATTTAAGATTATATTTGAATAATTTAAGAGTGAATTTTTAATTTGGTTATAGCAATTTTTCTAATTACTATTTATTTATTGACTTTACACATAAGTAAAGTGCGGGTTGCGTGTGTGGGTATGGGTATACAGGTACCCAGCGGGTACGAGGATGAAGATTAAAGTTGCTACCCGTGTAGGTATGAGGCCGGATATGAGTATTTTTTTCAAACGCAGGTATAGGGATGGATAGTATACCTTAACCCTACCCATTGTCATCCCTATCGGGGGTGATTTGTTGTTCCACATGTATTTAAGTCATGATGCAAGACACTTTTATAATGAGGATACCACTGTGAATATCACGTCAATCACATGGGCTTGGAGACATGTAGTTAGCGTTTGAATTTCTTGGTGGATCAATGGCATGAACTTGGACGCATGGACATGGCATGCAAAAGCCTTCTTCTTGGTGAGCCAAACACATGGATCTGGAGGCAAGAGTCAAACACATGGCATGCGAAAGCCTTATTTGGGTTAGGTGGCCTAGATCGGATATTTTAGCAGATTATATTATACATTTGAAAATACCGATGCTTTCTTGGTACTCCAAAAAAGAAAAGTAAGGGTTTCGGTTTCGAAGATACAAAAAAATGAAAATTTTTAATTTCAAGCAAAATATGATATCTTAATTGGTAGATTTTGGACGAAACATCCTTTAAAATAGTTTAATGAATTTGTTTTATATAGATTTTGAGAGGGGGAAAAAATGACGATTTGAGAGTTTGAGATATATAAAAATGAATAAAAAAAACTTGATTGTTACAATTTAACAAATTAAAAGACTTAAATTATAATGATAAAAAATTGAAAATGTGTGTGTGTGTTTTAACCAATTTCTAAATTTAAAATTATATCTATTTATATCTATAAAATTCTAAAAGTAGATATTTAATGTATTTTTAAATAGCTTTAGTTAAGGTTTTGTTTGAATAAATTTTTCAAGAAATACTTATAAAAAAAAGATAATAATAAAATAATAATAATTAAACTTTTTGATAAGTTAAAATTAATTTTATCCCCTTCAACTTTTATAGTAATTTAAATTAGCTCAACTAACTTCTTCAAAAGTTTTAGCGTATAAGTTGATTTTATCTTATGAAAAAAATTTAATTTATTCTTTTTAATTGTTTTCTTCTATAAATACTTTTTAATAATTTTATCTAGAAATGCCTTAAATATTTTATTATTAATTGCTATTTATATTGCCATTTTTTTTAATTCATATTCACTTTTATCAGTAACAGAAAGTATATTTTGAACGTTACTTTTTAATACAGAAGTGGGAAATTGATATCTAAAATGCTTTTCATGCAATGATTTTTTCAAGAATTATTAATAAATTTCTTTTGAAATTTTTTTAAAGACAGACATTGTTTAGCATTCATAAAGTTGAAAATTATTTTTGAAGTGACTGTAAAAAAAATAAAGATCATAAATCTGTGAATTGGTGGAAGCAACTCTTCCAAATAGACTGACTCTACTGAGTGCAATCTATAAAAATACAATTGAGATTATTAAAAAATTAATATTTTTTGTTTTAAATAATTTTATAATATATATTCTATTTGATAAATTAATTAATTTAATTATATTATATTTTCATTTAATTTTTAATTAATTCCTTACATTTTAAGGGTTCGGAGTTTGGACACTAGTTTTTTAAAAAGGTAACTTGGGGGAGAACGAAGCAACGTACGAAATCCATATCTATATCTATAACAATAGTAAAAGTAATATGCATATTTGGTTTAGTTTACACATTTTTAACATACTTTTATCCTTTAATTGTCATAAATTATCACTGCTCTATTTTAAATTTACTTTCATATTTTTTACTCAGCCCGTCTCTCTCACACATCTTCGTATAAGAGAAAATAATATAAAATATTAAATCTTACATCTTACATCTTACATCTTACTCAAAAACTAAAAAAAGTGGAGGGATCTGTCTTTTCACTAGTTATACATAAAATGAGTTGTCTTGCATCTTTATTACGTGCATTTTGACATTTTGTTACGTAGATTTTGATTGTGTCATTTGGTAAAAATTGGTGCACTATTTTAACCATTATATTTAATATTTTTTTTCTTCCTATATCTTTCTCTTCTTTCTCAAAATATATACATTTCAATATGTAAAAAAATACTTTTCTAAATTTTTTTCGGATTATATTTTGTTCTAACAATAAATTATTCATAATTATATTCATTTGTATAACAATAGTAAATTTATATTTAAATGATTAAAAACACAATTTAAGAATTTAATAAGACATTACTTTACATTAAATAAATACTAATAACATAAAATATTAATATTTCATTTTCATTAATATATAAATTTTATGTATTTATCTTTTAATCTTTTTAGTAATACTTTTTGAAAAAATATTAAATTGAATAATAAAAATTATATAC
This sequence comes from Spatholobus suberectus, assembly GCA_004329165.1. Lineage (NCBI taxonomy): Eukaryota > Viridiplantae > Streptophyta > Magnoliopsida > Fabales > Fabaceae > Spatholobus > Spatholobus suberectus. The sequence goes on along the minus strand of CM014731.1, from coordinate 86,873,464 downwards.
GTACATGATGAATGTTTTTAAAATTAAATCATAACATTCCTTGAATAATTCATATAATTTTTTAATTACAATACAATAGTTTTATGATCTTCAATCTCACTACTCTAAATGTTAATGAACAAAAATATTTAAATACTATTTCTTTAACTTAACTTTTGAATGTTTAATTAATAATATATTTTGATTTTACATGTCAAGTTTTTATAAATATATTTAAGATACTACACCAAAAAAATATATTTAAGATAGTATATTAAATAGAAATCTTATATAGTATATATATAATGAAATAATTTTTTAAATTTTAAATATTTGAGTGAGATTGAATTATTTTACTGGATGAAAATTATTTTTAATAAAATAACTAAAAAAATTAAATCATAAGAATTAATCAGATAAAATTATTAGAAAAATTAATTTTGACTACACACATATAATTTTAAATATCATCAATAATTAAATACATGAAAAGGGAAAATGCTTATTATATATTTGGATAAAATCTAAATTTTAACATATACTTTTTTTTATCATGTATTTGGTGCATAAGTTAAAGGACATGAAATGTACACACTCTTAAATACTCTTAATTATTTACAAATTAATTTTTTTAAAAAATATAGGGAATATTTTATTTTTCAATAAAATAATAATTTTTATTTACTTAACTTATACACTTGATGTATAAGATAAAAAATTAATGAATTTTATCTATGTTAGAAGTGAAAATCGCATGAATTTTTGTTATAACAGGAGTTTAAAGATTATGTTATAAATTTTTATGCTAAAACATGGTATAAAATATTCATTCTATAGTATTAATAGTTAAAAAATTTTATTGTGTTATATTTAATAATATTCTTACACTTTACCTTAATATTTTATAGCTATTTATAGATAAATTATTTTCTTATTATAAGTATGTTTTTATTTTATGTTTCATTATTTTCTATAATAATATTTCTTTGTTAAATTTAAAAAATATAATTTAACATATATACATTTTTATTTGTTTCAAATTTAATTTGACCGTTGATATATTGGTACTTATAAAGATTATTGTTAATATAATAATGGGATAATACATCAATAGGTCCCTAAACTTTTTGGGACCCTGGGGTTAACTTCCATCTGATTGCCTTTTGCCCTAGGAACCAAATTAAAAAAAATTCAAAAGATTAAGGACTCAATTAAAAAAATAGTACAAGGATCTAATTAAAAATTTCCTAAAAGTTCAAATACCTATTCAATAGTTTAACCTTTAATTTACTAACAGTTTGTTAGTCCAATAAAGTCTTGGGTTTGAACCTTGTGGATGAAAAAAAAGTTGGGATAAGATACCTCATTAAAATTGGTTAGCCAAATTCTCCGGTAGAGATTAATCACCGACAAAATCAGTAAATACTTCACACCTATTTTTAATTCTGTGATTTTAGTCTCCCAAATTTTAAAAATTTGCAATTTTGATCCAACCGTTAAATGTTTATCTATTGACTCTTAATGTCTCAATGTTAACTATGATGTAACATTAGACTGAATACGTGACAGATAATATTTAACAGACTAATGTCACGTCATTGTCATTGTTGGACCAAAATTACAGATTTTTAAAATTTGGGAGACTAAAATTGCAGAATTAAAAATAGGGGATCTAAAATTGAGAATTTTTAAAAATTGGAGGACTAAAATTGCGAAATTAAAGATAAGGAAACCAAAATCGTGGATTGAGAATTATAAGGGGACCAAAAATGCAATTTAGCCACATAATAATAATGCGCAACATTTGAATATTGAAAGGTGCTTTCTGCCCCTTTTATAATTTTCCCTTTTTTCTAAAATAAAACAAAGGCAAAATCAAGAAATTTTTTTTAAAAATAAGGTTAAACTATTGAGTAGGTCCCTAAACTTTTAGATAATTTTGAATTAGGTTCCTATATTATTTTTTTAATTGAGTCCTTGCCAAGGAATATTTCATCTAAGTTAATGGAATATTCACAACAATTTAACAGCAGGGACCCAATTAAAAAAAGTTTAAAAGATTAAGAATTCAATTATAAATTTTTATAGTATAGGGATCTATTTAAAAAAAACCCAAAAAATACAGGACCTACGGATGTATTATCCCTATAATAATCTATCTTGTCCATAGCTGTATTCAATTCTGTCAATTTCCTTCTCAACAATAACATTCTCACGACTTAGCATGTGTTTCATTTACAAAATTAATTTTAAAGTGAAATAATTTATATTTAAATGTTTTTATTTTAGAAGTTAGTAATAAAAGTTTAATATTTTTTATTCAATACAAAAGTTATTTAAGTTGTTTCAACTCAAAATCAATTTTTGTTTCAAAAACAAATTTTAATATAAGATCAAATATGTTAATATTTACCTAAAATTACCCTAAATCCTAAACCCTAAACATGTCATCAATATTTACATTTTTCATCATCAATGGACCTGTGTAATAAATTATAGAGTAAACTAAATTACATTCTCTTCTTTTACTTTTTTCCCTTTTTATTTTAAAAATTAAATTCTCTTTTCTTAAAAAATGAATATATATATATATATATTACATTTAAATCTATTTTTATGTAGATAAATCATTTAAAGATGTTTTTGCCATTATGATTTTTGACACGACTGAAGTTAGTTTTCAATATTTACTTCCAATTTTTGTAATCTTAAAAGATGAAATAAAAAATTTAAAAAATAAAAAATAAAAAAGGATTATGTAACTACTTAAAACTTCGTTATACCTTTTAAAACACTGAATAATGAAGTGTTTAAAATTAGTTGTTAGTAACACTAAAAGTTGTAGAAAAACAAAAACCATCATTGAGAGATATATTCATAATTATTCATCATTATTAAAATATTCATTTATATTGAAATGAACTAAAGTATAATCCATTTTCATCTCTTTCCCAAGAGGAGAGTATACATCTTAAAATAAGAGGAATGGGGTGTAATTTAAGCATCTCTCAAGAAAAGAGAATATAATTTACTCTACATTATAACTACATGGCTATAGATCGAGGAATAAAATTACACTAAATTTTAAGTTGCTTTTAGATTTTCTGTAACACGCTGCTTTTTATCTTGATAAATGACTAGTCAGTTTCCAATTATAGTTGCTCTACAGGCCCTGAAGGCTTACTAAGAAAGAAGGATAATGAGATGTCATGTTTCCCGGGGGCCATCAAATGATTGTGTCTTTCTCAAATTCCAATGGAGGCCCTCATGAATACTGCGCAAGAAGTCATTAGTAGAATCAACCAGACAAGCTGTAGGAACAGGCCAGGGAGCCATGCTACACACTAGTGCATCTCCAGGTTCTAGCTGCTTCCTGTCCTTGCCGTCAAATGATGCCCATGCAGGGCTTCTGCTGTTGAATGGTACTTGCACCCGCAAAGTGACATGCTCCGGAAATATCAATGGCCTAAAAGATAGAGAATGTGGGCAAATTGGTGTGAATAAAATACCTGGAACCTGCAGATTGAAGACCCAGTTTCAGACGGAGGTGTAAACTGATAATATTTATATAGAGTTCTAGCCCACTAAAATGAAATCAATTATATTGCTGATGATGTCACTGACACAGTAAGGTTAAGGTGAATGTCACTACAAATAAAATAGATTTCTATGGCACTTGAACAAAGATAGCAGACTTCATTCAGAAACAAAATGAAGGTGCTTTTTTAATAGTTGTTAATCAAATGCTATTAGTGCACAAAGGAATTCTACATTGAAATTAATCTTTTATTTAGAAGCAATAATAATCTATAGTTTTGACTTTTGAGATACTTAATTTAGAAAAAATAGAAAAACAATCTAAAAAAGCTTGGTTATCTCCAAATTCAATTTTATTCTCCTAATTTTCAAATTTGACCTTTTCACACTATGGGAGTAGTGACCTGAAAGGTAGTCCAAGTAAAACTTTCAGTTTCCCCTTATAAATTTGCCTTGGAGAAGTATAAAACTAAACTTTTAATAGAATTTTTATCCACCTTTGCTTCTGCTAAATTGCTTATTTTTTCTTCAGTTAACAATTCTAGAAATCTTCAGGAGACTCCAACAACCATAATTTCCCGAGACTAGGGGCACTACAAAATTCACACCCAATCCCCCAAATTGAAAATCCCTGCATTGAACTCCCTCAAGAACTTCATCAAATCACAACTGATGACATTCTCAGGACATAAGTCCAAATGGCAAACTGCGGTTTATTCGTAAAATTTATTCCACTATAAACTCACCTTAAAACCACAATAGTTTATTTTCTTGTAGAAGCCCAATGTATTAAAAGGAAGCACAAAATCTATAGCTACAAGCTTAATAACATTTTTCATCAATACCATACTACATTTACATTCATCATCTAATTTAAGACCAAGAAACAACTCAAAAGAGGGATTGACCAAAATTTCCATTGTAAAATCTTATCTAAGAATAAAAAGGTACACTGTCTGAGGTATCTATCCAGTAACAGCCTAACAGGAGGAGAAAAAAGAATATGATAAGTAACATGTAATAGTCAAAGCAAAGGCTAAATTCAAGGGATAACCAGTAACCAAAAAGCAGTTAGAATTTATTGATTGAGATAAACATTAGACTAGAAAAAAATCAATTGAACTCTGCAATCAAGACATAAGAATAAGAAACTCCTCCTCAAAGTACCTGCGGATGGACCATTGATCCTCCAGCTGCTAAAGAATATGCTGTACTGCCAGACGTTGTAGATAAGATTAATCCATCCCCTTGCACACATGTGACAAAGGAGTCGTCACAGTAGCATTCCAAATTTGTGAGGAAAGAAGATATTCCACGATCAATTGTAACCTCATTTAGAACAAGCATAGGTTCTTCAGTTTCATATTCATTTTTAGCTGCTTCTCGTATAACATGACATAGTAAACGGTGCCGTAATGTGATACTAATGGGACCCTTTAAAATTGATTCAAGGCATTCTTTGTAATGTTCGCTATCTGAAGGATGGTTAAGTTCAGCTTCCAATTAGAAATGAAAGCAGATATTATAATAAAAAGATAATATACATCAACACAAACTTGAAGGATACAGAAAGGGGTCATAAAGCCAAGAGACCCTAAAGAAAAGGGGACAATAGGAGGCACTGGCCCTTTGAACATAGATGCTGCCTGCACATTTAGTACATGACAATTACTAATCGATGTCACAAAGCAAACCAATATGCAATACACAATAGGATAGGTAAAGTAAAACAAAGAATTATAATAGACCTAGTTACCAAACTCTAACAATGAATAATCCATCCTCAGAGATTTATAGGACCAGAGATAACCCCTCCTTAATCCAACAGTCATCATATTCTTAGAAATTCAAGTGCCAAAAAGAAAAAAAAAATGATGAAAATCCAAGATCAGTAGCATTAATTAAAGGAAATTTAAACTCTTATGAAGAAAGATTTTTTTATTTTTAGTGGCTTGTTAGTTTGAATAAGTAGTTATAAGTACAATTTGATACATTATGTATATGCACGATTCAGACTTCCCTCTAAATGCTACTTCTCCCACAAAACCATCTCAATGCATAGAATCATTCACAGTAAAGTATCTAGCAATATATACTCTTAATAATAAAAAAAATCAGTAATTCAAAAAGTGCTTAAACTTCAGGCATCAGTGGTATGGATAAATTACTGGAAATCTGAAAGAGTTTCTTGTGGTGTGCCAACTGCTCTCTTATTCACAATACATGTTGGTTTAAGCAAATAATTTTCTGGCTTCTAACCATATTTTATGTGACAAAGTTGACAGATTTCACTTTGAAAAATGAACCTTGACTAGATTTGGGTCAGAAATAGTTTTCTTTGAAGACCAAAATCAAGGAAATTCCCAGCTTCATTGTATACTAGAAAGCTAGACTGATGTCATACAATAGCAAATTAATTTAAATTAATTTCACATACCCATAGGACAGTGCCATCGCCACCAAGAGTTACCACGAGATCAACTTTAGTGTGCAGCATCAAAACTTCCTCATCTTCAAACAAAAAATTGTTGTTTATAAATAGTTATAATTTTGAGAAAAATAACAGTATGTAACCTGCTATAATCAAATAGTTAATTAAAAAGATAATAAAAGATATTGTGCGAAGTGAAATTCGTCATCTTAATTCAAACAAGGAGGCTGTAATACAACAACTAGAACACAAATTTTTTTCATCTAAAATCATATTATTTTCTTCAAGAAAATGATTGACTTGGGTCCATCAATTCTGAGCTAAAGAATCATTTTTTTGGTGCACATCAACGGTAAGTAATACAATATTTGAATGTTGGCTTACTGAAATAGCAGGTAAACATTTTGATACTAATAGAAGGCATGGCAGAAAATAACTTGACTACTAGGTTTCATTTAGGCTCACAATAACCTTCAGGAAAATGCTTTATATATCTGTCTATTGCAATAGACAAGACATATAATTTAACTAATGGAAGACACTCAAGCTTTGGAAAGCAACAAGGAACAGTCAACAACAGAATAATAGAGAGAAGACTAAGGCAAGAGACTTGCATAATAGAGAATTAATTTGGTTTTAGCCTTGTGTGATCAACCATAAAGGCTACGTACCTAATGTGGGCTTTGATGAAAATAAAAGGAAACAAAAATACCAGCACATAGACTCAATGATTTAGAAAAAGGCTATGATAGGGTTTCATGAGAAACTGTGTCTTGAGAACGGTTTAGAGAAGGACATCATATCAGAATATTAAAAGGATATGTATGATGGAGTAATGACAAGGTTTGGACCAAAGCTTGACTCTAAATCCATAGTTTTTACCTTGGTATTAGATGTACTTATTAGGAACAACCAAGAGCTAGTGCTTTAATGCATGCTTTTGCAAATGAGATAATCCTAGTTAATGAATTGATAGAATCATAGAAGAAGTAAATAACAAACTTTATTTGGCCCTCCGTTTTCCTTATCTTCACACAAGTTTTCCAAACACAAGATAGCATATATAGGCAAGGTGCACTCTCAGATGCAATGAATCCACAAAAAAAGCATTAGAAAACAAAAATAAATGCTAGCAACACACTCTCTATTATTGGCTAAAATTTATTGGAAATTATAAATTTTGGTAGGTCCCACTTCCTATTTAATGAGTCTCTCTCTTGATTTTGTAGTTTTTAATAAATTTTAACCAATAATAGAATGTGTGTTAGAAAAAGTGTGTTTGAGAGTGCGTTGCTAGCACTCCTCTAGAAAAAATCCTTAACAATGCCTCCAAAGATAACCTTAATGTACAAGCTGTGCAATTTTGTGAAGCACAATAAGTGAAGAGTATCCTTTTATGAATTTAATTGCTTACCATCATTCCAAGTTTCTACAAAGTTAAAGTATGACGATTCTGTCAAAAGTTCCACCCTGACGCGTGGTTCCACATAGATGTGTAGTTTCTTTTGCTGCCTCAACCATCTGAGAATGGGGAAAAAAAAAAAAAAGGCAAGCAGCATCATTTAAACAAGGTTTGGCATGAGATGAAAACGTAAAATCAAAATGAAAATTTTCGAGCTACATAACCTGCTTTTCATTTATACCAAAGACAAATACATGGAAGGACAAAAAGGCAAAGGATAGATGTAAATAGTACACAATAAGGAGTGGAGTTAAACTTAAAACTTGAAAGGAAACAATCTTCACTTTGCCACATCAAACTCATAAAAATGAGCTGCAAAGTCAGGTTAACTTTAATTTTTGCACAAATCTAGTGAGAGTTGAGAGGATTGAATCTTGACCATCCATTATGATTGTAAGGTTAAGACTAGTTCCTTTCATACTCTCGTGTGCATGAGTGTGTGTAAGCACAGAAAGCTCTTAACATCCGTATTAAGCAGAGACCTCTAAATTTTCCCAACAATGGTTAAGAAAAAAAGAATGAAAGACACCATAAGAGGTAGCAAGTTTCCATAAAAAATGTAAAATGGGTTTTGAGCTCTATGATCGAAATTCTATTCCATAGCAACATATTCCATACTTTTGTGAAGAGTTTCAAACCCAAATCAGTATCATATTAAAGAAAACTTGACTTTGGGAGTTCTAAAAGTGAAAACAAACAATATATTAGAATTCACACCTAATCATTTCTGCACACAGAATTTGAACTGAAACTGAATTTGGTTTGGTCAATAAGAGCACTGTCTGTGGGCATGACTCCCACTTCAAAGAAATCTGAAATAAATATAACTTCTTAATTAGACAATATACAAGTATAACTATAAAAAATTTAGTACTAGCATGAGGTCAAACTTTAAGAAAGAAGACACACAAGCTTATCAATCACAAGAGTAATAAAATCAAATCACTCACAACAACAGAGGAGATACCTGCTTACTACTCCGCTCTGCAGTGGTTATATTTCCTCTTTCAAAAGAGACAATGTCATGTTTGTGCTGATCACTTTGCTCACCTTTGCAGAACCATGAAAGCTTAAACGAAGCCTTCTCAAAAATAAAGAAATAATCAATTTTAGTTAAGGTCGAAATTGTAATTTTAACCATAGTTATTATAATCTTACGATTCACAATTTGAATCTTACAATTTGATACGATCAGCTATCGTATGATAAGATGAATCTCAAATGATTTTGTATCATACGATACATGAATGAATCTATGCAATTTTCTATCATTGATACAAATCACACGATTCAACGAATTCGTTATTTTTTCCTTTTTCTTTTTACTTTCTTTCACCAATTCTCATGAAACAAAGTGAAAAATTATATAAGCTTAAATTGTTAAATGAAAAGGAATTGAAGGGACACTTATGAACTTATCCTATTTGATTATTCCACTACTTTATTTGTCACCCACTCATTCAATGCATGCATTTGACTATTTCATTGCTTCATTTTCATTCTTCTAAAATAAAGGCTTCACAAACTCAAATATAACTAATAATTTTGTTGGATAAGACTTATGATTAAGTAATTTTATCTATTTCTAGCAAGGTTATCAAATTGAGATTCGAATCGTGAATTGTTGAGCTCATTTTTGAATCGTGAATCATAATTTGTATCGAATCGTAAGATACAAAGACAATGAAAAATTACTTCAAATATATCATATAGATGATATATAGTGTTCAATGTAAAACATTTAAACTAGAAATAGATAAAACAACTTAATTAGAGGTCTTATAAGACAGAATTATTAGTTATATGAGTTTGTGAAGCCTTTATTTTAGAAGAATGGAAACGAAACAATTAAATAGCTACATAGAGTACATGCATTGAATAAGTGAGTGACAAATAAAGTAGTGGAATAATCAAATAGGATAATTCACAAGTGTTCCTTCAATTCCTTTTCATTTAAGGATTTAAGCTTATATGGCTTTTCAATTTTTTCACGAGAATTGGTAAAAGAAAAGTAAAAAAAAGAAAAAATAACGAATCGTGTGATTTGTATCGTTGATACAAAATTGAAGAGATTCATGTATTGTAAGATATAGAGTCATTTAAGATTCATCTTATGATACAAATTGGTAGGTAGCCAAATTGTATTGAATCGTAAGATTTTGATAACTATGATTTCTAGTTTATCTCACAATTGATACAAATTATGATTCACAATTCAAAAATTAGCTTGGTAATTCATGATTTGAATCTCGATTTGATAACCTTGATTTTAACATTATTAATAGATTCAACAAAAATAGCAAATTACTACAAGGATATGAATTAGTTAATAGTTACTGGTAGGACAAATTCGTCAAAAATATATGGTGATAGTACTTGCACAATGTCATGGGAAAAGATATACACCAAATTCAATAGTAATTTCCATAATTTTGTACCAGTAATAGCATTACTCATTTGATTTGAATGTAATGGCCTAAGGCTCAACAGCTTGTGCTGTTCTGAAGAGTCATAATCTATTCAGCTTTATGGAGGTTTGAACATGAGAAACATCAACATAATGGCTAGTTGGTTACACATGTAGACAAACACACGTACACAGAGACACAAATATTTCAAAGTATCAAATATAAATAGGAAACCCAAATGTGACAGGATAATCATATCATAATAGCCCAATTTGCTTCTAGCAGGGATTTATAAAATACCTTTTTGACCATCTTGGAATCAGAATCAGGTGTTCCATCCCTAAGAACCTCATGGGAGCAAATGCCATTCCTCGAACAACATCTTTCAGACTGTCCATTAGCTTCATTACATAATGTAGGTTGTTTGGCAAGGTTATTTGTCCTCACATCATCAAGATCAGCCTGATGCTCTAGACTTGATTTCTCTGTAATAAAAATAAGCAGCAAACAGAAATTATAAACTTCTAAAGTTGAGATATAGACATAACATAACATAGCAGTTGAGATGGAAAGCATATAATGAGCAAGAGTATGATACAGGCCACATGGTAACACAATATTAGAAAATTCCAACATTCACTTTTATGTTTCAATCACTATATCTTTGAGAACTTTTCAACATTACCAGTGGACCTTCCTAGATATTAGAAGTTTAGAAGGTACATATTAACGTCCAAAATATTTAATGGTTTACTTTCTTGAGACCGACAAACTAACTTTTTTGCAACCTTTCTATTGTCAATAATGGAAATGGAAATATATTGAGTTGAAATAATTAGAAATAAAATTAGAATCAGAAAGCTTCCAAATTCACCAACTAAGTCCAACATTGAGGAAAGGCCCAAAATTCTGAAATACAATATCATGTCAAGTGAGCACAAATACATAGTGAATTCAAGGGAAAACCAAGTCGCTCAGAAAAATGTGATGAACAAAACCACTCCTTATTTAGAGGAAGTGATAGACTTCAATACGTCAGAAATTTATAAAAATAAAAAAAGAAGCCAGAAAAGTACTCTCATTTGAGAAACAGAGAGCAAGAGTATAGACTGCAAAACAACACGATACAACTATAAGAACTTGAATTCCAAGCACTAACAGACAGAAATTGCATTGCATTAAACAAAGACAGACAACAATTTTGGATAAAAAGAAATACAAACAAAATAAAAAGCCACAGACATTATATATAACAGAAATATAAGAACAGAGGTAACTGAAAGAAATAAATTGTTCATCAATCTACAAGTATACAGAGAGCACGATTACAGTTAAGTCAAAACAGATGAAAAAGTTTCTTTTCCTTATGCAATATCAACTGTTATAGAATAGAAAATATAAATAGTCTGATCTTGTAGTTATTCAATTATTTGAACCTGCATGTTCAAACTTCAGATTCCGTGCCCTCTCCAACTCATATTTACGCTTCCATTCAGCAGCCTCAGCTTGAGCAGAAGCTTTCCCTTCGGCAACTAGCCTGAGGGCCTTCGCAACAGCTAGAAGGAGTTCAAGATAAAATAAGGACAAAGATCTTTGTATCAAGATCATGTCTTGCTGCAGTTGATATTAATAATTTGAGCAAAATATGATCATACTTCTTAAAGCTTCAGAGAACTCTATAAGATGGTCATCCGATCCCTGGACTGGAGATTGAAGAAGCTCCTGCACTGCTTTCTCGGGGAAGAGAGAAAAGGAATTGACAAAACCATTCTCGGCCTGCGAACATGACATACTTGTCTTTCCCTGTTGCATGAAGGAAATCAAACAAAACAATAAATACAATTGTCACTGATACTGATATATGTGATACTGCTGCCCTCCGAAGCAGTGGATATATTTGGACTTTGATTGTCCTTCGTATTATAACCATGAACATATGAATGGCTAGTACATATTCATATTAGCAGATATATCTTCTATGGTTCTATTTCACAGAGATATGAAGGTAGCACAACAGACATGAAGAGTAGTGGTTTACAACTAATCCCAACTAACAATCTAGAAATTTTGTTCATAGAAGCAATCCTACAGGACGCTGATCCTACAAGTAATGAAGGTCAACCTTAACTATAAGACATTTTTGGGCATCCTCATTTTTCTTTTTCGTTGAAACAATTGAATTTTGCTAGTATGAATAAGTGTGAACAATTGTAACAGTAAAGTAAACGGTTCCCAGGCTCCGAAATTCCAGGAGCACAAGTCCAAACTAAATCCAAACCTCAAATGCGACATGAAGCAAGCAGCCCAATGAACAGAGCCTATTAATAAAGAAAAAACCCTAGCAGTACATGAACCAAACCAACCAATAATTGAGATTAAAAAAAAAAAAGGGAAACAAATTCAAGCTGAAATTAAGAAGGAGATGATCAATATAGGAATAGAATTACCGAGGAATTGAGCTTTTTTGGAGCCATAAAAAGAGGTGAAGAAGACAGAGAAGAAGAGGAAGAGGAAGGGGAAGAGAAAGATGAAGAATTTGGATCCCTTTGCCTGGTTGAGCCTTCCCTGGTCTGGTCTTATACATACAATGTGTTTGAAGAATTTTGACTTTGTAATATATATATATAATTCATAATTCACTATTCTCTCAAGATAACGCAAGACAGATGCTGTAAATTAAAGATGTCGTTGGATTGTAATTTGGAATTTGGAACCACCAGAAACAGTGGGGTTTTTGAGATTATTTTTTCAAGTGAATAAAATACTAACTGCATGTTTAGATTAAGTTTACAAACATAAATTAAAAGTACGTTATAAATTTAATTTGATAAAAAATAAGTTTACTATAATATGATTTATATTTAGATAATTTTTTATTTAAAAGTACATTGACAAAGTAAAATATATTTGAATAATTTAATCAAAATTACTTTTATTTGATATTACACTTATATAAACACTGCCAATTGGAAAAATACGTTTTTAAAAGTAATTTTTATGTTGCTTCTTAACTCAAACTTTGTTTGAGTTGGTAGGATAAAAATTACTTTGAGGGACATCCAAATATAATAGCAAATTGAGTTTGGTAGAATAAAAATAATTTTGAACCACTCAAACGGTAATCCAAACATAGTCTAATTTCTCTCGACAGAATAGTGCACTGAGTTTAATTTGTTCTTTAAATTAAGAAAAATTAGTATATTAGTATGTGCTATTTACAGAATAAATATTTATTTTATATAACGAAAATGTTATAAATAAATAAATACTATTAAATATATAAATTATATTATAATTAAAAATTTATATAATTTTACAATAAATAATATTTTTAAGCATATGAATTATATTTTAGATTTATAAATAAATAATTTATATTATGATATGAGGTTATTTTTAATTATTGATAATTTTTTAAAAATATTAAAATTTAATTTAAAAATAAAGATAAAAAAAGAATAAATTGAAAGATATAAAAAATTTAAAAAAAATCTAAAAACTGTTCTTGTCGAACAAAAATTTCTAAAAACACTCTTGTTGAACTATAGCTCTTAAAAACGCCCTCATTCAAGACCGTAATTCTATTCTATAAGAGGGGTATTAATTTAATTTTTAATCTTCTATATTTATTTTTTTTTAGGACTACTCTTAAGTTAAATATCACCAATCCATTTAATTTTTAATATTGTGAAAAAAACAGTCAATTGATTTAGTCTTTAACAATAAAGTATATTAGCGACTAAATTAAAGTGGGGTTGTTAAAAAATAATAATTAAATTTATTTTTTTTGTTAAGAACTAAATTGATGAATAATGTCAATTTTATTTCTTCCTTTATTGCACATGACTAAGACTATTGGCGTTAGGTCAGATTCTTGAATTTCTTTCATTGATTTCGACTCAAACTATCTTGGTCAATAAGGATATAGTTTGGGGTCGAGTTATCATGTCAGCCATTTTTATTTTATTTTCAAACTTGTTTAAAAAATTTAGCAAAAATATTGTTTTTTCTTAACATGCTCAGTGTTTAATGCAATATTAGGTGAAAGTATATGAAGTTGTTTGACACGTGACTATAGCAAGATATGGATATTAGGTTATGAGTGCTTAAAAACAATCTATTATATATGTGTGAGTTAAGTCTTGAATTGTCAGGCTTGAAACTAATGAACTTATAACCCAAAACGAATATCATCAAATTTTAACGAATTGGTTCCAATAAATGTGTATTCTCATCAGTAGTACTAGATATTTTGAGTAGAAGAAAGATACACAAAAAGGGTTAAATAATAAAAAAATTAAACACTCATTTCTCTTTACACCAAAAAAAAAAAACTCATTTCTCTTTTGTGTGTATTTCTCTCTTATTAGAACTGTTAATACACACTCATTTCAAATCTAACCCAAACATTAAAAAAAAAAACTATCGTAATTATATCATTTTTTGGGTCAAGTTTTTTAGTTTATCGAGTTGACCAAAATCCATGAACACTCCTACAAGTTTTAATTCATTAATTCTTTTTTAAATTCTGTTTCAATCTCTCTACATTAATGAGTTAAAATTAGGTATTAATATTTATTATTTTAAGGAATAAGAAATTTAATTTCATTTTGAATAAAGCTTTTGAATTCAAATATTATGAATAAAAACGATAAATACATTATTATTCTATTAATGGCCTTAATATTCATAAAAAATATTAAATGAAAAATAAATATGTTTAGTATTTGAAAATATTAAATATTTTCTTTATTTTTTGAATTAGAAGTTAATAAAATGATGAAAAAAATTAAAATTATTCATGAAAAGATACTGAGAAATATCTATTCATTTAATATGTTCATGGAATTTGATTCAAATTAATTAAAACCTAAAGTCATTGCTAAAACATACAAACATAAATAAAAAAAAAATCGTAACAATTTAACTCAACATTAAATAGCTTATACATTGAAAATTATGATAAACATACATTACTAACACTTTCTTTATATTTTTTATTTTGATTCACTAACCGTTTTGTAAAGACACTTCAATGCTATTTCAGGAATTAGCATAAATTTAAAGTTTGAGTGTTGGACATTGTTTTGTTAATGAGGACCACACCCCCGCTACTTTAATGCGTGTCACTCGCTGGTCAAGCCAAGCACTCGTGAATCTATGCTCGGTGCTGTGGCTTGTTGTGGGTATATGCTGTTCAGATAATTTTGTTTTAAAATTTATTTTTCTATTTCTAAAAATGTTAAGATAATTATAAATATTTCTATGTATCTTTAAAGTTTTGAAATATTTAGATCTATTAAACTTAGACCAATTTTAGGGTGTACAAGCTGATCAAGTGATGTATGGTGGACCATTTCATTTGACTTGATATAAGAGGTGTATATAATTTTTTTAACCATTTTTTTTGTTCTAAAAAAACAAAGTGATATTAATGCCCTTTTCAAATATATGAACCGACAGACTCCTTCCCCTCTAACAACCCTCTAACCTCCATTCGCCGCCATGGAGATGATTTTCAATAGCAGCATTTTTCATTTTATTTTTCTTTCATCACCACCTTCATCCTCCTGTCCCTACACATGACCCTAAGATCTCTGTTAGCAACCACAATCACACTTCTTCCTCCCAATAAGTAAACCCCAGAAACAAAATCCCCTTCCCTTTTTCTCAAACCAGAAAACACAATTTTTCACGAAACAAAACAACCACAACAACAACGAAGTTGGACTTGCAAGACGATGAAAAAGTGAAATTGTGCTCTGGTACCCCCAACTCTAATTGGGTATGTGTGGTGTGTTGGGGGGGAGGGGTTATTGAAAAAGTGAAGGATTTGTGTGTTTGGAAGGTTTTGTGGATGGTTTTCTAAGTCAAGGTGTTCCAAGTGATGATGTTTCATTTGTGCATAATGCTGAACACTTTGAGGACGTAGTCGAGTTGGGATTGGGTAGCGGAAAGGGGCAAGCAGGCAAAGTACATGTTAAAGAGAGAGTTGTACACAATTCGAGAGTTGGATTGAGAGCGAAGAAAATGAGAATGAAGGGCCTTAATCGGCCATGAGGTCGTGGTTGGCACAGGCTTGAGGGTGGAAGAAAAGGTGTAGCAATCAGAAATGGGTGTCGGGTGGCTTCGTTTTTGCGTACAACAGGAGGGCATTTTGTAATCTATATATAACTTTAAAAAAAATTAATAAATAAAAACAAAGACAACAAGTAGCATGTAAACCATCACACAGCCTTTCAATGTTTTATCACTAAATATAATGGTCCATGAGATAATGGTCCAACCATAATCACTTCCTTTAGTGGTCCACCCTAGAATTGGTCTTAAACTTATTATAATATGAGGAGTGTGAATTAAATGATAATGTAAATTTTTTATATAATCAGTACATATATTATTTGCTTTTTTATCTTATCATCAATATTTTCAAAATATTTTTTTAATGATAATAAAAAATATCAAATATAAAAATTATTAAGAATGTAATTCTTAAAAATGTCATTCATGAAATCTTGTACCATGAATGAAAAATTATTCCCCAAAATAAACCATAAAACAATTTTAAGAAGATCATTCTTAAAATATCACTCATAAGAATCTTGTAACCATGAATGAAAAATTATTCCAAATAAACATAAAACAATTTTAAGAATATCATTCTTAAAATATCACTCATAAGAATCTTGTACCATGAATTAAAATCATTCCCCCAAAAAATTGTAGTTTAAGCTATATTAATGAAAAAACAATTCATCTATTATAGTTAAAGTTTTTTTTACACTTTTATTCATTTCCAAACCTTCATGTATAATAAATTTGTTGATTTTATATACGATCTTAAAAATCATATCTTTTTTGTAAGTTTTTTATTTAGTTAATAATGTAAAAAAATTTACACTATCATAATAGAATTAAACTCATTTTTATTTTGTATATGGATTATAAATGTTTTTTCAGTCTACGTTGTCTATTTTTTTTCTAATACGAGCACATTATAAATAAATAATAATATAATCTCACCTGCCATCAACAGTATACCGTCACTTAGTAATTTTTATTTAAATATGATGTCTCATAACTTATAATTTATGAACAGATTAAAAACTCACAAGTTAAAAAACTAGGAAGAAACATATTGCACAAAAAAAAAAATTCAAGTAAATTTTAAAAAAATATATAATATATATATATATATGATAATGTAAAAAAAAATTATACTGTCATCTAATCACAAATCATTATATATAATAAGTTTGTTGACTTTTATAATAAATATGTTAAAATTATACTATTAACGATTTCTGATTACGTGTACAGTAAATGCCTATTAAATTCTTTCAAAAAAAATTTAAAGTATTTTAAAAGATATGAAAAATATAAACATGATTAACGTAGGTAAAACTTAAAAAAGTAAAATTAAAAAAATTCAAATTAAAATAAAGGATATATAAATAACTCAAAAAATTAAAATCAAAATTAATATTTAAAAATAACATTTTTTTCCCTTAAAAAATTAAAAGTAAAATTTTTAAATTTAATATATCGAGTCATGTAAGATTAGTCACCTCATAAATAATGAAGTGATTCTTGGAGGTTCCATTTTGTGGCCATTTTCTTTTTTCCATTCATCAGTCTTCATTTTGACTTTCTTTCTCACCATCTTTGAAAAGAGAAAAAAAATGGTGGCCGGTACGCGCAAAAAATACAAACCACGCATCCACTGTCAACCAGCCAACTACCCGCGCACGCTACCAAATCGCCAAATCAAATCAACGAAACTTACCATTTCTCGTTTGGGGTTGGTTTTTAGTTATAAATTTTAAAAATTATAACTAGTTTTTTAATTTTTAAACATTAATTTTAGTTTTTCCTCAAATTTGGTCTCAAAATAAACTTATTTTGATTTTTTTTATTTTGTTTAAAATCATTTAAGGGTATGTGTGGGTGGTGGAGGCAAAGGTAGAGGTAATGGTGGTGGTGGTGACGATGACATGACAGTGGTGGCGGCGCTGATAGTCGTGTGTCGTTATGGGGTAATAACAAGCAACGGTGGTGGCGACGACGATGATGATGGTGTTAGTGGTGGTGGTTGAAAGAGTTATCGTCAAATGTAGTGATGTGTATTTTTTTAAAAACTAAAAATTAGATTCACAAAATATTTTTTTCTTGGTTTGAAAATGAATGTAAAGTGTTTTAAAATTAGTTACCACCATTTCAGCTCCATTTTAATCAAACGAGTTTTGTTTGAAAATTAAATTTAAAAAACCAAAAACTCCCACCGAGCCCTTATGGTTTTTTTTTTTGGTTGTAGGTTTTTAAATAAAAACAATCTTCAATTAATTTAAAAAAAGTTGTTTACTTGGTAGAATTAACATATAAATGAACTCGAACAACCAGAAGGTGGGAACAAAAAAAAAATCCACGGACGGACGTACCACAGATACATATCTACGAGTACATTGGGAAAATTAAGCCTTCAAAATCTCACATTAATTATAAGAAATAAATGTTTCCTGTTATAACTTCTCTCAGTCTTCCATAATAAAATTGTTCGTGGCAAAATATAAAGTTGCTTGACTATAAATTTGAGCTCCCAAGTAGAGGGTAATGGCCTAATGGTAAAGAAAAAGTAAAGGATTGATTGAGATTGATTGATTAATTAGCACACTTAAGCTGTGAATTCTTTAGTTATAACCTTTTTGCTCTTTTGTGTCGTGGAGTTTTTTTTTTTAATGTAGTCTAGTCTTCTACCCTCTCATATTTTCTCTATATTTTTTCATTTCATTGTCAAGTTTCAGTACTCATATAATATATAAGAATAGTTATCCAAAAACGAGGTTACTAAAATCCCTTCTAATAAGGATTTTGTTAATGAATGTATAAAATATCTCATATTTATTAAAAATATAACAATGTAATAAGACTTACGTCTTTCGCAGGAACAAATCTTAAATAGAGGAAAGGAGAAGCAAAATTAATAAATTAAGAAAAATATAAAAAAAATTATCAATTGTCAAACATTAAAGAAAATAAAAATAATAAAAAATGTTTTTCGTTATAAAAATGAATATTTTATTATATGATGCAAGAATAAATATAGAATACAAAGACTTCTAAAATTAGGAACAATTTTAAAAATAATTATGACATTCAGATGTAAGAATAAATTGAAAAGACATAATTTTAAAATTAAGGAGCAAATCTTAAAAAAAAAAAATGCGACTCAGTTGTTAGTGTGTTAAATTTAAATTAATAAAATAAAAGTTTTATTAAACATATAAATTATATTTTATATAAAGATTGAAATCTATAATATAAATTTTCAAAGAATATTTTTAAGAGAGACCGACACTTACCTTTGCCCCTTGCATCTACCCAATCTTATAACATTAATTAAGAAATATCTTATACATCCTTTTGAAATTTTCAATTACCAAAAAATAAATAAATTATATTTTCCCATATCATAAATACTTTTTTTTTTTTCAATAAAAACTTAACCATTATAAAATGATGATTTCATAAGTTCTTATGGTCGTTGATTCAAAAAACTAAAGTAGAAAATTCTATTAAAAATGAAAGCATTTATTATGTTGGAAACACAAAAATCATTTAATATTTGTTATTTTAGATGATTTGAAAACTGTTTTTGGTTTAATTAATCATTGTTTTAAGGATAAGGATTTTTTTTTTAGTTACCATTTTATAAGTATGAAGTATTCATTGATTTTGATGATGATTAATTTCTATCGGAGAACCTGATTGACTACCTCTAGTGAGATCTCCTAATCCAACCACCTTTTTTTATTATTTACAAGGCTTGAATCTGAAATCTTGCTTAAAGAATTCGATCTCAATTTCACTCAAACTAATGTAATGTTGGTAAGGATAAGGATTAAATAATTAATAAATAAATATGTTTTTATTAGAAATTTCAATAGAAATAGAAGTGTGTTAATAGTACTAAATATTGTACTTTTTAATATTTTTTATTTTTAAGGACAATAATTAATAAATAATGAAATATTTCATATGATGTATTAGATTATTAATAACTCTTAACTAGTGTTCTCTAGACACTCTCATTAAAACAATAAAAAAATCATATATTAAAGTCTAAAGGTTATCATTAGAGTTGTCCTAATGGCAACAAATTTTTAGGCTGTTTGGCTTCACATTACGTCATAAAAGATTCACGTTAAAATCCTACATTGAAGGGGAAGCTATATTAGTAGCTTTGGATTTCCAAGTTTATTACGTGCCTTGTAACCTGTTGGACTTGAAACCAAACAGGAACTTTGTTTATTAGAAATGAAAATTACTAATATAAATATGATATATCATTAATATATATATATATATGTGTGTGTGTGTGTGTGTGTGAGAGAGAGAGAGAGAGAGAGAGAGTTTATATGCTCATGCACTGACAGTGTAAAGTAGTTTTTACACTGTCATCCAATGACAAATCACCATTTATTGTAAGTTTGTTGACTTTTGTAATAAATACTTTAAAAGTTATATTATGGTAATTTCTGATTGGATGATATGTAAACTTTTTATATTGACAGTGCATGACCATTAAACTCTCTCTCTCTCTCTCTCTCTCTCTATATATATATATATATAATTGTTATATCATATTTTTAGTGTCAACACATAATGTTTATATTAATAGTTCAATTTTTATTAAATAAGATTTGTACGTATTGCAATAATTGTAAAATCTCAAAGCTTTCATTGAACTATAAAGGGTTTATATGCAAAGGAAAGAATAGAAATAATAGAAAATGATTGATTGAACAAACAAAACAAACTAATTTTTAGTTTGATTAACAGACTTAGCATTCTCTACCAGCCCTTCACAAGTTGAACCATTAATGTTCATTGTGTTTAGCTTGTCAATGATGGAATTGAAGGGAGGAGGATGAAGAGGTTTTGCAAGACATTAGTTAGTTGTGCAGTACAGGTAATGACCAATAATGAATGGCCCTTTGTCGAACCTTGTCATGAATGATATGACAATCAAGTTCGATGTGTTTATATATAGAGGTTTATATAAAGAGGAGAATTATCACAATTCAAGTATTTTTTAAATATTAAGTAATTTTTATTTCGTGTTTGTGCTTAACTTTTAGTCATCACAAATTAATTTTTGAGTCAAGGGAAGGGTGGAAAAAATGGTGCATATGTGAGCAAGTTTGATTGGTAACTTTTCACCTCGATCATGAGTGGACAAATGGGGTTGCTATTCGCCCCCCTCTTTTTATCAATTTTCATAATATATCTTTTGAAGATGATACATTACGAAAACTAGTTTTCGTATTGTATCTTCTAAAGACATTTATTTGTGGAATCTCATGTGTGTGTTGTGATAAATGTAAAGATATTATATATGACATGTATTAGAGGTACTAGATTTACTAGAGGGACTATTTTTAGAAGGGTTGCTACCAAAGTTGCTAGGGCTAAGCAAGCATGACTTGTTACTTCATCTCACAGACAACAATGAAACAGGAGTTGGAGGTGGTGATGCTTGCTAATGTTGATGCGCCACAGGAGCTGGTTGTCACTCTTAAGGCCTAGGTGCCATTAGTATAGCCAATTGTTGGTGAGCCTTTTTTAAGAGGTCCCGAGGACTTGTTTGTGTTGAGGTCCTTTGTGGACCATGTTGCCACACGCTTATGGATAGGAGAGGATCGCCATGTGTTGAAGGCGATTAGCCATGGGAAAAAGGTGTTATCCTTCAAGGCAGAGCATGAGTAGGCGATGACATACAAGTAAAGGTTTGGGTTAGCGCCCTTTCTATAGACATACAACCTTATGGTGGACAAGAGCATATTGTTTGCCTTTGTTGAGCAATGGCAGAAGGACACTAGTTCCTTCCACCTTCTAGTTGGGGAGATGACCATAACTCTAGATAATGTGTTATTTCTCTTACATTTGCCTATAGTTGAGGCTATGTTCGTATGTGACACTATAGTAGTCAGAGGGACGTTAGTATCTAATGTATCTACTCAGAGTCACCTCCAACAAGGCATTCATTGAGACAATAAAGATCCAAAAAGCATGTGTACGAAACTGGTTGCGGGACATATATGATGCACACGTTCAGGCAAAGAACATCGTCTTAGTAGCTAGAGATTTTTTGTTGCAATTGGTGGGCTACACCATCTTTATTGAAAAAGTTCCACATCAGTGGATGTGGCATTCTTAGAGCTTTTTCCTGACCTTGCCTTGGCATACATTTTATAATAGGCTCATTTAGGCGAACATGCATCATATGAAGCAGTTCGGTGAATATATGACTCTCTTATAATTACTAAATTTGTTTTTATTTTTTATTTTCTTTGGCTTCGATGTTTTCTTGTGTCACAACAATTAATTATGTTAGTGCTTTTACAAGCTTGGATCTTGAAGCACTTTCCAACCATTAGCTCACACTAATTGGCTGATGGATATACTAAGCGGTCTCCCCATTGTGTAGAGCTGGCAAAATTGGCTCAGCCCAACGGGCCTAACAAACCAAGTCGGGCTAGGACATAAAATTTTTGCCTAATAATAACCGGCCTAGAATAATTTGGCTTGGTGTTATATTTTTTTTGTTTTTTATTTGTAAAATATAAAAAAAAACTAAGAAAAAAGAGTCATAGGCATTTTGGCATGGCCTGGCCAAAAAAAAATGGCCTATTAAGAATTTAGGCTAGGCCGACTGACTTTTGACACTTGACTCGTCGAGCAAGTTGGCCCATTTGACACCTCTACGATTGTGCTTTCAAACAAATGAGGTCATCTAGATGCCTTGTGCAATGCATAGAGAGGAGCAACATTTTCAAGAGATCTCATATTTTTTGGTCTTCATCATATCAAGCCCACTATTGCGCACCCATTTATTGGAGAGGGTGCTACGACAACTTGGGCATTTACAAGGGATTCCTTGTTCATCACGCATGATTATTGTTCATGTTCTTGTCATCAAGAAATGTGATAAAAGGTTTATTCACTACCACGATCACATTCTTGATGATGCCATTGGAAGACTACGTGTGACTGATATAATATTGTGCATTGATGGACATGTTCATTGGTTTCATTGTATTTCTCATCCATACATTATACCCTTACAAGAGGGAAATCTTCCAAAAGGCCTTTTGAGAGTAATAATATAGCTCCTTATAAGCGACCAGACGAAGTCTAGTTTAAGTGACTTTCATGCTTGTCATACATACATATATATATATATATATATATATATATATATATATATATATATATAATATATATATATATATATATTCGCCTCATATTTTATTTATCAAGTTATTCAACTTATAAATTATTTAAAACAAATAAAAATTAAATGTTGAGATTAACTAAATTAAATACTTTAATGTGTTATTTATCAAGTTATTCAACTCACAAAAGTTACTACCTTCGGTCCTATATACAAAAAACAAATAATTAATTCATCAACATCAATAAAATTAGCTAAGTTAGTTATTTTTAATTAATAATATCATAATTTAAACTCTATTCCATAAATACCCATAAAATTAAATGATTTAAGTGGTGATTATATTTAATGACATTACTTATAATTTAAGGGATACTTTTTCTCACCATTAAGTATGACTTAAATTGTTAGTATACCAATGAATGCATACATTTGCATGAAAAATGAGTGAATATTTTATTATTAAACTTCACAACAAATTAATAGTATAAAAGGAAATTAGAAATTAATACATTTGAAAATGGGTCTTTATTTCTTATGTAAAAGACTAAAAGTAGTAATAAATTATTTAATAAAACATAAAAATTATTAAAAAGGAAAATTTGCATCATAATTATTTTGATCACTCTTAAAAATGGTAAACTATCGTATTAATTAATATTTCATTTAATTTTTTTGAAAAATTAATATAACGAAATCACATTTCTGTTTCGATACACAACAGAAACACATTTTCGTTGTGTTAATTTTTTGAAAAAAAGTTTGACACATAATGAAAACGCATTTCCATTATATATCAAACTTCGATACACAACAAAAATGTATTTTTGCTGTGTATTGTGAGTAACGAAAACACGATTTCGTTATGTATGGAGGGCACACCCCCTAACGTAACGGAAATGCTTTTTGTTGTGCACAGTATATAACAGAAATTCATTTCCATTAAGGAATATTTTAGAAAAAAAATTAAAAAACAAATCTTGGGATGAAAAGAGCAAAGATTGGGGTGGAATTGCAGGCCCCGTGAACCAAACATAACATGCTGGGCTTATATGGACACAGTGAGGCCTGTTATTTCTGGGCCTCAAGAAAGCCAACCCATTGGGTTGTATGCTAGTATAGTACAAGTTTATTATTCTCAAGTTTCACTTTCTTCTGTTCGATACACCTTTCCATTCCTTATCGGAGCCACCCTCACTTTCCGATTCATTCTCACCGTTACACCCTACCCTACCATGGATAGCCTCCAAGCCACTTACAAAGACGAAGAAGATGAAGAAGACGACGCGCCACCCCCAACCACCGCTGGAGCCACCGACACCGAATCACCGGACGCTCCTCCCGCCGCCACCAGCACCCCCTCCGACACCCCGACCGAACCCCCGAACGACGTCCGATCGGAGCCCGACCCCTCCGACGACCTCTCCGACGACGAAGCCGCCTCCGACGGCTCCAAGAAGTCGCCGAAATCCGGCCGCGAAGAAGGCGACGCCTCCGACGAGGATCCGCCGCCGAAGAAGCAGAAGCCGCTCTCCTCTCTGACGGCGGCGAAGGAGAATTCGCCGGCATTGCCGGAGTGCAACAACAACAATAACAACGCGGCGACTCCGGCGACGGCGAACGGAACGGCGCCGAAGAAATCGAAGAAGAAGAACAACAACGTGTGGGCGACGAAGTCGACGCGGAAGGGGAAGAAGAAGACGAAGGGAAACAACAACAACAACAACAACAGCAGCAACAACAACCACCACAACGGGGAAGACAACGTGCTGATAACTCCGGTGCCGCGGTTCCCGGACAAGAGCGACGACACGGCGGAGATGAAGATTTGCTTGTCGAAGGTGTACAAAGCGGAGAAGGTTGAATTGAGCGAGGACAGAATGAGCGCGGGGAGCACGAAGGGTTACAGAATGGTGAGGGCGACGAGAGGGGTTGTGGAAGGCGCGTGGTACTTTGAGATTAGGGTTGTTAAATTGGGGGAGAGTGGGCACACGCGCCTTGGGTGGTCCACTGAGAAGGGTGATTTGCAGGCGCCGGTTGGGTACGATGGGAATAGTTTTGGGTATAGGGATATTGATGGGAGTAAGATACACAAGGCGCTTAGGGACAAGTATGGGGAGGAAGGGTACAAGGAAGGGGATGTTATTGGTTTCTATATCAATTTGCCTGATGGGGAAAAGTATGCCCCCAAAGCGCCCCATTTGGTGTGGTATAAGGGGCAGCGATATGTTTGTGCTCAAGATGCTAAGGAAGATCCGCCCGAAGTAGTGCCTGGTCAGTACTCAACTTTGCTACTTGGTTTTCGTGATTTTGCTTTGCTTTTTTCAACTAGGAAAGTGAAATTTTTAATGGGCATGTGTAGGCTGAGCAATAGGATTCATAGATTTGGTTTGGTGCATGGTGATTAGTGTTTTTAAGTGAAGATACTGATACCTGATTGTTGCTAGTTTGGTGTTTGAGGGTCAATAATAATATCTCCCTCACAGAGAAACCAAGAGATAGCTAGGAACACATGTGGTGTGATTTGCATAGTACAGATAACGAAGAAACCGAGAAATACTGAAATTGTTAGAAAACAGAGACACAAATTGTTTGTATGTAAGAAGCAAGAAACAGTGTCTGAGATTTGATAAAACAGAGACCAGAGCCTCCAGAGAGAATACAAACGAGAGAGATTACAGAAACAAAACTTGAGAGAGAATATAGACAGAACAGAGATGAGAGAATTTGTTCAAAATTTTCACCCCTTGCAGTCTAGAAACATGCCGCAGAGATGAGAGTAAAATGTGACCATAAGGTTTTCATGTCCTTTTTTTTTGTTACAAGAGTAATTAGAAACACCAAAACATCATCTAAAATTTGGTAAACATGTGTTGGAGGTATGCTCAGAATTGGAAAATGAGGAAATTCTTATATACCTCCACATTTTCATTTAGGTGAATGGTCATTTGAGATTTCTGTTTTCAATACAATTTAAAGTATTATACTTGCAAAGCCCTTGAATACTTTGTGTTATTTCATGCTTCAAAGCTCAAATCTTATTGATTGGACTTATCATGGATGGTATATTTGGAATTTGGATATGGACTCATACATAGATGTACATCTGGGATATTCTAAGGCAGTGAAATAGGTGCAGCTTGATTTCAGATTACTCCTTCTCTGGGAATAGGCCAGTGCTTTTTTGTTAGCTTATTAGTTTCCAACCCTACCTGACATTAGAAATCTTCATTAAAACTGATTCTTTCCGTAAATTCTTATTGTGTTCATTGTTCTATATTTCTTTCATTCTTGTCATTCGTTTTTGTTGACAGTGGTGCATTCTCTTTGTTATGACACTTAGTGGGTCAAATTCAAATTCTTCTACCAGGATGCCAATAATGTGAAAAATTAGGAGTGGAAGTGAAGATGAACTTGTCATGTGCCTTACACATTCCAATATTCTGATCAATTAAATAAAAAATGCTGGTCTTGTTTCTTGATTTGTTAGGTAGAAAAAATTGTCATTCTTCCCATTCTACAAAAAGTTAATGGTGAATCATGTATTCTAAAGATTATATTAGGGTATCATTTGACCCAACTTTTTGTGCTTTTGTTCTCCTTAAAAGGAGAAGGCAGACCAAATACAATTTTAGAAAAGTTCTTAAAAATAAAAAGTAGTTTTTTGTTTTAAATGAACATCAGCTCAAAAGATAGGCCAAACACTACCTAGCTCACCTATGCTACATATAAACACTTGTGATTGGGCGACATCCAATTATTTTTTTGGAGGGGGGGGGGGGGGGGAGGGAGAACAGCATTTTGTAACATGGATTAGAGGTTTAACTGTTTAAGTGAGTATATATGCTTTGCAATGTGTGAAGAGACCATGTCTATGATCATGGCCATGGGTGAGTAGGAGCTGGTGAATCCAGGGTATATGTGAAGATTAGCATAGAATTTTCCCTGATGCACTAATTTATAGCCTCTTAGGATGAAATGGTTGGAATGGAAGTGACTGAGAATGCAGAGCAGTAAATTTCTTTGTTAGCATTTTGGCTGGTAGTTAAGCACACAATTGTGAAGGTCATTGTAATTTGATCCTGATTTTATTTTGGCATCTTTGTCTTAGTGTATATACTATCTTGAATTCCTCAACCTTAATATTGACTGATTGTGATGGGAACTGAGAGTTAGGGGCAGTTATCACAGCTATGTGTAGAAAATAACCGCTGGTAGTTATGTATCAGGAGTATATATCTGATAGTAGGTTGTGTAATTAGGCTGTGCAAATTATTTGTAGTTTGTGGACAGAGAATACTCTCTGTAGGAGACTTTTGTCTCTGGGACAGCAAGTGTATTGCTGTATTGTGTGATTTCAGAGTACAATATTATATTTTCTTACTTTATCCATTGGTGTTCTATCAGATTGGAAGTTAGGGGGTGCTTGTTAGTGACTCCTTGAGAACCTTTATAGCAAATCAGATTTTGTCAGAGTCCATCATTAGTCATGCTCCATACAATTGAAAATCCTGTTGATATTTAATACAACTGCTTCCCTTGCATATAGTACATAATTTACAATAGAACATTATGACATTATTTGATCATGCAGTTGTACCCACTTAGAGGAAAATGGCTTGATTGTTATTGTTGTTCCCTTCCATATAGTACATACTTTGAATTTCCCTTGCTGTAATGTAAGTTGTATTTTATGCATCCAATTTGTAAATATTAACTTGGTTTCAAATATTCTATTCTCTGTGCAGGAAGTGAGATATCATTCTTTAAAAATGGCATATGCCAAGGTGTAGCTTTCAAGGATCTTCATGGTGGTCGTTATTATCCTGCTGCTTCAATGTTTACTCTCCCCAATGAACCAAACTGCACGGTCAAGTTCAACTTTGGTCCTGACTTTGAATGTTTTCCTGAGGATTTCAATGAACGGCCTATTCCCAGGCCAATGATTGAAGTTCCTTATCATGGTTTTGACAATCGAGTTGAAAATGGAGAGTCTAATGAGAAGAAATCCTAGAAAGAGTGATGAGAGTTGCATTTATTGTTAAGTATATCATCTGCACAGATATGGCTTCATATTCTGCTGTAATGTTAGTTGGTATTATAATTGATTCACAAATGATTAGATTAGTGGTGTAAACTTGTGAAAGAGAGAAATTGGCCGCGTGAAATACATAAAAATTTTTATATGTTCAATCAGATATTTTGTAGTTTCTTACATTCTTTGGTGTTGTCTTAATGTTTTTCTATTCGAGTTACATATAGTGTCAGTATGATCAACCGCAAATCCTTTGACCTTTGTTTGGTTACTTCCCCACAAAGGAAATAACTACGAGCAACCATGAGCTCACATGGTAATCTAATCATATCCCTCTTCTAAGGTATCAAGGCCCTGATGCTACCGTTGCCTTAGTGTTGGTAGTGCCTGTAGTAAGATGCATAACGGGAACTCTGACTACCTGGATCTATTGGAAAAAATCTGAAAAATTGAAGCTCCTTCATGTTGGCAGACAAAACCCCGAAGTGGGAAGAGCTAAGTGGAACGGAAATGACTCTACATCTGCTACTGTGGAAACCTTGAGTCCATTATTCATGTGATTATCGGACAGTGCTCAATGGCCAATAGTCTGGAACAGTGAGTGGGTGAAAACCAATTTCAGTAGCCATCGCTATCCTGTGCTAGTGGATTTGGATTAACCAAAGCATCTTTTATAAAATTTCTTTTAGCCGAATAATCAATTGAAAGTCATCTAGCGGTAGGTTCAGGCTTGTGGTGGGGAAGGGGTTCCTGTGGAGGAGTTTAGTTATGTTGGAGCTAGACGGCAAAGCGGTTGTCAGCGGTAAATACCAAACCTCAAGGATTATATTAGCAGAGCTAGAGACAGTAAACTGGCTAGTAGAAATAAAAGGGGTTCGTCCCCCTTTTTACACCCTTGATTACGTTGTTCACCTGACCTGAAACCATAAATATTACGTGTTCCCTTTCTTATAGTTATATATTTTATTCATGTCAATTGTAAAGACAGTAATCCCCAAAATACAATATAATTAATATTCGGGGTATGACGTGAGATTCTTTTGTGTTTGTATCAGCAAATGATGCTTCTAATGAATAGGGGAGTTGAGACCCTCTTGAGAAGACAATGGATGCAGTGATTGGTGCCGCTTGGAAGGGAAAGATGGCGCTTTCCTGAACGAAGGTCGCTTCTTGATACGGTGCAGAGTTTGCCTGGCGTAGATACTATAAAGGAAAGGTGCAGTTCTCTCCTTAAATTTGAGAACGAAAAAGAAAAGAACTCTAAGCAATATGAGGATGATCATGACTGCAGCTAAGTCCCACCACTTTGAATTATCAACTTGAATGCCAAGCATGGTTTTGAGGATGATTTCTCCTTTCAGTTTTGGGCCCCCAGGTTCTAAGGGCTCAAACTCCATCCCAATCAAGTCATTCTTGAAAGCTCCCTGAATTCCCCATAATCAGTAAGTAAGCTGAGCAAATTGCAATTGTAATTGGAAAGCTACATTTCGGTTTGTTAACACGTTTAGATATACAAACGATTTAGTTGTCAGTTGATATCGTTTTGATCATGCGCTTAAGATTTTCTATGTTATTGGAGATTGGTGATGCTCCTAATCATCATTGATTTTCTACCTGCAATGCCCATGCGCCATAATTGATGTATGATATTGGGTAACGCCAGAAGAATTTGGGAAGATCAGGGATCTGACGGAAATAGCCAGCAGTCATCATCATAACACCCTGCTCACATACTTTAATCAGCAACAATAAATTTTCAGTGAAAATGGGCTTATATAGTACACTTACAAGATATCCCGCTCCAATTATCAATCCCATGAGGAAGTTGGGAACCAGTGAAGCTATAATCATCATGGAGCTCTCCACAATCGCAATGCTGCCGATAAGATCCAGACAGATATACAAAAAATGTGAAAATTCTGAACGAAACTTAACCATATAATAGGTTATTGCCCCCGTAGCAATGGACATCCCTGCCACAAAGGGAAAGGAAGAGAGAAAATTTGATAGAATGTAGACTCCAACGCCATAATACCCATTGAGTCTTTCTTTGTAGAATACCTGTATCGAAAGGGGAGAAAAGAGTTAAGTACTGATAAAAAACTCAATGCCATAACCGTTTTCTTATGTTTTAATCTTACTAAAGTTGTATCAAACATTTCATACCTTCATTTCTTCTATGAAAGACGGGAAGCCCCCAATGGACATGAATGTCATGAAACCTGATATAAAAGCGCCACATGCTCCTCTTGCAAAAATGGCTCTGTAACTTGATCCAACTCCATGAAAGATTGTTCCAACACACAAAGATAAGGTAACATAGATAGTTATCCTAATCCAGTAGTATCCCACATCTCTAGACATGTTCACGAAAGATCTCTGAGTCAGCGTTGATAGTTGCTTCCACCATTTGGCTTCGCATTTGCTTTCACTTTTTAAGTCACATCCTTCCTGTAACACGATTAATTCCTTGGCCTTTACATAAAATGTTCCTGTAATCTAACGGACCAGCACCATCCCACAAAATATGTTTCTAATGACAAACGATCACTGTTATTTCCTAATAGTTTTTCTCTTCCATAGCCTAGATAGCTGTAACTGTAACAGTTTCAGCTCATGCAAAGAATATTACGTGACCTTTTTATGTTCTGTAAACAATAGTTTGTAATTATAACATCTTCTAAGTAAAGGGCTACTTACAATGTCTGAAATTTGTTTGATTCTCGCTCTTGCAGTGGTTGCGTGCTCTGACCATCGGTATTTCTCTATGAGTATTGCTTTGATTGCTGCAGTTGATAACAATCCCGTTAATGATGATATTCCTTCCTGTATTAAAAAAGGAACAGGGAATATATAGTGAGGGAGTAACAAATTTGAAAGGAATAGATTCGAAGGGAAGACGGAATAATATTACAGCAATAACCAGGTTAAATGAATAAATAATATATGACAGTTTTTTACACCATCATTTATATTAAAGATGATTTCTGATTAATTGATGGTGTTATACATGCCTATTAAGCTCCAGTTAATTAAATTCATCTTCATTATATTAAATTAGAAAGTGACTTAATTTTTTAGTTTTTTTTAAGTGTCACATTATTATTAACTTTTTAAATTTAAATATTTTAAATTATATATATTCTGTAAAATTTTAAAAATTTTCCTTCTAATGTACATTTTTCCATTTCTACATAAATTAATTATGAATGCTTATAATTATGAATATTTTTTAATTTTAAATACTTACGTGAATTTAAAAAATTACAATGGGGGATATTTGCTAGTGTTTGAAGGCATGTTTTGACATAGATGTGATGAGAAATTCTAGGCCAACCGATGCTTGACTCAAGCTGTATGTAAGCTACCTTTTGAGCTTCTATGATCTTTTAAGGATCCTGCTATCATTAGCATGTTCCGGCTAGCTAGGTAAAGTTTCTTTTGCAAGTTTAATAACTATGCATTTTCAGTATAAAAATTTTACACTGTCAATCAATTACAAATCATCATTGTCTTAACTTTTAAAGTAATTATTATAAAAATTAATAAACTTACCATATACAATAATTTGTAATTGAATAATAGTGTAAAACGTTTTTATACTGTCAGTGCATAGCCTATTTTCTCTTCTTTAACATCAAGTTCATCTTTTAATAAAACAAGATGAGGAGTCTTAGACGGAAGAATAATATATCAAGCAGCTAGAAGGAAAAAGAAAGAAAGAAAGAAAGAAAGAAAGAAGTAAACTAGACAAATAATTATGAAACTTGTGAATATATAGATAAAACAAATTAAATCGTTAGAGATATATACATGAATTCTTTGGGAGGCCACCATAGTCGTCGTGACAGCGTCAAAGTCTGAATTAATACAACGGAGGAAATGATCTGAAGGGTTTCTTCTACTTGGACATGGGAATCCCACTTTGGCAAAGAACTGCCGAATAGATAGATAACTTATGTCAGCTACTAAGGTTCTAAACGCATGGTTTTGTTGTTTTGTTATATCAAAACACAACAATTTGCGTTAAGACATATATTAGAGACATACGAGAGCAAAGTTAACAATTTTAATTTGAAATTTTCTATCAAATTTTCTCGCACACTAGACTTATAAGTCCCAAAATATTGACATATTCTATGAAATGATCAAAGATCATCAACTTCATTAACTTTTCGAATCTGAACAGAATTTTAGTTCAAATTTTTAATATTCAAGTCTTTAAAAGTTATTATACAGTACACACCGAATCTGAACAGAATTTTAATTATCACTACAGAAAAATGTAATTTTTAGTGGATAAAAATATAAAACATTAGAATCACTCTTATAGTATAATTTTTATTTAGCATAATATAAACACCGAGTCCACACTGATAAGTAATTACACGATCTATTATACTAAAACTGGCATTTAAAACACTAATTAGTATATATCAATTTTTTTTATATCAATAAAATTGTCCATTAGCGTAATGCAAGATTATCAAATCAAGATTTGAAACGTGAATCACCAAGCTAATTTTTGAATTGTTAATCATAATTTGTATCGAATTGCAAGATTTAGAGACAATGAAAAAAAACTTCAAATATATCATTTAAATGATATATATATATATATATTTGTTTATTTATTTATTTATAGTGTTCAATGTATTTGTTTTAAACTAGAAAAATAACTTAATCTAAAGTCTCAAAACAAAATTATTAGTTGTATCTAAGTTTGTCAAGCCTCTATTTTAAAAGAATGAAAACAAAGAGTCAAATAGAATGCATGCATTGAATGAGTGAGTAACAAATAAAGTAGTGGAATAATTAAATAAGATAAGTTTGGAAGTGCTCATTCAATTTCTTTTTATTTAAATTTATGCTTATATGACTTTTCAATTTTTGTCATTAAAATTGGTGAAAGAAAACTAATAAATAGAAAAAATACTAATAGTTGAATTATGTGATTCATATCGAATATCAATGATATAAATTGCAAAAATTCATTCATGTATTGTAAGATACAAGATTATTTAAGATTCACCTTATGATACGAATCAATAAATAATCAAATTACATCAAATCATAGGATTCAAATAGTGAATCGTAAGATTCAAATAACTATGGTGTAATGTCCCTAATGTCTACCAACAGTTTATTAGATAAAAATTATATAACATTTTATAGACAGAGGCAAATCCAATGCACCCTTTGTATACCAAATGTTTTTAAGAATATGAGTAATGAATGTACCTCAACTGCCTTTTGGGCTGCTCCAAAATATATTGTTTGACCCCAGAAAGAAGAAAGAGTTCGTCAAAGAGTGCAAACACCTCACTACTTGGTTGATGTATAGAAGAGATAACAGTCTTCCCATCATGTGCTAAGTTTCTCAAAGTTTGGGCAACAAAATATGCTGAGGCACTATCTAGACCGCTGGTGGGTTCATCAAGGAATAAGAGGCAAGGCCTTGTGAGGATTTCAAGTGCTATGCTTAGCCTTTTCTTTTCTCCACCGCTTATACCTCTCAAGTGCCAATTCCCTATAAGCCGATCAGCACAGTCTTGAAGACCCATCTCCACAATTGTTCCCTCTACGATGTCATTCACCTCTTCTTTGGTCATGGTAGCTGGAAGCCTTAGATTAGCGGAGTAAGATATTGTCTCTCTCACTGTTAGTGTTCCCAACAATATGTCTTCTTGGGTCACATAAGCCTAAGGTGTGGTAGACAAGAAAAGAAAAACGCTATGAGGACATCAAAAAGGAAAAAAAGAAAAGAAAAAGAGATTGATAAATTGGAAAAATGTCAATTGGTGCGTTCTTTTATTATATATCGACGTAAAATCAATTCAAAGATCAAATAATACGAAGTAACAACAAACTAAATTTCAACTAGAACATAGTGTTGGTTACTTACTACACCCCCATAGTCCAATCTCCTCTTCTTTCCATTTAAAATCACATTTCCGGACATGATAACGTTTCTAGAGAGTCTTCCTGCAATGATCCAAGATTAATTATCTGATGTTAAAGTTTGTAATAGGAGAAATTATTGTATGGTCCAGAACCATCATGTGTTCATGATCTTAACCTATTTCTATTTGAATTTTTTAATTTATAAAAAAGAGTTAATAAAATACCCAATTATATATCATGTAAAGATAGACTAATACCATAGACATGAATTGGTCTCAACCATACAATAATTTCTCTTATAAGAGAGCTTTATTCATAATAAATAAGAAATTGAACAATACCAACACAGCTAGCTTACAAGTTCATTTGTTCCTACCCAATTTTCAAACATGCATCTACAAGCATGTTTGGCTGAGGATGATAAAATGATTTTACATTTATTTTACTTTTTAAGCATTGCTTTAATTAAGAAAATGTTTATTTTTTATTTTTTGTTTTCATAAATAATTACATAAATGTATCTTATTTTTACTTTATGTCTTTTCAAAGTTTTGTATAAAAAATAGTGAAAATAAAAAAAATCCTATTTTTATTATTTTATATATAAATATTTGAAAATACGAAATAATATAAAGCGATATTTATATAAGTATTCATAAAAAATATGAAATAAAAATAAGGTTTTTGTGGTAGTCGGTGAAATAATCAAACATTCAATCCTCCTACGAAAGGTAGGTATTGTTACTCAATTGTCAGTAAATGAATTAATGAGTTTTTTCATGAAAGGAAAGGATGGGGTCACAGGAGTAAACCTTTTTGATGAAGAAATTATTATATGGTCCAAAATTATTATGTATTTATGGTTTTGGTTAATTTTCCTATGACATAGACAAATTTTATTATTTTTTT
This sequence comes from Spatholobus suberectus, assembly GCA_004329165.1. Classification (NCBI taxonomy): domain Eukaryota; kingdom Viridiplantae; phylum Streptophyta; class Magnoliopsida; order Fabales; family Fabaceae; genus Spatholobus; species Spatholobus suberectus. The sequence goes on along the minus strand of CM014731.1, from coordinate 86,838,565 downwards.
TTTGTAAATTAATAAATTTTATTATATGTCACATGAAAATTGATCGAGATTATAGACACATAATAGTTTCAGATCATACATAATTTTGTTGTTGTTGATGGAATTTCATTAAGGAAAAATTATTACATGATGAGAATGGTTCTAATAAAATCTCTACATGACACACTTACATTTTTTAATTTATGAAAAAAATTAATAATGTGTAACGTAGAGATTGATTGGGATTGTATAATAATTTCTCGTTCATCAAGACATACTTGTAACTTGCCTATGAAAAAAGTCTGCTTTCAAGCGTTGTAATAAATAAATGGGGACTGTGTGTCGGACTGTCGGTAAACCTAATAGCAAATTTTTGCTGTCTTACATTGATATCGAAAAATACCAAGGTTTTGCCCCACTCTTTGAAATGAGATAAAAAAATTGGTAGTACAGTTTAATGGCTCCCTTGCTCATTTTTAGCCTTATGTATAAATCTACAGTATTTCAACTTTACACCGGGAAAATGTTTCCATGAATAAATGACAGAAAATAATACATGGACATCTCCATGCTACTTGATACTTAGAGAAAGAAAGAAAGAAAAAGAAGAGACAAATATAGATATAATAAATGATATAATGTGATAGAAAGAAAGAGAGAGATAAAAAAAATAAAAATAATGTGTTGATGAAGTGTTTGTGATGTAGAAGTGTCCACATATAATTATCCATAAATGACTCTTAACGTTATCCTGTTTCATGGCTTCTCTAGGTGTAGCCCCTTCTTTCGGAAGTTATTTCTCTCCTTGGAGATACTTCTTGGAGCACTGAAAGTTACGTTATTCTTGCTTACCGCCAAGCAAATAGATGTGCGGATATGTTAGCTATTAGGCCGATCCTTTACTTCGGGCCTTTTTCTGCCGGATGATGCTCTAGGTGGCTCTACACCTCGTGTAGTTTCGTAGCTTTGTTCTTTTCCTTCTTTATATATATAAAAAAGTTGGCAAGTCATTTACTAATTAGTTGGTTTAATTTTGGAAGGGCACACCTTGGTCCTTTGATTGGAATGGGGTCATGATGGACGTACGATTTTTTCACACTCATCTTTCAACATTTTCTTCACAGTTCACACCCTTTTTATTTTTCTTTCTCTCTTTTATTTATTATTGGAGATCTCATGTAGCTAAAAATAATGTATATAATTAAGGGATAATTCTCACCCATACACTAATTTTTAGAGTTGAGTTAGAATTAAATTCAAATTCTAAAAATTATATCTCACCATAAACTTTTTAACCTAAGTTTTATTGGCAATTGTAATCAGGATGTAATGAAAAAGGGTACTGTTGAAGAGTAATGATAAACATACAATCTATTTTTAGGGTGTACGGGTGAAGAAAACAAAGAAACAAGGAGAAAAAAAATAATTAAAAAGAAAAAAAATGATAAATATCACTAATGGTATGATAAAGGATAAAAGAAAAATGAAATGAAAGTGAAATAAATAAGAAAGTGAATGCTATTAAGTATTTTTCTAAATATTCTTTATTCATTATGATGTGAAGTAGAGGACCGCAGACTATGCCTATGGACTTTTTGTTTGGAGGGAAAAATGAGATGAAAGAAAAGAAGGGATGAAATAGGAAAGATTGTATGCATGATTGCTTTGTTTAGATGAATATAAAATGAGGAGGAAAAAATAGAGTATAGAAACTACTATATGATAGAAAAATTATGTGAAAAAAGTAAACTTCATATTGTTAACTGTTAAATTTCAAGTTTGACTTCAAGAAAGGTTAAATAACAAGAAATATCAGTGAATTTTTTACGAAAGAGAAAAATTTGGGTAAGATCACAAAGTTATTTACTTCCATTTTCCCCATTGTTTTCATTTGTGCTTCCAAACTAGAGGAAAAAAAAAAGAAGAAGCATTTTCTCTCCCTAGTTTCTTTTCCTCCAGTTGTGAGTTCTTGGTCTTATGATCCAAAATTCACCTCACAAATTCTATTTTTAATGTAACATATATGAAAGTGACCACACAGATGCTTAAACTAATTAAGTAGCTTTTCATACTGCAGTCTCACATTTTGGTGATTTGAAGCCCATAACCTTGACCTCGACAAGGATATTAAGTCTGTCAAACTTTCCCACAATAAAAGGGAAGACAAGACTAATTTTAAGATATGTATAAGTTTTGAAATGAAAATTAATGATAATCAAAAGTGGAATGGGAAACAAAAATTTTACGTACCTTTGTGCAGACCACGGTAAGCAAAGCTAAAGGGTTGTTTAATTAAGTTATAGAGTATATATCATATATTAGGGACGTTCTTTGATATAAAAACCAAACATGAAAGAGCATCTTTTGGCATGAAAATCGTATACTAGTACAACAAAATTAACATACACACACTTTTGATGTACGGAGAGAGAGGAGAAGGGAGTACAGACCTGCCAAAGCATCGAGAAGTGTAGATTTTCCAGAGCCAGAAGGACCCATGATAGCCATGATTCTGTTAGGTTCAGCATATCCACTCAACCCATTAAGCAATCTCCTAGTGTGCCCATTCCCAAAATTTGGAACTACAACAGTTAAATCTTCCCACACAAGATACATCCCTCTCTTGTCTGCACTCTCGTCATTTCACCACAGTCGGTAACACCCTTTTCATTGGCAGTGGCTTGCTCTATCTCCATTTCTCAAACAAAAACGGGCTTTGGTTTGGAATCTAATCAAAGAGGGAACAATAATGGGAATGGGAGCACTCACAATGTTATTTTTGGTCATTCCTGAACTATGCACAGTAACTACTGCATCCAACTCCGACAGAACAGTAATAATGACGCAGCCATCGTACGCTATATCATGGCCATGCATGTGAAGTACAACGACATGTGTCGGGATACGGGGATTGAACAGTAATATATATATATATATATATATGTACCTATTATCTATTCTATTATATATACAATCGAAAATAATTTAAAAAAAAAAAGTTTCACGTGTCAACTTCTAAAATAATTCACACGAAATCTCATTTCATTTGGCAATACTAAAGCATTTTTTTCCTTTTTTTGCTTACATGTTAATCTCATATTCATTTGCATATAAATCAATTTATGGATAATTATGACATAATTTATAAACAATTAAGACATGAAATATTAGAGAATCAAATAAATGTTATATTCAATAAAAATGGTAAACTGCACAATATTGCTATAAATATAAATCAATTTTTTTAAGGAAACAACTCAAAATAAACTTGATATTTAACTAATTTAATATATATATATAAGTTAAAAAATTATTAATCAAAATCAAAATAGAAATAAAAGAAAACACTAAATATATTAATTTTTTTATTAATTTTTATTTTTGGATGAGTTTTTATTTTAAATAATTATTGAATTATTACTCTCATTAAAATCAACATGTTATTTGAATTATCCCCTTCACATTGAAAATAGAAATAAAATTTAATTATTCCCATGTTTCTTTCTCAATAATTATTAAATTGCAAAATTCATGGAAAGGTTAAAAATTATTAAATCAAATATATCCCTCCCCCCCGCCAAAAGGAAACAATAAATCAAATGTAATATACCAATATAATATATATAAGTTAAAAAAATATTAAATCAAGTCAAAATAGAAATAAAAGAAAACACTAAATATATTGAATTTTCTGATTAATTTATATTTTCAAATGAGTTTTCATTTTAAAATAATTATTGAATTATTATCCACATTAAACTCAACACGTTATTTGAATTATCTCCTTCAAATTGAAAAGAGAATAAAAAACTAAATTATCCCCATGGTTCTTTTAAATTATTATTAAATTGTAAAATTCATGCAAATGTTAAAAATTATGAATCATATAGAAATAAAAGGAAATGTGCTAACCTACCAGAAAAAAAAAAGAACACTAATCAAATGAAATATACAACAATATACATACATACATACATACATACATATATATATATATATATATATATATATATATATATCTATATATATATATATATATATATAAGTGAAAAAATTTATTAAATTAAATCAAAATAGAAATAAAAGGAAACACTCAATAAGAAGCAAACATATAGATCATTAAAATGCAATAGAAATGCTAAATAAAAGGAAATGTTAATGAAAAAAGAAATGTTAAATCAAATGCATTATACTGACACATATATAAAATTGATAGTTTTAAATTTAAACACGAGTAGTGTTAAAATAGATATTAGCTTAAAATGTGAGCGCAATTTTAAAATTTAAATGTGAGCAGTTTAAAATCAAAATGAGTTTTAAAATAATTTTAAAACTCCTTTTTAAATAAGAATGAGTTTTAAAATTAGCAAATATCTAAAATCTAATTGTGTGATAAACACAAAATTTATCAAACAATTAGTTCAACATTTAATTTCGTCAACCTATATATTGAAATCATGATATGTGTGATAGATTAATTGCCATTAAATTTTAAAATAAAATGACACCTCTACAATTATTTTATAATAATCAACAAAAGGAAAGCTCCACATGTGAGCAATTTCACAATAAATTAGGAATCAAATTTTTAAGGAACAATTTAGAATAAACTTGATATCTGATTACACTTGAAATTACATATTAATAAAAGATATAATTACGTTACAAATATTTTTTATTTATATCAATTAGAATCAAAATAATAACCAAACGCTAATACTCCGTACATCACATTGGTCCACAAATAACTAATTTAATACAAGAGATGTCATGTGGTTATAATATAAAAATGTTTGTATTTCAAATTAAATATTAGATTTATAATATAAAAATAGATAGAATTAACTAAATTTAGGAAATAATGTTTTGAAAAATAAAAATATAAATAAAAGTGAGATATTTAATACAAAAATCATAAACCCTAATATTTTATAATATAAAAGTGGATATATATATATATAACAAAAATTAAGCAAAAATTTCAAGCAATTAACAATTAAATCTTTTTATGAATATTAAATTTCGTTAACCTATTTATTAAATTTAAATGTTTTATAAGTAAATTAAGTTTGTAGAATCTATTATCTATTATATATTACAAAAGAAGATTTTATAATATAGAAAGATGCTACATGGCAATACCATATTCATTCTTTTCCCACTTAAATTTCATATTTTTTTTTTATTTTTGATTCATATAAAAATATTATTATATTTAATTATAGTAATTAAGACATTTATAATTAAGGTGTTTATAATAAGTATATATTCTACTTAAATTATCAATTAAATAATTAAATCTTAAATTGATTTGTTTTATTATAACAAGAAATTAATTTTACAAATTTTTATTGAATGTTATTATAATCATGGTAATTATGATAATATTTTTTAATTTGAATTTGAATTAATAAGGTAATTACAAATATATAACTAATATATTGAGGATTTTTTCTATTTTATTTTATTAGTGTTTTCTCTCTGTTTATATATCAAAAAATCAAAATGAAGATCTTCCATATGTCCATATTCTTCAATTTCTTCCTTTGATATACTTAGGGCATGACACCAAAAGGCTAAACTTTTAGTCCATTTCTGTTGACGTTATAAATTGATATTTCTATTATTATCTTATTCCACCTAATATATGAAATTCTTCTTAGATAAGATTGTTTTGCTGACTTTGACGGGAAAAGATAAGTAATGAGTTTATGTTATTCTCAATTTATTTTTTATCATTTTTTTGTTTTCAACTTTTGTGGTAATTTCTCACTTTTTTGATTGCATTCTTAAACCATTGTAAAATTATGTGTTTCATGAAAGTCTTCATACTTTGTGTTTCATGCATAGTTTTGTTGGCGATAGAAAAAGGTAAGCAATTAATCAATTTTATTGTTCTTCATTTTTTTCTTAATTTTTTTTTCCAACTTTTGTGGTGATCTCGCACTTTTTTTATTGCATTCTTAAACAATATTAAAATTTACATATTTCATCTCCAAATTGGTATAAAATGGATTTGATTATCACAATCTTGGTTATGCACTGTATTTGTTTTTGTAGCTCTTGCTTATTATATTTTTTATGACATTGTCTCATCTATGTTCTACGCCTGTTGCTGTAATGGATAAGAATAGGAAGAGTTGTTCGACTTGTCCTTCAAATAATGATCGAAGCAAGATTTAGATTTTCATATTTGTTATGTAGAATATTATGTATAGATTCAATTATTTTTGTTAGAAAATTTTATGTTATGTTGATAATTATGAATGTTTATAGGAACGTAACCTAAGTTATGTATTTATCTTTTGATTGCAATGGTTATGATAAGAATTAGTAATTTTAGATTATGTAAACTCAATCTTGCATAGTGCACTTACTTTTGTTATACCAATTTCTTTATTTATTCACATTCATTATATGCTACTTTAAATCTAAATAATGTCATAAAACATTTCCTTCTTTTTTCTCTTCTTCTTTCGTTTATTAATCGGAATCCTTTATCCAGTCTTAATATCAATACGGTGACCCTATACAATCATATTACATATAATTTAAAAATATAAAAGATAATAAATAATATGTTTATTAAAAAATAGAAAATAAAATTTTCATAATTAACTTATCATCAAATAATTTATTGTAAGTGAATATTTTTTTAGTGTTAATATTATTCATGTTAAAATATAATTTAAAATATAATTAAATAATTAAAAAAAACATTTGTCTATGAATCAAAATACTATATATGATAATAAAAGTACATTTTTGCTCTATAGAATTACGATCTACATAAAAATAATCATGGTAGAAATGGGTAAAAATTTATGAAAAATATTAAAAATAATATTTTGAATAAATAATAGTAAAACATAAAAATATAATTTAAAAGTTTATGAAAAGTAAAAAAATTATAAATTGATAGAGTCTAATATTGAATCAAATCTATAATATATATGAAGAAGTAATTTAAAAATAATATTTATTATAGTAATATAAATATAAATTTTTCATTACTATAATGCAAATATTTATCCTATAATTATAGCATTGATTTCAATAGTTTATATGAAATTAAAATCATTTGTGATTCTTTTTGCTTTTATATAAAAATACCATTTGAGTTTCTTTTGACATTTATATACCAAATTTATGCTTTTATACAAAAAACTGTTTAGAATTTTCCTACTTTTATGTGCCACCAAATCAAAATCACTTAACTTAATTAGTAATTACTATTAGATATGAAATAGTACATAAATAAAATCATGTCAACAGTGCGGGTAGCCTTTACAAGAATTGACCTGGTTGAGAAGGTTGTGCCATCAGTCATTATGATCGAGATCCCCTCTAACGATGAGAAGCGTGATTTGAGAGATTATCGGGTCTAGTAATTATGATGAGTTGAGGCTTGTGGGACTGGGATGATACACAGTCTCATAAACTACAAGTGTTATAAGCCAAAAATACTTGATGAAGTCAATCGGGGTCCTCGTGACGGGACGATACACAAGCCACGAGTACTATAAGCTGAAGAAATTTGATGAAGTTGGCCGGAGTCTTCTTGACTGGGACGGTACAACTTTAACGACGACTCTCTGTTTTTTAATCAAATAAGTTGAAGTTGTTCATCTTCCCGTTGATCCAGGTTGGCCTTCATATTCTGCTGTGATGTTAGTTGGTATATAAAATTGATTCACAAATGATTAGATTAGTGGTGTAAACTTCTGAAAGAGAGAAATTGGTCGCGTGAAATACATAGAATTTTCATGGGTTCAATCAGATATTTTGTAGTTCCTTACTTTTTTTGGTTTCGTCTTTCTTAATATTTTTGCCAGAACTTGTATTCGAATTACATAAGTGTCAGTATGATCATGCGCGAATCCTTTGGTTACTTCCCCACAAAGGAAATAACTACGAGGTAATCTAGAACGCATCCAATCATATCCCTCTATTCTCTAATAAGGAATCAAGGCCCTGAGGCTACAGTTGCCTTGGTGCTAGAACTGCTTATATTAAGACGTATAACAGGAACTCTGACTACACGGATCCTATTGGAAAAAATCGGAAAAATTGAAGCTCCTTAACGCGTGAGGTTCTTTCTTTGGTCTGTGCATGTTGGCAGACAAAACCTCAGTGAGAAGATCTAAGGATGTATTTGGTAGAAGAATTTTTTTTATGCCTATAAATCATAATTTGTGAGAATTATAAATATAGAGAATCATAATTTCTAAAAAAGACTAAAATCTGTTTAGTTGGTCTAAATATTTTTGAAAATATTATATTTGTTATTGAGAATTAAAGATTTTTACATTTAGTTTTAATAGAATTTTTTCAAAAACTTTAATTATTTATCACATTAAATGAGTTAATAAAGATAATATAATATTTTTAAGACAGTAAAACTTTTCTTCCAACTTGAAAAAGTTAGATTCACACATCTTATGAGAACAATTTGTGAAAACATAGGTAAAAAAAAATTCCTGAAAACAATATGTTGTGTGGTGCAAGGTAAGATCTCCGGTGAGTTCCTACGGTGGTCGACGTCTCTGGTGATGACATCTGCAAGAACTCCGATGCATAAGTCAGTAAGGGTTTAAGAGTGAGTGAGAATGAGAGAGGATTGTGTACTTGATAGGTGTGGAGTCCATTATATAAAGTGTTTTGAAAAGAAATATCGTTAAGATTAGGTGTCACGTGACAACGTGCGTTTGGGTGCCTCATTAAGCATTTTCCCAGCCATTAGGTGTTTTCCATGCCATGCTAGGATAGGCCTAAAACTCTGACCGAAATGAATAAGACAATATCGTCCGGGATACATGTGACTATGTTAACCGAGATAGGCGGTGATATAGGCCGACTTAGGGCTTAGCGTCTGAGTAACTCTCAGAACACAATATTTTGTAGAAGTGTTATTTTTTTAAATAATAAACCAAATGTGAGAAAAAAATTTTTACCTTCAAATTCCTAAAAAAACTGAAAGCTTCTCTTGGAGCAAACTCTTCTGAGTAGAATGGAAGTTACCCCAACATCTGCTACTGTGGAAACCTTAAGTTCATTATTCATGTACTTATCGGGCAGAATGGCCAATAGTCTGGAATAGTGAGCGGGTGAGGACCAATTTCAGTAGCCATCACAATCCTGTGCTAGTGGATTTGGCATAACTAGAGTATTTTTTGAAATTTTCTTTTAGCCGAATGACCAATTGAAAGTCATTTAGTGGTAGGTTCATGCTTGTGGTGAGGAAGGGGTTCCTGTTGAGGAGGAGTTTAGTTATGTTGGTACTAGACGGCAAGTAGAAATAACTCCTTCGGGACGTTGTGGGATACTACTTGCTACAGCTGATTTTTTGAATTTTTTCTGTTCTGTTGAGAATGGCTGAAACCATAAATATTGCGTGTTTCCTTTCTTATATTTATACATTTTATTCATGTCAATTGTCACGACAAGTATTCCCCAATATACAATATAATGTTCGGGGTATGCTGTGTTATTCTTTTGTGTTCGTATCAGCAAATGATGGTTCTAATGAATAGGGGAGTTGAGACCCTCTTGAGAAGACAACGGATGCAGTGATTGGTGCCGCATGGAAGGGAAAGATTGCGCTTTCCTGAACGAAGGTCGCTTCTTGATACGGTGCAGAGTTTGCTTGGCGTAGATACTATAAAGGAAAGGGGCAGCTCTCTCCTTAAATTTGAGAATGAAAAAGAAAAAAACTCTAAGCAATATGAGGATGATCATGACTGCAGCTAAGTCCCACCACTTTGAATTATCAACTTGAATGCCAAGCATGGTTTTGAGGATGATTTCTCCTTTCAGCTTTGGGCCCCCAGGTTCTAAGGGATCAAACTCCATCCCAATCATGTCATTCTTGAAAGCTCCCTGCATTTCTCATAATCAGTAAGTAAGCTGAACAAATTGCAGTTGTTATATTGCAGGCCTAAGGCATTAAAAGTAGTAAGTGGAAAGCTATATTTCAATTCTTTTTTTGTCCCCATAAGCATCTTCCTTTAGAAACAATTCTATTTGAGATACTAAATGTGAGCATCTCTTTCAACAAACATTCTGTTAGAGTTATGAGATTTTGTCTCATTTGAACCTTGAAATTTTGAATAAGTTTTATACAGGATCTTTGTTATTGTTGCAGTTTTTATCTTTTATGTTCTGTTTTAGTTAGCTAATGTTATCTTAAATAAGTCTAGTAGCAGATGAGATTTTTTAGGAATTTCAAATTGGTTGTAAACCTATACATAGACATTCTCTTTTATGAATTTTAATGGCAATTTTCCTTCTTCAATTTTAATCTCTCAATTTCTCTACAAGTTCCAGTATTTTTATATCTTTTCACAAAAGATTTCCAACAGTGGTATCAAGAGCTTGCTTCCTACGGGCTATGAGGAAAAAAATTTATTGAGCGCTAAACACGGTGAGGTTGAGCGCAAACAATATTGAGTGATTTACTTTTCAAGCAATAGTTGTGGTGCAAAATGTCTACTTCTACCAATTCATTTGTAATTCCAATGTTTAATGGTGAAACTATCATATTTGGGATGTCAAGATAAAGTTTTTTTTTAAGGTCTCAAGGTTTATGGAGTGTTGTGATCTCTGAAGTTGATCCCCCGCCATTGAGAGAAAATCTTGCTATTGCTCTGGTCAAAGCTTATGAGGAGGAGAAATTATAAAGATAAAGCCATCACTTGCTTGCATTTTGGACTTGCAGATCACATCTTCACCAAAATCAAGGACTTGGAAACACCTAAATAGGTGTGAGACAAGATCCAAGATGAATTTGAGGCCAATAACAGGGTCAAATCTGTTAGGCTTCTCACATTGAAGAGAGAATTTGAATTGATGAAGATGAAGGTCAACAAATCTGTGAAAGATTATTCTGGCAAGTTAATGGATGTTGTGAATCAAATGTAGCTTCTTGGTGAGGCATCATTTACAAATTAAAAGGTTGTAGGAAAAATCATGGTCTTGGTGCCTGAAAAGTTTGAAGCCAAGATCTTTGCAACTGAAGAGTCCTGTGACTTCTAAACTCTCACAATTATAGAGTTAGCAAGCTTTATGCATAAAAGCAAAGGGTCTCAATGAGAAATGATGAAGCTGTTAAGGGTGCCTTTTGAGCAAAACACAATGGAAGGAGTTATGAAAACCACAAGCTTTCAAAAACAACAAAGGAAAAATTGAGTGCTCTTCAAGAAAAGTAAAGTTTTTGCTTTGTTCTCATTGCCAAAGAACCAACCATGTTGAAGAAGATTGTTGGTACAAAGATAAACCTCTTTTTCATTGTAATTTTCACAATAGACATGGTCATAGTGAAAAATATTGCAAATCAAGAAGAAATAGTTTAAGCAGCAATCAAAAAAATAGGCAAATGTGATTGAAGAAAACAACAATGAAGATGAGTATTTATTTATGGCATCACAAGAACTCAATTCACATGAATTAAATACTTGGTTCATTGATAGTGGCTGCACTAGCCACATGACCAAATTTCTTTCAATTTTTACCTTCATTGACAAATCAATGCAACCAAGTTGGGAAATGGTGAAATTGTGCAAGCCAAAGGAAAATGGATTATCATCTCAGATGTTCTTCACATTCTAGAATTGGATCAAAATCTTCTTAGTGTTGCACAAATGCTAAGAAATGGATATGAAGTCTCTTTCAAAGAAAAATATTGATTTATCATTGATGAACATGGAACTAGAGATGGCATAGATTGAAATGATCAGAAAATTTTCATTTGAGGTTTGATTTAGTTAAAGGTCATGATTTTACTACCAAAATTAGTGAGTGATGTTTGGCGTGAAAGATTTGGTCACATCAACTTGAAGTCATTGATGCATGACAGGAGGAGTTAAATTAAATAGTTACGATGACAGTGATTCAGGACTAGAAATTGATGTGCAACTTGCTGGCATAATGACTAAAGTGCTTCTAAAATCAACTTTGGTGTTCATGAAGCTAAAGCTTGGCATGTCCATGGCAAATCTTAAGGAGGAGAGTTAGAGTTATGAGATTTTACCTCATTTAAAATTTGAAATTTTGAATAAGTTTTATAATATTTGTTATTGTTACTGATCTTATCTTTTATGTTCTGTTTTAGTTAGCTAATGTTATCTCAAAAATAATTCTAGTAGCAAGAGATTTTTTAGGAATTTCAAATTGGTTATAAGGCTATACATAGGCATTCTCTTTTATGGGGATGTATCAAATGAGAAGGCCTTTTATATGAGAGTGAGAGAAATGAATATCAACCATTAAATCTTGTCATGAATGATCAAGATTAAAACATACAAAGTCATATGAATTTTTAAAAAGTTACGTGACTTTTTAAGTAGTCACATAACTTTAAATCATGACCATCTATGTATGATTGTACGTCCTAGATTTACTCTTCTTACTCTCATATAAAGATGACCCTCTCACTAGATATGTCCCCCCTTTTATGAATTTTAATGGCAATTTTTCTTCAATTTAATCTCTCAATTTCTCTATAAGTTCCAATATTTTATATCTTTTCACAAAAGCTTTCCAACATATTCAAACCTAGGTTGACCACATTGTGAGGAATTAATCCCTTATGTTAGATCTAATCTGGTTGGTAAAACTATTTTTCAATTTGTTAACACGTTTAAATATATAAATGATTTAGCTGTGATCGGTTGATATCCTTTTGATCATGAACTTCAGATTTTCTCTCTTATTGGAGAATAGTGATGCTTGTCAATTTACCTGTAATCCCCATGCGCCATAATTGAGGTATGATATTGGGTAACGCCAGAAGAATTTAGGAAGATCAGGGATCTGACGGAAATAGCCAGCCGTCATCATCATAACACCCTGCATACATACTTTAATCAGCAACAACAAATTTTCAATGAAAAATGTGCTTATAGTACACTTACAATATATCCCGCTCCAATTATCAATCCCATGAGGAAGTTGGGAACCAGTGAAGCTATAATCATCATGGAACTCTCCACAACCGCAATGCAGCCGATAAGATCCAGACAGATATACAAAAAGTGTGAAAATTCTGAACGAAACTTAACCATATAATAGGTTATTGTCCCCGTAGCAATGGACATCACTGCCACAAAGGGAAAGGAAGAGAGAAAATTTGATAGAACGTAGGCTCCAACGCCATAATGCCCATTGAGCCTTTCCTTGTTGAAGACCTGTATCGAGAGGGAAAAAAAGAAGGTTAAGTACCGATCAAAAACTAAATGCCATAACCGTTTCTCATGTTTTAAACTTAATAAAGTTGTATCAATATTTCATACC